>CP126891.1:24625000-24940000 GCA_030440675.1 Furcifer pardalis | reverse complement strand
AGATGCACTCTGAGAAAGCTTTACTGGGAAGCAATATAACAGCACATAGCATAACATTAGGAGGGACGGTTTGTGTGATTGTAATAGGGTGATTGTAATATGCTGATAGGCTTTGAGTGGTTAGGTCATCCAATTAGTGAATTGCATAACCTTACTCTCATAGCCATAGTTCGTTTGTGTTCCCTCCCATTCTCAGGAATTGTCTTTGGAAAATGGAGATCTTGAAATTGCATAGAGCTGTTTGTAGGAATGTCCCATAAACTAGGATACAGGATTGCTCAGAGCCGATCTGTGTTTTCGCATTGAGCAAAGTCTAGAGGTGTTTTTACCCTTCATTGGTGACACTCTATCTGTTAACCAGAAATCCATGGTGCTTCGTTCCTGCTAACCGTTGCTCTGCTGGGCAGAGGTAGTTAATGGTGATGTAGCTGACCCATTCCACTCTAAAAACACTGTCCCTGTCTGATTTCAGAAGCTAAACATGCTCAGGCCTGGTTAGACTATGGAAGTGAGACCACCAGGAAACATGCTAGAGACCCTTGCTCAAAAGCCAGTCATATCCGACTCTAGCGTTCAGTGCTCATCTCTGTTTATAGCCAAAGAGCCAGCGCTGTCTGTTTCTGCAGACATTTCCATGGACATGTGGCAGGCACGACAGAATGCTGTTTACCTTTCCCCAACGAAGTGATACCTATTTATCTACTTGCAATGTCTTGCTTTCAAACTGCTAGGTTGGCAGATGCTGTGGCAGAGAGGAAAGCCTTCGGGTCTTGAAATGCTGACCTACTGACCTTCCAGTTGTCAAGCTCACCGTCTTAACCACTAAGCCATCACAGGACCTCCATATTTTCAACACATTTCCCCCACTCCCCATTCTGAGCTAGACGGGGATTAATCCACTTGGGAACAGAAAGATGTGAGTGTATGTGGGTAGTAAGTAGGGGTTTGAGGAAGGAGAGGCAGGCCCAGGGGGCAGATCAGGCAGGCAGTGGTGGCGATGAAGGAAGCGAAAACATGAAAGGCAACATTACTGTAACATTTAATGCTTCTTCGTAATTACACTTCCAATTCCATGTTAAGCCTCCTCCCTCATTACCACCCTGCCGTTGGCACTTGCTCCACTTCGGACCAGCGGGAGGCTGTGTTTGGTGCCGAATGATTGCCATTCTCCTGTTCTCATTACCAAGAGTTCGCATACGGGCTTATTAGCTGCTCTTTCTCTCCACCCTCTTAGTGCAACTCATTCCCTGCGTGGCATGTGAAGAAGAGGGAGATTCCAAATAAAAATCCAGAGCATGGGAAACGGCTTTGGAGTTTTCTTTAGCCTTCCAGATGGTGTCGTCTTTACAAAGGACAAGGAGAGCTCCATGATGCTTCGATGTCCCCATTTCCCCAGGAGTTGTAGTCTGGGGAAATATTATTTCCACACTCAGATTAAGATAGGCCAGCCTAATTTAATTCCCAGCCCGTGGTTCAGCATTTTTGTTCCCTGCTGGATGGTCCACTCTTAGCTACTGCTTCTTCTTCTTTCCTCTTCTGCATTATCTGAATCTGAATATGAAGCTGCTGCCCTTTATCAAGATGGATTCAAGTGGGATTTAATCCATTAGGGGACCGCCTTCACCCTTCCCTGTGGACTTCAGAACCCACCATTAGTGTTAGTCCTCAGGGTGGTCAGGTTAGTTAGCCACCACCTGACACTCAATGTTGAGTTGCTGGCAGTAGGGTCTACTCCAGTGATGGTGAATCTTTAGAGACCGAGTGCCCAAACTGAAACCCAAATAACACTTATTTATCGCAAAGTGCCAACATAGCAACAGGGGAGGAAGTAAACACTCCCATTGGGCTGCTGGGCAGAGGGGCGGGGTTTAACTCTGTGCTGGGGGAGGGAGGAAGCACTCCCATTGGGCTGCTGGGCAGAATGGCAGGGTGAACTCTGTGCTGGGGGAAGGAGGAAGTGCTCCCATTGGGCTGCTGGACAGAGGGGCGGGGTGAACTCAGTGCTGGGGTGACTGCACAGGTGCCCAAAGAGAGGGCACTGAGTGTCACCTCTGACACACGTGTCATAGGTTCGCCATCACCGGTCTACTCTGTTACCATAGCAGGATATCCTGGTAAGACAGGAAATAATAAAGGAGTAAGGAAATGGGAAGAGATTTATTGTTTTGGAATGGAAATAGCTTTAGAACCTCAAATCATAGAATATAGAAGGAAAATGATGGCAGGGATCCTGTTATCCCATTTCTCTCTTTGAGCCAACTGGAATGGCACCTAATTTAGGAGAAAGTTATTTTGGAAGTTTATGTGAATTTTGATGTTTGTTTCTCAGAAAAATGAGGAACAAGAAAGGAAGACCTGAGGAAAAATTACTTTGTTTGACTACAACTCCTAGCCCAACAACACTATGGTGGCTGCAGAATTCTAGATTTTATGGCCCAAAGAAGTAATCTCCCTCCCCTCCCAAAAACTCTGGCCAGAAGATGTTTCAAAGCAGGAAAGTGCCCACTGGTTTATTATTCTCTAAGTGGAGAATGTGTCTTATTAAACTTGGAACACTTCTGTGTCTCAGGAGACCCATCTAAGTTTTCACTCTTCTGTGTTTTGCTTGTAAGGTTGAAAACCTCCCCTCTTTTGGTCCCCCCCCCCCGCTTGTTGGAGGATATCTGCCTGTCTCAGTGAAGGACATTTTGAAGGTTGAATGCTTGCTTGAAAATAAACCTTCGAAAGCTATTCGTCATTGTCCCTGGCTTCTGTAGTTCAGCATGGAGCAAATCCATTGGTGTGTACGCTTTAACCAGGAAAGGCCCAGGATAATCTCTCCCAACTCTGCATGGCTTCTTTGGCATTGCTCTCTAGGAAGATTCAGAGAGATGCAGTCCAAATGAACCATTTATTTCCAAGCTGTGGTTTCTCCATGCTTTTCTCTTCCTCTCTCAGAGTAACAGCAAGACAGAGAGTGGCCAATGCCAAGGTGGAGATGGTGACAACAGCTGATAGGTTGGTGGTGAGGAGGATGGCAGGTTATCTCCTATCAATCCTAAAACAGCAGGAAGTTTTGGGACAGCCCTGACCTTCTGGAGCACTCAAAAGTAGGAGTAGATCTTGGCCAAAGTGTTGGTCAACATATTTGTGGCCAATATAGATTTACCCAAAGCTTGAGCAAAAATCCCTGGAAACTTTGACATTTTCGGACACACAAACTAGGGAGTTCTGGGGGTTATAAAACTTTGACAATCTTGGACACACAAACTAGGGAGTTCTTGGGATTATAATACAGGGGAAGAACTCTCCTCAAGCCCTGGATCTATCCTCCATACCTATTTGAAATGACGTATATCTCTACTGGTCATTGTTGCCGCCACCGCCGTCTTCTTCCATGTCTAAGCCAGTGTGAAATTGCCAAAACGAATGCACCTTTTGATGAATTCATTCTACAGTTCCTTTCACCTGGCCAAGTGTGAGAAAAATTAGCTGGCAACACAAGGTTGCCATTACCAGGGTATGCCCAATTGTGGTTCAAAAATACCACAATCTACCAGGAGGCTGCTAGAACCCTACTGGGCTTGTTGAGGTGATGGATTTGATGCATCTTACTAGGGTGGGAACATAGCAAGCTCCTTAGGACTCAACAATCCTGAAAGTTGCAAAAATTAAATTTCCTTTTGGGAAGCAGCCCCCAGGGCATGGCAATGCTCTATCACACTCATTCCCCAAATCATCATTGTTTAATACTGTATTTATTTTGAAAAGGAGACAGAGGCACACCTCTTCCTATCTATATTATATTAATCACTCTCTAATTCTTGTGCATACATGGGTCATTGCAACATTTCAGGGAATAAGAGAGTGTTTTAAAGACAATTTTAAAAAATGAAATTAAAATTGAAATAAATTGTTGTTCATTCACATAGTTGAGTCCGACCCTTTGTGACCCCATGGACCACTGCACGCCAGGCACCCCTATCCTCCACCATCCTCCACAGCCTGCTCAGCTCTATGCCCATTATGTCAACAATGTCATCTAGCCACCTCATCGTCTGCCACCCCCTTCTCCTTTTGCTTTCGATTTTTCCCAGCATCAAGGCCTTCTCAAGTGAGTCCTCTCTTCTCATTTGGTGTCCAAAGTACTTTAGCTTCATCTTCAATGTTTGTCCTTCTAAAGAGCATTCAGGGTTGATTTCCTTCAGGATCAACTTATTTGTTCTCCTTGCTGTCTAGGGTACTCTCAAATTTCTCCTCCAGCACCACATTTCAAAGGCGTCTACTGTGCTCAGCCTGCCTTAGGGTCCAGCTCTGACAACCGTACATTACTACTGGGATCATCATTGCTTTGACTATGCAGACTTTTGTTGGCAGGGTGATGCCTCTACTTTTTATTATGTTCGCTAGCTTTCTCATAAATGCAACAGGCCAAGTAAAGTTTCAGGTTCACAAACCAGCACAAATGGGGAAGGAAAGGGGGAGGGCAATGAAAAATTATTTGACAACCTCAATGCCCTGCAGATACTTGTACCGGACAACAATTACAGCCCCTTAATTAACTGGAATTTCAGTTCTCCCCTTGACTGTGGCCTGTCCAACGCTAAAGTTATGCCACCGGTGATGTCTGGAACTGGTTAATGAATATAAATCAAGTGGTTTATAGCTAGTGAACATGTAATAGAGTTGCAGTGAACAGAATGCCAATGTAAAATGCCTGGGGTTAGGAACATGGCGTCCATAATACATGGACACATGCGCAACTCTCCGTTGCTCTTTTCTACTAGCAAACAACAATACAACTAAAGTCTAGGTTGTTTTGGAAGATGACCATTTGCTAGTTGGATGACATCCTAATGGAAATTTGGAGAGGAATCATTTCCTAAGTTGGCCAGTCCACCCAGGGCTGGGTGAGTCTCCTACAAACCAATATGACTGATTTCCTCCAGTGTCAGCTTCCCAAATCATTAAACTCTGCCTTATTGGTTGTGGTCATGTGGCCATTCTGCTGTGACGCTTGGTAGCATGCCCTGAAGGGAATAAGGAGCATTGAGGGTGACTTCTGGAGGCATAAGTCATTCAGCTAGAAAAATCCAGAACTTGGAATGAGCAAAGGCCAAGCAAACACCAGTTTGACTTGAGAGGTGATAGGTTTGGGCTGGTAATGGCCACATATTTGACTTCTGAGACTTGGAACGGCCAAAATGAAGCCACCTTTTGGTGAGTTCATTCTGCAGTTCCCTTCGCCTGACCTAGTGCAGGGGTGTCCAACCTTTTCAAGTCAAGGCCAGGTCACGCTCTCTGTCAGCATCAAGACATTAACGGCCATTTTCCCCTGCCTGCACGATGGGGTGGCCATTTTGTCCCAACAGTTTCAAAGGGGATGGCCATTTTGTTTCTCAAATGCCCCTGAATTGTGCCTGAAAGCAAACCAATAATTATTGCATAGTTGGATGTAGGTGACCTCCTGTCTAAGCCCAGTTGGCAACCCTCTAGATATGCTTAGGGGTGGCATCAAATATAAATAAAAATTAAAACCCACAAGAGAAGAAGTCATAAGTTGTGCATGTTGCTCATTTCCTTCTCCAAGATTGATGGGATAGATTGGAGGTTCTCAATTTACATCCCACAGGCCGAATCCAGCCCATGGCACCGTTTCATCTGGCCTACCACCTTCACTCCCACTGCCGCCGCTGCCAGAAGCAGCAGAAGTGGTGGAAACAGCCAGGTCTGCATTTATGGCTGGCGTAAATAAGTTTACAGCTGTCGTAAATGCATTTATGACAGCCGTGAAAGTGTTTACAACAGCCATGGATGCGTTTTACGGCAGTGTTTACAATGGGAGGCATCACCAGTCAGGTCCGGGCAGCTGTTTGAGGGAGCATGACTTAGCCTGTGGCTTGAAAATGTTGAGAAGCCCTGGGGATAGAGGGTCACGGTCACAGTGATCTTGTGAAGTTGGGTAAGCTGAGGGAACATGAATGAATGAATGAATGAATGTTTATTAATTGATTAGTCTTACGACCTTATCAATAACATAGCAGAAAAATTAAAATCTGTACAATACAATGGAGTGCAATGAAACACAACTAAAATACAATAAAATACAATATGTACATACCTGAGCTACTTTTAAAAGGAATGTAAACTGGAGAAGGTGCCTTAATACAATTAATACATGCATATCCATAGTCAGATAAGTGAATCTCCCTTCCAGGATACCCCAATTTGATTGATATACTGTATTGGGTTCTTTTAGCTGATGCCTTAATTATGAACTTGGCAGCTCTACATACAATGTGCATGTTAGAACCCAGAAGGAGATAGGACAGTTTGTGATTAGAGTCCCAAAAAGTGGTTTTTTCCCCAATAGGGATGCAAGGTATTTAAATCCAATATCAGTGTATAACTGGCAATCGAATAAACTATGAGAGATATTTTCAACCTTTGGAGAACCACATAGGCATGTTCTTTCATGATAGGGTAAGTGGTGAAAATGCCCATATTTATGCATGGAATAGAGTAACTCAAATCTGGCTCTACAGTAAGCCCTTCTTAAAGGATGAGGGAGGCACATCAATACATATTTTTCAGGTTGAAACATAATTTTGTTAGCAACCAGCCACCTTAAAGAACCATTTTTGGCCAGTAGATCAAAGTCAGATTGCGCACTGATATCTAAGACTCTCTGTTTAAACATGTCCTTGGTCTGAATGGCCAACTGAGAGCAAATACTGAACTGAAAACCCATCTGAGGGAACAAGGTCACCCAGCGACTTTCATGCAGCTGAATTGCCCACCCCACGCCACCCCCTACGCCATGAGGGACGAGTGTCTATATTCAGTGACAAAAACCTTCCTTTCCAATTCTTCTTCTCTTCCAAATATCGTTCCTTTGTGCCAAGTATTCCCAGAGAGCACTTGGTAATTAGCCCACTTTATAATTTTCTTCCCTTCTTTTGGGGGCCTTTTGAAATGACACAGAAGAAGTCGATGCCACCCACTCGCTTGCTAGCATGAGCTTATTTTTAACATAGCGACTGGGTTGGGGTGAGGGAGACGTACCACCAGCTAAGACTGTTTACCATCTGCGAATGTCCACGGGGAGGACATTGTTCCGCTCGCCCCCGGAAACCCTAAATTTAGCTATTGTTTTAAATGTACACAGGCAGAGGCAATGTTTTAAACTGACGTGTGCTATGCATGTAAATTATGTCCATTGACCAATATGTGGCCTTTTCCCTCTGATCCGGGAAAAATCCCTGTAGCTCATTTCAGACCTTGCCATTCCAGGACACCTTTCAAGGTGGATCGGGGTTGGTAAGATTTCATTTTAGAGCCCCCAGCCTTGGTCTAGAATAGGGGGTCCCAACCCAAGGCCCATGGGCCAGATTTGACCCACAGAACCATTCCATGTGGTCCCGTACCCTTCCAAGGGCATTTGAGAAAGAAAATGGCTACCTCTTTGAGGCTGTTGGCACAAAATGGTGACCCCCATCATGAAGGTATGGGTTCACTGCTCCCTTGACAGCTTCTAGTCCATGGGTACTCAACTTTTTATGCCATGGGCTTGACCATGCCCCTTGGACAGCTGAGTGGGCTGGACCATACCCCCCCCCCCCCGAAAGCAGAAGCAGAAGCAGACACATTTAAGGCTGTCGTAAATGTACCTACTTCTGTGTTTACGCATGCATGGGCGCATTTTACGGGTGATGTAAATGTCTCCAATTCCACTTTTGGCTGCAGCGTCATTGTTGTGGGCCTCATGAAATGGTGCCATGGGCCAGGTTTGGCCCACAGGCCGTAGGTTGGGAGCCTCTGTTCTTGTCAGTGGAAGTCCTGCTGAGTGTGGTTCTGTGATTCTTCCCTGGAACTGAGATCTGGCCCCAAGCCAAGCCTTTCTATGTGACCCCCACCCTGCCAAAAAAATAATTTAAAAATACATAGAGGAAAAATGATCCAAAGTAATTCCAGGTTTGGCCCAAGGCAATGCTGCATTCTAAGCGTCATGCATTTTAAGAACACACCAGCGGTTAGAGAGGATGGCAACAGGGCTGGGTTCCCTACACATTCTCCCCTGCCTGGGTGACACAGGGAAGAAATGAACAGCTGACCTGCTTTTTGAATTTAGAGTGTTCATTAATAGGATATTATGCCATATGCTTCGTGCTCAGTCTCCCCCCCTGCCCCCCTACACCTTCCTCTCCCATGCAGCCGCCAATTCGAGAGACTTTCTAATTAGTAATGGCATAATGAGAATATTCACAGGCTAATGTGGTGGGTGGGGATGTGAAATAGATCACTTGGCCTGGACTGAAAACATTTCTGTACAGAATCCCAGGGATATAATGATGCCACCGTTTTGGAAAAAAAAGTGTGTATGTTTCTGGAGGGGTGGGGTAGGGGCGGTCGCAGTCTTTGATAAATGAAGGACTTCTTACTTTCCTTTCCAAGGAGGTTGTGCTAATGAGCGTTTTTTTTAATCTTGAAAATAAAAACCAGAAAGATATTTCAAATTAATCTCTATGTTTTGAATTTCTAAGGGACTGCGATGGCTTAGTGGTTAAGACGCTGAACTTTATGACTGGAAGAGCAGCAGGTCAGCAGTTTGAGACCCAAGTACCGCACGACGGAGTGAGGTCCCATTTCTGTCCCAGCTCCTGCCAATCTGGCATTTCAAAAGCAAGAAATTGCAAGCAGATAAATAGGGACCACTTTGGCAGGGAAGGTAAACAGTGTTTTGTGCACTCCGGTGTCTAGTCATGTCTGCCACATGTCCATGGGAACTCAGACAATGCTGGCTCTTCAGCTTTGAAACAGAGATGAGCACTAAACCCTAGAGTCGGATACAACTGGCTTTTGAGCCAGGGCCGCCTTTACCTTTGAGTTTCTAAGAAAGAAAGAGAGAGAGAGAGAAAGGAAGGAAGGAAGGAGAAGGAAGGAAGGAAGGAAGGAAGGAAGGAATACTTTTATATTTTCATGTTGTCACTTTCCATTAAGTCACATTTGACTTATGGAAACCTATGAGAGAGAGATTTCTGCACTGCTGTATTCTCAGCAACCATGCCCAGCTCTTGTAAACTCAGGGCCGTGGTTTCCTTTAGGCAGTCAATCCATCTCATGTTTACTCTTCCTCTTTCCTGGTTGCCCTCCACCGTTCCTAGCATTATTGTCATTTCCAGAGAATCTTGCCTTTTCATGATACATCCAAAAGTAGGAAAGCTTCAGTTTCATCATCATAAACATCATTAGAAGTTGCTAATGCAGTAGAAATACCGGTATACTGGAAGTTTAAGCATATCATCATGACAGCCCCCTAAGCCTGGCCCTCAAGGAGAGTAGGAAAATGAAGGGCAGCTACCCTGACCCATTGTTGATTTGCATATAAATGTGTCTATGTGTATGTACACACACCAGAATGTGGAAATGTGAGCTTTTTAGATGGCAGCTCCCCAATTCTCCCGGCCCACGGCACCATTCCATGTGCCCCTCACCCCTCCAAGGGCATTCAAGAAACAAAATGGCTGCTCCTTTGAAGCTATTGGGACAAAATGGCCACACACACCCCATCATGCAGGCAGGACAGAATGGTCGTCCAGCCCTTGAAGCTGACTGAGAGAGCAAGACCCACCCTGTGGTTTGAAACGGTTGGGAACCCCATTTAAATCCATAGTTACAAGTGCATTCTATGGTGGAAAAGAAGGGAGAAAACTGTGGAAAGATAGAAGCAGCAATAACTAAAAGCCAGATCATAATAAACAAAAGAAATAGGGACATAAAGCAACTAATGCTTGGCATTTATACAGCTCCTGCAAATCACAATATATTTAGCAACAGGGAAATATTAATGAGAGAAGAATCAGTCTTTTGCCATGAGGAAGATTAGATTTTTTAAAATTGGGTGAGCAGTCTTTGTGAGTAACGAGAACAATTCAGCAAGGAAGGTCTTGAACCAGGGCATAGAGTCTTCCTTGGTTTTTTATAATTTAATTTTAAAATATATTTTATTTGATTTTCAAAACACATAAAATAAATGCATATAAAATAAAAAACAGTTGAAAAGAAACACAACAATTTTTGGCTTATTACAAAATTTGTATTAATTCATCCTTGTTTGTATTGTAAAATAACCCAACAACAACGTCTATATTATGTAACAATTTACAATTGCACCCTCCATCCTTGGGAGCTTTTTTCTATTCCACATATCTTAATTCTTTGTTCCAGGGGTTCCCAGCCTAAGCCCCATGGGCTGGATCCAGCCTTTGATGCCATTTCTTGTCTCCCGCCCTCTCCAAGGGCATTTGAGAAACAAAATGGCCATGCCTTTGAAGCTGTTGGGACAAAATGGCCACTCAATTGTGCAACCAGAGGAAAATGGGTGACATTTACTTTTACCTTTGGAAACTCTATTGTTTGAAATGCTGTAACTCATTTCCCAAAGAGAACAGTTGCAGCAAAAATTCTGGCAGCCACTGCCAGTTCTTTTGGCAGGATGAAACATTGTGATTGATCAAATAAACCATAATGAATGTTTCTCTTGACTGGACCAATTAACATTCCAAGAGATAATTTTGCTAACTAACGATTAACCATTTAAATGGAAAAACTGGGCATTTCTCTCTTGCAAGTTGATATTAAGTTATCATTTTTCATTTTTAAATTATAATTTTTAAAAAACAAAGTAGGTGCATGGTTAGAATGGGCAAACTTGAAAGACAGTAAGGATTTGGGGGTGTTTGTCTTGGAGTGGACGTGATCGATAAGAACCACAGATGTCTTTGATTATTGTCAAACATTTTACCTTTAACACCTGCTTTTCTGTTTTTAAAATGGAACTTCTGTGTGTGTGCTGTCAAGTGTTTGGTGCCAAAAAGATAACTTTCCTTATATCTGTGAGCTAGCATTCCTGCTTTGTGCTCATAGCAAAAGGTGATAATCCACTGTTAATCCATTGAAGCCTCTCTGGTCTAGCTCTTCAACTAGGTGTTGTTGCTACAACGAAGGGAAGGGGGCAGGAAAATTGCCCCCTGATAACTTCAAACAAATCCACAATGACATTGGGATCAATGAGCCTGAATCCAACTTTTTCAGATGTCATGGAATGGATTTATTTATTTATTAGCCACATTTGTATTGCCACCCACTCTGCAAGCGACTCTGGGCGGCGTACAACAATCACATCAAGATTGGGTCTAAAGATTCATTTATTCTTTGGGCTCCACAGAGGTGTTGGTTTTGTCGTGGATTTTGATTAGAACTTTAATGAGCTATCAAAGGTGACCAATGCTAGGAATAGTCCTGCCTACAGAATTTAAATCAGGGGTTCCCAACCTTTTCAAGCGGGGGGCTGGGCCGTGCTCAGTCAGCTTCGAGGGCCAGACAGCCATTTTGCCCTGCCTGCACTATGGGGGTGGCCATTTTGTCCCAACAGCTTCAAAGGGAGTGACCATTTGGTTTCTCAAATGCCCTTGGAGGGGTGGGGGCTCACATGAAATGGCACCACGGGCTGGATCCAGCCCATGATTTAGATGATTGAAAGGCAGGTTGGATTTCATTTCCATTTGGAACAGTGGAGATGCTATTATCTACAACTCCTAGGATCTACAACCAGCATGGTCTGTTTCAGAAGATTCCGCGATCTATAATGCTATGCAAACAAAAAACAAAAACCTCAGATAGAAACGGGAGTGTGATCCAGAACATTCCAGAACACACTCAAGACTTCGAATGGTTATGCCAAGGTGTCTCTCTCCTCCCCTACCATTTTGATCTCCTTCTTTTAGACAATTACTTCAAGGTGATGATATTTATGAGAAGACCAGCTGAGCTGAAACCCCCTCCCCCCCCTCTGCCAGAATTATGTAAACCATGCTTAGAATATTAAATATTCATCATACCCATATTAAAACCCAGCCTCATCTTTTAGGGAAATAATGAAAGGAGATTTGATTTTGCCTTCAAGAGTTCAGAGGCTATATAAGATGGTGGAAGCACCTCATCAATATTAAGTAGAGTTAGAATGTGTTTGTTAGACCTGACCACTGCATGGAAGGATTGGCTCAGAAATATGGAAGTGTTTATGGGATTACAGTACTTCAAGCACCCCATGGAATCCATCTGGCCCCACCTCACAGATCCAGGAAAGCCCAGGAGAACATGTACCTCCAGGGGCCCTAGTTAACAGGGATGAGCTGCAACAGGTAGAAGAAGACTAACTACCTGGGACCTGGTTAGCCAGAAGTAGCACAATAGTGACCTTGTTCTTTGAATATAGTTGAAGCAGAGCAGTGAGCAATAAACAAAGTTTGAACACCATGGACGATAAATGAGTTCTGAACACCAGATGATCTGGTTCTTAAGCACGATTCAAGTAACATTTATTGCATATTCATATATACATTGTCTAGTATCAAGAGGCCCCATTCATTCACACATTCATTTTATCCAGGGGTGCTCAAACTACGCCCCCTGACCCGGGCATTTGTATGGGTATATTTTTGAGGTTTTTATGGTAGTGTTAGTGTTTTTTTTTTTTACTGTATGTTTCAATTTCCACCACTGAGGTCTTGGGACCCTCAGGGTCATTGACCCGCGTATAAGTCGAATCCCCTTTTTGGACCTCATTTTGGGGGATAAAAAAACTAGACTTATACTCGAGTATATACAGTCATTCATGTGATGGAGAATGAACAAAGGATGGGCACGTATGTTGGATTCAAAGAAATACCATGAAATCAAGATTTTTTCCGTCTCCAACCACCTTGGCAACCTAAGGTTTAATGGACTGCCGTTTCTCCCAGGAAAAGCCGCCCGCCATGTTCTGTTCGTTTTTAACAATGTAATTTCAAGAAGTTGCTCCACTCTGCCTAGCGCTTGTTCATTTCGAGGAGTTTGCAAGGCGGGGTGGGGGGCTGCTGGGGGGGTGGGGAAGAAACATTTCTTTGGCTGAATGCAGAGTGAAATAAATTTCAAAACCTCTTCTGCAAATGACATGGCACATAAATATTCAGTAAATTAGCAGCACACTTTTATAGATTTATCAGTCATGGCTGGCACAAAATGACAGGCAGTGCTGTAGCTGAAATATTAATGCTGACAAATTAATGATTTCTGAGTAAATGATGTCATTTTTGCACCATTTCATTAAAATTTACTCACTTTCAATATCAGCTTCATTCCTATCCCTTAACCAATTTTTTAAAAAAGAAATGTGCATTCTTTCCCCTACTTTCTTTTACACCTTCTTTTGGGTACTTCAAACTAATCTTTTAACATTTCTTGCCAAGTTGCCTTCCTGTTATCAAGAAAGACGGGAAAGGTGTGGTTTCTCTCAGAATTATGTAGGCTGAGATATCACACCACACATTTTAGCAGAGCTAGGTTCGTTCTCAGAAATCTGAGTTCTCTCTTGGGTGAGTCTCTTTCAGGACTGTCACAGTAATCAAATGCAGAGTATAGCATGTGTTTATCAGGCAAAAATTCATAGGTGTATTTCTGGTCTGTGTCTGGCCTGAGTTTCAGAAGTGCTCTTTGTTAAGCCTGTTCTGTTTGGATTTTGCAAAGTAATTTTTTTTAACAGAAATTAAGGATACAAAGAGCTCACAGTGCATTTGTGACTTTGTGCACAATTCAGTAGATCCTCCAGGCAGTTCTAGAAATGGGTACTGTACATAGTCATAAGTCTAGATTTTTAGTCCCCAAAATGAGATCCAAAAAGGATACTCGACTTATACTCAGGTCAGTGATCCCAAAGGTCCCAAAACTGCAGTGGTGCAATTTCAAACATACAGTGTTTTTGTTTTTTTTTTAAAAACACTAACACTACCGTAAAAACTCAAAAACATACCCATACATATGTCGAAATCAATTAATTTTACTGTATTTTCATGTATTTTAATTACTGAAACTCACTAGCAGGTGCTGCATTTCCAACCCGACTTATACTCAGGTCAGTCAGTTTCCCTAGTTTTAGAGGTCCAAATTAGGTACCTCGACTTATATTCGGGATGACTTATAGTCAAGTATATACTACCCCCTATGGGTTCTATAGTCCAAACAAGTAACATTTCTTAACCCTAGCCTGGGCTGGAGATATTGGTAACTGAACTTGAATCTGGAACCTCCACTCCACGGCTGCTGGCCAGGACTTTCTGTACTGTAACAGGGTTGGGCATATTGTGAAGTCAGAGAGTATATTGTTTTGAATGGTTTTCAAATTCTTTTACATGTTATGAATGCTTTTAAGTTCTTCTAAACGCATTGCCAACTTTTAAACAATGTCTTACTTCTAATTTGTGACAATATCTTGCATTGTAAGGTAAGATATTAATATTTTGCACCTGATCAAAAC
Source organism: Furcifer pardalis (assembly GCA_030440675.1). Classification (NCBI taxonomy): domain Eukaryota; kingdom Metazoa; phylum Chordata; class Lepidosauria; order Squamata; family Chamaeleonidae; genus Furcifer; species Furcifer pardalis. Next base: position 24,925,668 of record CP126891.1, on the reverse strand, counting down.
CTGTACTGCCAAAATGAAATCACTTTTTTGGCTTTGTCATTGGCCAAACTTAAGTCCTCATGTTTCTGGCAGTAGTCAGCGGACCAGTAAAGTAAAAAGATAACAAGCAAACAAATACATAATACTATTATTCTTTCTCTTTCCTTTCACATTTCCCTATTCAGTTCTTTGCACCAGAAAACAAGAGGCCGTTTTTGTTTAGCTAGAGATCTAAGGTTACAAAATAATATAGTACAAACACTGGGGAGTTGTATTCTGCAAAAGTAACTTTCTCAAGTTCTGATACAGAAAAAAAAAACAGATCAAGGAAACACAGCTTTCTTTCCAAGATTTTCATGGGTATCCAACTCTTAAATGCTAATGCCATTACTATGTCCTGTTTCTGTAAGTGCAGATGCAGAACAGATCGAGACAGAGTGCATGGTGCCCTGATGATGCAGTGGTTAAATGGCTGTGATTCAACCCAAAGGTTGTGAGTTTGATCCTGGCCAGGGCTTAAGGTGGACTCAGCCTTCCGTCCTTTCTGAGGTCAGTAAAATGAGTACCCAGCATGTTGGGGTAAAAATGCTAATTAACTTGTGAACTGCCCAGAGAGTGCACTAGACACAATGGGGCAGTATTCTTCTGCTGTATCTGAATCCGAATATTGGCCATCTTCATGGTGATCAGCCATGAAGACTGTCCTGAGAATATAATGCAGTGGCTTTTCATCTGCCTTCCTCATCGCAGTGTGACACACGTACCACTGATCCAGTTCCATGAGTAACTTTCTGGTCCTGAGCCCTTTTGGCATGCAAAGTCCTCCTCAGCCCAAGCCAGGATGGCTGCTGCTGCTGTCCTCCATCAAGATGGATTCAAGTAAGATTGAGTCCACTTGAGGATGGATTCAAGTAGGATTTAATCCACTTGAGGTGGACTTCACCCAAGCCATTAGTACTCAGGGTTGTCAGGTTAGTTAACACTCGGTGTTGAGTCACTGGCAATGGTCTACTTCTACTCTATTAACATAGCAGTATATGGAGCGGTAAGGAAGTGTGATTGCTTTGTTTTGTTTTGCTTTATTTCTGCTACATGTTCTGCTGAGCCTAACAGTAAGGCCAGACCTAGAGAGCTCAAACTAAACCCTGCCTATCCCTTGGAAGTTTCTACAAAACTTCTTTGAACGATAAAAAGTGAAAGGTAGACCATCAATAGACCCATAACGTCTTCCCTCTCTATCAACACTCCTTGCTTCCCAGCTGCTTGGACTTTTCTCCTGCACTAACTTAGCTGCCATCTGTGATCCATGGTGGATTGCAGCGCTCGCAAATTACTCCATCAGAAGGCAACTTGGCTTGTCTGTCATTCCGGCCCGAATTGGCATCCGGCATGACAGAAGACTGACAAGAGATGAGTGGATTTTTTTTTTAAAAGGAGAGAGAAAGGAGGAGATTGAGAGAAGGGGCGAGATAGGTGGGAGCAGAACAGAATGTGTGCATGTAAGAGGGAGCGAGAAATGCGCTACCCACAATTCCCTGGGCTATGCTATATCAGTCAATCTTAAGGCTAATTCATGTCAGTGGTTGTTTCCTATCTCTTTGAGTCTCCAGCGGAAGGTTGATAAAATTGAAGTGGAAATGAAGTCAGAGGCACCAGAGGATACTGGCAACAATAGTCTAGCGAAATGGATTTGTAGGCCTGATACACTCTTTGGTGGCGGCATGGCATCTTTTGTGACCTTGACAACGTCCTTGGGAAAAGGGTTGAGAGATAGAAGAGAGAGCGAGAGAGCAGAGATGCATTTGTATTTATAAATAGACGTTTAAGTAAAACAATCTGTTTACAATGCTGGATGTAAAAACCTGCAACTCTGGCTTTATTTTTATTATTATTTGTACCTTGTGGTTTATACTGGAAGGCAGTCATCTGATTAAAAACCAAATCTTCTCCCTTTTACTGGTGACCCCTTTGCAATGCAAAAGATTGCCTGTCAAAAAGGTCTTTTATTTATTTATTTATTATATTTATATTGCTGCCCACTCGCCGAGGAGACTCAGGGCAGCTTACACTCAAAACAGCAACGGTACAATAAAAATTATAAAATATAACCTCACAAAATACAAAATACATTGAACCCAATCCCTCCTGCTCAATGTAGGAATCCAAATCAAAACAGATATGATAGGGCAGGGATTCTCAGTCTGCGGCCCGCAGCACCATTTCATGTGGGGACCCCACTGCCTCCACCACACCAGGAAGTGCCATGTAGTGGAGGAAGGGCAAAATGGCCATCCGGCCCCTGAAGCTGTCTGAAGGAGGGTGACGTGGCTTTTAAAAGGTTGAGAACTCCTGTGATAGAGGGTTGTCCAATTCTCTCTTGAATGTGTCCAGTCTTGGAGCGCTCGCCACCTTTCGAGGCAGTGGGTTCTGTTGTCATACTGCTCTAACTGTTAAGGCGTTTTTCCTAATATTCAGCCTATATCTGGTTTCCTTTAGTTTGAGTCCTTTATTACTTGTCCTCCACTCTGGGATGATGGAGAGACTTCCCTTTCTCTTTACGATTAACATGCCCAATTCCTCCAGTCTTTCCTCATAGGTTTCTAGTTCCTCTAATCCAGGGGTACTCAACCTTTTCAAGCCTGGGGCCAGAATCTATGATATGTGGATATTGGAGGCAGGAGAAACCCTCAAGAACTACAATGGGTGGGCTATTCGCCATGTCTGAGGAGCCCTGGTGGTGTAGTGGTTAATCCGCTGTACTGCAGCCAGAAGGCTGTGAGATCAATCCTGGCCAAGGCTCAAGGTTGACTGAGACGTCCATCCTTTGGAGGTTGGTAAAATGAGCACCCAAGAGACTGCAGTGGCTCAAGTGGTTAAGACACTGAACGCGCTGACTGGAAGGTCAGAGTTCGATTCCTGGGTACTGCATGACGGAGTGAGCTCCCGTCCCTGTCCCAGCTCCTGCCAACCTAGCAGTTCGAAAGCAAGACATTGCAAGTAGAGAAAGAGGGGAAAGAGGATAAACATTCCGGTGTCTAGGCATGCCTGCTCACCTGTCCACGGAAACATCTGCAAATGCAGGCAGAGCTGGCTCTTTGGCTAGAAACAGAGATGAGGACTGAACCCTAGAGTCAGATATCACTGGCTTTCAAGCAAGGGCAGCCTAAAATGAGTACCCAACATGTTGGGAGGGGAAATGCTAATTACCTTGTGAAACCTCCCAGAGAGTGCACTAAATGCTGTGGGGCGGTATAGAAGTGTGATTGCTATTGCGATGCCTGACAAGCTGTCAATCTTTTGTTTCTCAAATGGTTCAATGGTGTCATCATTTGGATGTTTTCCTCCTTGCATTCCACGCTTCTCTCCCTCTCTTTCTGTGTCTTCCTTCTTCCCTCCCTCTCTTTCCTTTCTGCAATGAGTTAGATTTAGCTAATAGGAACCAGCTGCCCCCCCTTCCCCACTCTGATAGCTGTGAGAAACTGATGACAACCTGTTTGACCCTTGACTTCTGAACTTGACCCCCCTTCTAATACCTTCAGCTGCCGGTTGTTATGGGTGGCTGGGGAAGGGGGGGGCGGCTTTTGCCTTTTGTTGTTCTTCTTCTTGTTGTTCCCTGTTTCGGAGTCCAGACAGATAAATGATTTCTATTTGTCCTTTGGAGCAGCGGAAGAGCTGATCGATACCATCCACGGATGATGTCAAGGATTTGTCGCTACAACTTATGAATGACAAAATGCTGGGGCGCCCCCTCCCCTTTTGCCCCTCCTCTGCTGCCCAATAGAACTCCACCTTTTGGGGGCAAAAAGATTGAAAGCTGGAAGAGTGTATTGATTTCTGCTTTCTTAAATAGTGGCTTGGGCCACAATGGAGGAGAGAATAGGGGGGAAAAGCTTTGTCTGGTAAAATGCAGCAAAAAGGCTTCCTTCGGCACCAACGATTAGATCAGCCATTGCATTTAAGTACCATACAAGCTTCTGCTCTCGCTAGGCTGGCAGCTCAATTTTGCCTAGCTGCAATTTCTCTCCATCCCCCCCCCCAAAAAGCACTTCAGCAGTAGAAAGGTGAGCCCCCTTCTCTCCCCCAAACCCCCCCCCCCCGCAATGCTTTCATTGTGCCATCCATTCGGTCACAGGTCAATGATTGAGGAAAGGATGATTCTGGAGGTTCAAATCACACTGTTTGGTGTCGGGGAGGGTCGGTAGGCAGAACACATTTCCAAAGACAGCTAACTCAATGGGAAGGCTGGCCTGGTGAGCAGGTGGACAATTTGAAGAACATGTTCTTCCCAGTTCTTCTTCTTCCATGTCTATGCCAGACGCAAGACTGCCAAAATAAAGGCACCCTTTGGTGAGTTAATTCTGCAATTCCCTTAGCCTGACCTAGCATGAGAAAGATTCGCTGGCAACACAAGGTTGCTGTTACCAGGGTATGCCTGGTGGTGGTTCAAAAATACTACAATCTTGCAGCTCCCTGGTGGCTTGGTGGGTAAAAGCAGTGGCATGGTGGATTAAAGAAGGGTGCTTGGAGACCAAAAGCACGGGGTTCAATTCCCCGAGAGCTGCATGACAGGGGACATGAAAGGAGCCTCATTCAGGCACCCTCTGCAAAAACCCTTTCAACCCAGAGTAATCTCTGACACAAAAACACACAAAGCACAATCTTTGAGAAGGTTCTTTTGTGGTGATTTTGATTTCACAGTGTTGTGGCCTTGGAACCCGAGTCCAATGAGGAAGACTTTCTACCAGCACCTCAGCCCGCTGGCAGTGTGGAACTGTCTTCTCTTGATCGAGTTGATCAAGAAATGACAGGAGCACAGCCACCAAATGCTGAGGCCCCGAGTGTCAATGAAGAGGAGGCGGAGCTAAGCACACCAGAAAGATGTAAGTGGCAGCTGCGCAATGAGCTACAGGTGATAAGAAGAGAGGCAAGGGCTCATTTGCAAAGACCACCCCCAGCTGTGAGCCCTGATTCTGAACACTCTTAAGGAGACACCCATGCAACCAGAAGCCTTGTCGGAACATACTTTTTGTGTCCCAAATCTGCGCCACTCGAACCTGTACCTCTTGCCTGCTTGCTGACCCTGGACCCAACTACTTTTCTGGATCAAACTTTTGTCTCAGTTCTTCAATGAACTTCCAAACTCTGCTCTTCCTGGCCAATGCTTCTGCCTTATCCTTCGGACTGTTGTAAGACTCTGACTTTTTCCCCTACTCCTTGTGCAGTGGCTGCTAGCCAGCCTGTTCTGCCATGCAGGGAGAGGCGCAACACACAGTGACTTCAGTTTTACTCTGAACTTGAACCAAGGGCTGAATCCTATCTTCAAAATGAGTTCAGCACTTTGGAGAGCTCCTGAAAAGTTCTGATAAAGGCCTTGCTCTGCCAGTGAAAGAGTAGTTACTCACCTTTGAAATCTCCTATGTAGGCAAATCTTTTTTTCCATGGAAGTGACATTGTTGAGGGCCACATTCCTGGTGTGGATTAAAAGGGGGAGGCCCAATATAGAATAGTTTAGCACAGGAGAAAACTATTCTACTATTCCCGGGTACTGCATGACAGAGTGAGCTCCCGTCTCTGTCCCAGCTCCTGTCAACCTAGCAGTTTGAAAGTAAGAAATTGCAAGTAGATGTATATGGACCACTTATTTGGGAAAGGTAAACAGCGTTCTGTGCACTCCGGTGTTGAGGCATGCCTGCTACATGTCCATGGAAACATCTGCAGATGCAGGCAATGCTGGCTCTCTGGCTATAAACCAAGATTAGCACTGAACCCTAGGGTCAGATACGACTGACTTTTGAGCAAGGGCAACCTTTACCTAGCACAGAAGAAACATTGAATTCATTAGGACTGGGACAAAACAAATCCATGATGGCACACATAACGTTGTTACCTTCCCACCAAAGTGGTACCTATTTATCTACTTGCAATTTCTTGCTTTCAGACTGTTAGGTTGGCAGGAGCTGGGACAGAGATGGACACTCATTCTGCTGTGCAGCACTCAAGTCTCAAACTGCTGACCTGCCAACCTTCCAGTAATTAAGTTCAGTGTCTTGACCATTAAACCACGGCAGTCTCTTGTAAGCTTTTAGGGTGCCCTTAATTTATTTTAATTTTAAATTTCAATTTTATTGTATTGTTTTGCTGCAAAGTTCTAGCAATTGTTCCCTCCTGCAGTTTCAGAGCTCAACAAATATCTTAAGACACTGGTCTTTTGCTCTGGATGGTTCACTGAACCCTTGACAGAGTCTTAATCTGAAGAGACCAAAGATCCTTCATACTCAAACCCTGTGAGACACACTTTATTTCGCTTCCTTTTTAGACTCATTTCCTCCCTGGCACAATCAAACTCTGAAGAACCATGCTTGCAGATTTGAAGGGCGATGCCCCGAGGAAACCCCCAGATTTCCCACCACTTCCACTTAGATCTGTAGCTTGTTTGAAGTGGGTTGAAGTCTCCAGTCAACCTTGCAAGCCATGGAGGTCAAAGGGTCATGTTATAAATGTTCTCTGCCTCCCAACGAATAAGTCTTTTCTTCCAGCTTCAAAGGATGGTGTTCAGTGACCTGGAGAGGCAAGAAGGCATAGGAAGAAACAATGCTCAATGAGATGAAGAGAAACATGGAGTTGATACTAGGCATAATAATACTACAGTACCTAAGGTTCAAAGACCCAGAGCATGGAAGTGAAGGCTCACATCCTCTTGCTTAGCATTGCAAGTAGCATTAGAGTAGGCCTATGATGGCGAACCTTGGCACTCCAAGTGTTCTTGGACTTCAATTACCAGAAGCCCAAGTCAACACTCCTGTTGATCAGGGATTCTGGGAACTGAAGTTCAATAACATCTAGAGTGCCAAGGTTCACCATCTCTGGAGTAGGCAATTTGAATCAGTGGGGATTTAATGAGTCAACACTTCTGTAAGTTTTATTGATTCAAATGGACCTACTCTATTTGTGATTTCCTTTATTATTGTAAGCGGCTCTTAGAGTAGACCCACTTCAATCCGTGGAGTTTATAGAGGATTGGCTCACCAAAGTGTGACGTACTGTGCTAAGCAAGGGAATTTTGACCAATGAGTTGCAAGTTACAGAGTTAATTATAACTTGATACTTTCCAAAGGGTAATGAGGGTACTATGTTACATTTTAGAGGTAATGTAAGAAGGAGCAAAGTTACTAAGAAATCTTTTCGACACTTTCAAACAACTTTAAGAAAGTTACCGTATATACTTGAGTATAAGGCGACCCAAATATTAGCTGAGGTACTGTACCTAATTTTGACCTGAAAACCCAGGAAAATAGATTGACCAGAGTATAAGCTGAGGGTAGAAAATGCAGAAGCTGCTAGTGAGTTTCAATAATCAAAATACATGAAAATATGGTAAGATTAATTAAATTTTTGGCACATCTCAATCTGGTGTAGTCTTGGGACACTCGTGGTGTAAGCCAAGTCCCCTTTTTGAGGCGCATTTTTGGGGCTAAAAAACTCAGATTATACTTGTGTGTATATATATGGTACATTTAAAAGAGCATTTTTGACCCATTTTTTCCTTGAATGCCAGGTTCTGTTGCAAAAAATGTACTTCTTCCCCTGTTGTTGTTCAGTCGCATAGTCTTAGTCTTCTTTTCCTAGGTTGCTGCTATTTTCCCTTCATATTTTAACAATAGATAACATGCTAAATTCAGTTCTTAATCTCAAGGACAATATACCATTATGTAGTTGTTGTCTTAAAATGTCCCATTCTTTTAGTGGGTTTACTCCAGTTGGACTAACAATTGAACGGAGAGCTTAAAACCCACTAGTAATATGCATTTTGTAAAGCTGATGGACTGGATCCAGCCTGTGGCACCATATCATGTGGCCCCCACCCCTCCAAGGGCATTCAAGGAACAAAATGGCCACTCCTTTGAAGATGTTGGGACAAAATGCTCACCCCCATCATGCAGGCAGGGCAAAATGGCTGTCCGGCCCTTGAAGCTGACTGAGAGAGCATGATCCGGCCCCCAGCTTGAAAAGGTTGGGAACCCAAGGCTTAAAACATAGATTACACAAACTCTGGGAAGACAGTGCTCCACATGGAAACTCCAAAGCTCAGGAGAAATAAAATGCCAGTTTCTGGATAATATCTATTACCTTGCAGCTCCCATTTAATATTGATGTCCTGGTAATATCTCAATGATACTACAGGGACAGGAAGCTGGACTGAATTGGCCTCTGGTCTGATCCCTCAGGATTCTTCTTAATTAGCGACAGTAGGGATTTTAGGGTTCTTACTCTCACTGGGGCAAATGTTAATATATTAATATTATTGAAATGTAGGCCTAAATCTTTGTGTCAATTCTTGCTGACTAGATCCATCAAATCAACAGCACTTTTCTTAAGTCAGCTAAAGTCCCCTTTATGCAATTCTGGGTAAACTCTACCTGGACCAATGATTACATTTCAACCTAAGTATTTGCATCTAAGTAAACTCACAGATGACAAAACAGATACTGCTCTGCCTTATGATACCTTCCCGCAATATTTGGGTGACTCAGCCTGGGAATTGTCCTGCCAGTTGGGTGGCAGGAGCAAAAGTCAATTAATATCAAGCTTTTTTACCACCTGTTTGAATTGTCATGATATGTGGGAAGGCATATCAATTAACTGCCCCGCTTATCCTAATCATATTTCCCATCTGACCAAACAATCTCCCTCTTTCAAACTTTAATCCAGCCACTGGAGCCAAGATTGCTGATTTCATTTCATTAATTCCCAAAGGTTTGTTAAATACAACCTTCTCTCTCTGTGTGTGTCATTTGTAATTCCCCACCGTGATAGAGAAGGAGAAATGTGTTTAGAGGATAACAGGAAAAGGGCCAAACTAGAGTTTCAAGGCATTATACAAGTTTTTGGACTTTAAACTCTAAGCATCCCCCAAAACTACTTGGCATTTTCCGGGATTGTGGTGGAGTGACTCTAGGCGGCTCGCAATAAACATTACAAGATTCAAGCTTAAAGCATCGCATAATAATAAAACCACAAAAACCCTTAAGCTTAAAAATCATTAAAAGCCCTTAAAATACCCTCCCAACAATACAACAGTTAAAACTAACTAAAAACACGAAGAGACCCAGACATAGACTTGGGCTTCTGGGAATTGAAGTTGGCACCTGGAGTGCCAAGGTTTGCCATCATGGTTATAAGCTGATTAAATTTAAGTATTATCAAAGCCCTGCCAATTTCTTTGGTGTGTAAGAGAGAGAGAGAGAGAGAGCATGTTAGGGGTGTTCCACTGTCAACTGCCAACCTTAAAAGGACTTCTCTTTGTCTGTAATGTACCCTCCATCTAAATATATCTCTTTAGGGAAGCTCATGGCATTTGATTCTGTAGTACCTGCCAACATGGAGATACCCAACAGTGTAACTGTTGTCATGGGGTTGGGGGCACAAAAGGAAAGGCTAGAGAAGGAGAGGTTGAGAGGAGAGGGAAGAGATCCGATTTCTAAGCACCTTTGAAACCTAAGCTCTGCTTTTTATAAACTCCCATAAATATTAATTGATATTTAATAAGGTAGGAAAACACAAGGGAAGGTATTGTTTTGGCCAGCCCCTACGCAGCAATCTCAGTGAAGTGTAGAAGAGTTTATGTAACTTTCCTGTGGGGTTAAGAACAGGTCAAGCAAAGCTCTCTTTGCTGGTCAGTGACCCCAGCTGGCTTTCTCTTTCTTTAGAGAGAAGAACAAAACAAAAAACAAAATCCTCAAAAGGGGAGGGGGGGTGTCTAACCCTAGGGGATGTAAATGCCTGGAGTCTGAAAAGTGCAATGTGAAACTGCTTTTCTGGGGTGGGGTGGGGGGCACAACACTTAACATGCTAAACACAAAGGAGATGTGTACAACGATTTTAATCCATTCCACTGGGCTCATTGTTGTACAAAACAACTGCTATACAATGCATGCATCATATAGCGATTTTCCCTATGGGATGCATCGTACAACAATTTTTTTTTGCTAAGTGGTTTTTCCCATTGAAAAATTGTTGTATGATTTTTTTCCATAGGGAAAATTGTTACGCGGGAGGCCTCCCCTCCCCCAAAATAATTGTTATGTGATTTCATTGTAATACAGAGTGATTGCTGTATGAGGTTCCACTGTATCTGTATTTGGTGCTAGGTGGAGGCAGATGGCTGATCGCCAGGAGGATCACCAATATCTGGATATGGAGGAGGAGAGGGAGAAAGATGAGGAGGATGAGGAGGATGAGGAGGAGGATGAGGAGGATGAGGAGGATGAGGAGGAGGAGGAGGAGGAGGAGGAGGAGGAGGAGGAGGAGGAGAAGAAGAAGAAGAAGAAGAAGAAGAAGAAGAAGAAGAAGAAGAAGAAGAAGAAGAAGAAGAAGAAGAAGAAGAAGAAGAAGAAGAAGGGGTTTTCTTTAAGCAAACCCAAACAGCAGCACAAATCTAGGGTCTATATCCCCAAAGCAACAAGCTAAACTTTGGTTTAGTGTTATGTGTAAATGAAGCCAATATGTGCTACTGGCTCCATGCATTGCTCCACCCCTGTTTCACATCAGTGCGTATCTGAGAGGCTGCCTTGTAATTATATGCATAAAAACCAGTGCAGAGCTACACCCTGTAAGAAGTCAGAAACCCTCTCTATCTCTTCTCTCTCTCTCTCGATACTATTGCAATTTATCATCAGTTGCACAAACAAGTACCTGAACATATTCTGTAGAATAATCATGGCTTCTTTGGTTTGGATGCTAAAGGCTCTGCAAATCACTGTTTTCAACCATGAGCTCAAGAAAGCCTGCAGCCGGCACTGCCAATCACAATTTCATTAGATACTGGCCAACTTCCTCTCACTTTTCTGTCTGTAGCTAGTTCTGTGTTCTGGTTTCTGCTTTTGTTTTCTTAGCTCATAAAGGGGGGGGGGAATTGGGGGGGGGAATTCCAGGGAGGAAACACAGTCTGGCAATCCCTCCAAAGACACAATCCTGAATTATCTGCGGTGGCTATCAAAGGAACCATCTGAAGTGGATTAGGGGAGAGTGTCAGGTTTACGGCGTTGCACAGAATCTGGTGCGCCCAGGCTCAGCCGAAAGGTTGCAATTGGAGAATTTAAGAGAAAAGTGGGCTTAGAGGTGGATTATTCTCCGGGCTTCTGAAAATAAACTTTCCCCGGTATGTTTGGAAGTCATCGTTCATTAGAGCAAATGCAGCGGGATGACTGCCAACATATGAATCTCACACACTGAAGGGAAGCAACACAAAAGAAAACTGGGGAAATCTCACCTCCTTTCTGATGAATTGGTTTTATTTCATTTTTGAAATCCCTGGCCTCACATGTATGATTCAAAATAAAGAAGCATAGCTGCCCAACCACTACACATATACCCTCCAGAGTGTATCTATACTCTTGATGTTTATAAGGTTTATGCAATTTAGAAATGTTACTTTCCCTCTACAGTAATGGAGTAGTAGACCAGACAGCCAGCGACTCAATGTCGAGTGTAGGGCGGGAGTAAATAAACTGATTCCCTAAAGGGGCCAATGGCTATAGGTGAATGAGCCCCTCTCAGTGGGGTGATGGCCCCCTCAGTGGAGAAAATGCCACTGGAAACCATCATATTGGGCAAAATGATCATGGAGGTAGTAGATGATGTGTGAAGGCACACCTTGTCCATATCCTCAAGGCTGCGGCAGTCCTTTGTAGTCCCATTATTAAATCCTGCATGTCTCATTTCATATGTGCCACAGGAGATGGCTCCGAGATCACAGTGTGTGGGTCATTTCATGACAAGCTGGGATCCACCTGAAACAAATTCACGCCAGTGGCATTTTTCCTGCTTCAGGAAAAAATGCATTCTCAGATATGAATTGCAACTGACGACAACGACTTTAAAAATTACAATATCCAGAATTCCCTGGACTTTTTCTTTTTTTAGCAGGGCAGAGATTCTGGGGTTCCAAAATTGTAAATTTTGCAAGCTCTAGTTTTAGGGCAGTTTGTCTCTCATGGCTCTCCTGCTAATAATCCTGTGAATGATGGTTTTGTAAAGGTTTCCCTTGCTTGAAACCCAGTCGTATCAGACTCTATTGTCCAGTGCTCATCTCTGTTTTAAAGAGCCAGCACTGTCTGCTTCTGCAGATGTTTCTGTGGTCATGTGGCAGGCATGACTAGACACCGGAGCGCATGGAACACTGTTACCTTCCCACTGTAGTGGTCCCTGTTTATTTACTTGCAACTTCTTGCTTTCAAACTGCTAGGTTGGCAGGAGCTGGGACAAGGATGGGAGCTCATTCCGTCTGCAGCTATGGAAATCCTTTAAAGGTTTCTAGCAGTACAACTTGGCTTGGTTTCCACATGGCTGGAAACTTAACACAGACTGAAATGATTTTTTGCAGTGGACAAAGGGTTGCTTGGGAAAGCATCTGTTGGTTTCTCCTAGTTTAGTGATGGTGAACCTTTTAGAGACCAAGTGCCCAAACAGAGGGCTGGGCTGAACTCTGTGCTGGGGGGAGGGAGGAAGCACTCCCATTGGGCTTCTGGGCAGAGGGGTGGGGCAAACTCTGTGCTGGGGGAGGGAGGAAGTGCTCCCATTGGGCTTCTGAGCAGAGGGGCAGAATGAATTCTGTGCATGGGCGATTACATGTGTGCCCCCTCAGGCATGCATGCCATAGGTTTGTTTGTTTGTTTGTTTTATTGGTCACCTTTATATGTAGAGGTTCACCTCTACTGTCCTAGTCCCTCTCATGGATCACCTAACAAAACAGAATGTTATCTAAATTAATTTTGTTCCCTATCAAATTGATAAAAACACTGTAAGTTTTGGAAAACATTTGGACCCAATGAAAAATAATCCCGAGTATCCCATGTCAGCAATGCATTCCCAAACAGCAAAATTTCCTCTCCGACTTCCTGCATCAATTTTTAAATCTCCAAATTGGCTGTCGGAGAAACTTTGCTTCCATTTAGCCATTATTTATTTATTACTTAATTGACAGACGATCCCTGAGACGTGAAGCCATCTTGTTTAGATCAAATCACCAGCCGGCAAGGAGAATTAACATGCCAACCAATTTCTCCTCGGGAAGGATCGTTGACAAAATGTGCACTGTGTTTGCTCGTGTGACTTAATCCGGTTAAACATACATTTTAAAACACAACAAACACATGTAAAAGGATGTAATAGGAAGTTGGAGGGGGTGGGAGGCAGACCTGCATGGTGAATATCAATGAAAGCCTATGCTGAATATAGAGGTATATTTCAGAATGGACGGTAGGGACTGCATCACTTGTCTAGCCTGGCAAGAACACCTGTCAATATGATTTTTGCCACTCTGCCAAGAGTGAGTTCTGCATTCTACATAAGGCAATTGGGTTCATCTCTGCTATTGGAAGGGGATGGAAGGGGAGGAATTACAAAGGGTAATTGGAGAGGGAAGTAGCTAAGATAGGCTTTGTTTACACTAGGAGTGGTCAAACTTTTCATGCTGTGGCCTGGGCCATGCCCCCTCAGACAGATGTGCCAGCTGGAAGTGTTGTTCTTCCCACTGCTTCCACCACATCCAGCAGTGTTGGGGGGGGTGGAATCATGTCAAGTTTCCTGCTGCTTTCACCGCTTCCACCGCTTCCCGTGGTGGCAGGAGCAAGGGCGGTACACTTTTGTTGGATTTTCAGCCTTTTTTGCTGTATTTTCGGCTGTTTTTGCCACATTTTGACACTTCTGGTGTATTTTTGCAGCATTTTGGTGTGTTTTTGCCACTTTCAGCACATTTTCAGCACTTCTGGCGGCGCTGGCAGGGTCCTCACCACGGGCCAGATTAACTGGGGCCAGGTCTGGCCTGTGGGCCATAGGTTGGAATCCCCTGGTTTACACACTCCAGAATATATCAAAAGGTTTAAAGACTCATGATTAAATCCATTCATCCATCAATTTTATTTCTATGTACCATAAATCCATCCATCCATCCATTTTACTTCTATACCACCCCATCAGACTGACATTGACACTCTTGGTGGTGTGTATATAAATATATAAATATCACAACATATACAAAATATAATATATACAAAACATACATCCCCTCCATAAAATCCTAGTAATTAAAAAGACAAAGGCAGTGGTAAGTCAATAAAACAGTGTGGCAATAAAATCAGGTATATGGGGGGGGGGGGGAGGTGTTGGCAAATGCCTTTTTAAAAGGTCCTGCCATGGGTAACTTGTGGGAAAGGGAGAGGAAAGGGACCTGCCAGACATGTGGTAGAAGGCTGTTCCAAAGTGTTGGAATCACCATTGAGAAGGCCCTATTTCTGGTGGAAGTTTTACTGGCCTCCCTCAGGGTGAGCAACTGCAGTCACGTGTGTGAGAAAACCTGGTTGTCTGGGCCATGTCCATGAGAGCAAGATGTTACATCAGTGAAATGAGGCCATAAACCAGAGGTTCTCAACCTATGGCCCATAGGCCAGATCTGGCCCATGGTGCCAAATCAATCTGCCCACAACCTTGCTCCAGCCGCTGGCAGAATCAACTGTGGACTCATTTACAGCTGTTGTAAATGCATTTATGACAGCCGTGGACTCATCATTTACAACAGCTGTGGACTAATTTACGGCTGTTGCAAACTGTTAGATCCGGAGATCAGGGCGCGGGAGTGAGGACACGGAAGCCATTAAGGGTGAACCAAACAACACGTCTGTTTATTGTGGTTAGCACAGACAACAACAACAACGGCTGGGTCAGCAGGGGATTAAATACCCTGCTTGACCCAGCCCACTGACCAATGGGTAGCGGCGATTTTCCCGCTGCTAGGACATTTAAATATCTAACACCCCTTCCCCCCAGAATGCCCCAGTCTGCTATTTGCATACAAAATCCTCCAGGTGACGGGGGCGTGTTCTTACTCGATCGGACCTGCGCAGTTCAGTCGGCGCTGGGGCATCGGGCAGAGCGGACCTGTCGCTCTCGCTCTGCCCTGGCTGGGCCGGGAGCGGATCCGGAATACGAGCGTCGGGCTCCGCGGTGACCGGGGGTGAGCCTGTTCCACACGGTAAGCTGGCCGGTGATGGTGCTGCGTGAATGGGGCTGTTTTCTGGCCGAACCGGGTCGGTGACCGGTTCGTCCATCAGGTGCATGTCTGGCTCAGCGCCGGTCTGCACTCCCCGGGGGAGGTTGCTATTCGTGTCGGGACTCGTTCGCCTCCTGAGCTGGTCGACATGGCGTTTCCATGTCCGACCATCAGCGAGGCGAACCTTGTAGGTGTAGGGGCCCAGCATTTCGCTGACGGTTCCCTCTTCCCACGGGTGGCCTGACGCGTAGTTCCTAGCGAAGATTGGTGAGTCAATGGCCAGTGTCCGGCCCTGTGGTTAGTCCCCCCTGAACTTGTCTGGAGAATACCTAGGGTGTAACCGGTCAAGCTGACAACGGAGTCTCCTACCCATGAGTAACTCTGCGGGGGCCCTTCCCGTGGCAGCGCAGGGAAGGTTGTGTTGGGCCAACAAGAACGTGTCTACGCGTTCCTGCCAGTCCCCGGGTCCTAGCCTTTCCAGGGCCTCCTTTGCGCTGCGCACGAATCTCTCTGCCTGCCCATTCCCTTGCGCCCTGAACGGGGATGTGAGAGCGTGCCTGGTTCCTAGGGATGCCAGGTACTGTTCAAACTCAGTGGCCGTGAACTGAGGCCCGTTGTCAGAGACTAGGGTGTCGGGAATGCCGTGTGTGGAAAAGAGTTGTCTGAGTTCCCGGATCATTGCTCTGGCTGTGGTGCTACTCAGGAGTCGGATCTCCAACCATTTCGAGTAGGCATCCACTACAATCAGGAATGTTTGGCCGTAGAATGGGCCGGTGAGGTCGATGTGAATCCTCTGCCATGGGCCCGAGGGCTGTTCCCATTCTCTGACCGGGGCTGCTGGTGGATTGGGTCGTGATGATTGGCAAGGTGTACATTTGGCCACCCACGACTCTATGTCCTTGTCAATACCAGGCCACCACACGTAACTTCGGGCTAACCCCTTCATCTTTACTATTCCCGGGTGGCTGGCATGCAGTGTTTCTAGGACCTTGGGGCGGATTTTCCTGGGCACCACTACCCGGTCCCCCCACAGCAAGCAACCCCCCACACAGTACAGTTCGTCTTTCTTGTCGAAATATACCTTGAACTCCCCTTCCCCCTTGTCCGGCCACCCCCGCTGAACCCAGCTGGAAACGGCCCGAAGTTCGGCGTCCCGTGCCGTCGCCCTGGCAACCTCGGCCGACGTAGTGGGGGCAGAGTCCAGGATGTCCAGGGCAAGAACCGATGCTTCCCCCCGTTCCGCGCCTTCCTGGGTCGGGAGGGGGCATCTGCTCAAGGCGTCAGCATTTCCCATGTGTTTCCCGGGCCGGTAGACTAAGGTGTATGAGTACCCCGACAGGAAAATGGCCCACCTTTGCATCCGGGGGACAAGGCAGAGGGTGTAGGCCGGTCGCCAGCCAGGAGTCCCAATAGGGGCTTATGATCAGTCACAAGTTCGAAGTCCCGGCCGTACAAGTAGTCATGGAATTTTCTTACCCCTGCCACTGCCGCCAGCGCCTCCTTGTCGATCTGGCCATAGTTCCTCTCCGTCGGCGACATGGTCCTGGAGTAATAGGCGATGGGCGCCTCGAGGCCGTTGGGCAGTCGGTGGGCCAGGACTGCGCCGACGCCGTAGGGAGACGCGTCGCAGGCGAGGACCAGTGGCAGGGGCGCATTGTATTGGATCAGGAAACTGTCCTGGGAGAGAAGATTTTTAACAGCAGCAAAAGCTGACTTTTGCTCGGGTCCCCACACCCACTCTGCCTTCGCGGCCAACAGTCTGTGTAGGGGCTCAGCCGCGGTGGCCTTTCCTTTCAGGAAGGTCGCATAGAAATTCAGGAGTCCCAGGAACGCCTGCAGCTCCTGCTTGTTTTTCGGGGCCGGGGCGTTCCGAATCGCTTCCACTTTCCCCTTCGTTGGGTGGATGCCCTTGGCGTCGATGTGGAATCCTAAGAAGTCCACGGAGGGGACCCCCAACAGGCACTTATCCCGTTTCACCCTGAGCCCAGCGGCCCTGAATTTAGCCAGGACAGCGGCGACCCTGTCCTTGAGCTGCCCGGGATCCCCCGCAATTATCAGGACATCATCGAAATAGGGTACCACCCCCGGGAGTCCTTGGAGGAGCCTTTCCATCATGCTCTGAAACAGTCCCGGAGCTATGCTGACCCCGAACTGCAGCCTCGTGCACTTGAATGCCCCCCGGTGTGTGACAATGGTCTGGGCTTCGGCCGTAGTGTCATCCACCGGAAGCTGTTGGTACGCTTGGGCCAGGTCCAGCTTGGCAAAGATCTTGCCAGGGCCCAGTGAATGGAGTAAGTGGTCTATGACGGGAACCGGGTACGCGCTCGGCTCTAATGCCTTGTTGATCGTGCATTTGTAGTCCGCACAGATGCGCACTGACCCGTCCGGTTTGATGGGGGTCACTATGGGGGTCTCCCACCGAGCGTGGTCTACGGGAACGAGGATTCCCTGGGCGACCAGCTTGTCGAGCTCCTTCTCGACCCTGGGCTTGAGTGCCAGTGGGACTCTCCGGGCCTTAAGTCGGATGGGGGCAACGCTCGGGTTGAGTGCAAATGAAATAGGGGACCCCACATACCTGCCCAATCCTTCCCCGAAAACGTCCTGGAATTCGGCCATCAGGTCGTCCCTCAGCGAGGCGTCCCCGGGCTGGTCAGTCGCAGTGTTGTGGATGCCAGCGATGGACAGTCCCAGGGCGGGGAACCAGTTTGTGCCCAGTAGCGTCGGGATGTTACCGTGGACTACGGTCAGCGGTAGGCTTTCTTCCTTCGGTCCGTACTTGACACGGACCCACTTCTGTCCTGCGACGGGGAGGAACTTGCCTTGGCAGTCCTTGATTCGGATCCGCTGGGTCTGGAGGTCTGATTCTTTTAGGGCCGGGAATGTCTTCTTCATCCACCTCCACGGGATGATGGATATGGCGGCCCCAGAGTCGACCTCCATCGGACACTCTGCCCCGTCGATCGTGACTGTGGCGTGGTACTTCTCTCCCTTCTGTGTGGCGGTGTGGCTTATCGTGAGCGTGTGCGTCTCTGCATCTTCGAATTTGCCGCTGTTGCGTCCCTGGCGCCTCTGATTTGTCCTCTGTTTGGCGGCCATCTTGCCCGGCGGGAACTTTTGAATCTGCCGGTCAGCTTGGTTCTCCGCTTGCCTTGCCCGGCAGACCCTCCCAATGTGTCCCCGCTTGTCGCAATAGCGGCAGATGGCCTCCCTGAAACGGCAATGTGCCCGCTGGTGTGGCCCTCCGCAGCTGGCGCAGCGCTGGCCGCTCCTGCCCGAGTTTCCCCCGTCGGTCGCGCACACCTCTGCTTCTTCCTCTTCGTCCTCGTCAGAAACGACGTCTTGATGGTGAGCGGAGGCTTGGCGGGGCGCCGACGGGGACCGGTTGAGGGAGGATGCGGTCGACATCGAGAGCTCGAAAGCTCTGGCCTCCTCGATGGCCCCGGCCAGGGTCAGGTCTCTCCGGGCCAATAGCCTCTTCCGGAGCTTGTTGTCGCGGACTCCTCTGATAAGCTGCTCAGTCAGGGAGTCCTCGAGGAATGGCCCGAATGTCGCCGGGACGGCTGCTGCCCTTAGGGCGGCTACGTACTCGCCGATGGTCTCCCCTGGCATCTGGTATCGGTCCCGGAACTGGATCCGGAACACGAACTTCGATGGCTCCGGCGCATAGTGGTTCTTGAGGGCCAACTGTAGTGCTTCCCATGAGACGTCCAGGATTGGTGTTGGATCCACCAGGGACTGGGCCACTTCGTAGACCTTGGCTCCGCAGTGGGTGAGGAAGAACGCCTTCTTCCGCTCCGATGCTATCTCTCCCAGTTCCGCAGCTAGCAGGGAGAACTCAAAACGGTCCATATAGCTCTTCCATCTCTCGTCCTTCGGTTGGAAGGGAGCCGGTGGAACGTAAGCAGCCATGGCGAGGTGCCTTCGTGAGAGGTGGCTCTGGTGTGTGTGATGGTTCTGGTCCGTTCCTCAACATCCCATCCTCGTCGCCAGTGTTAGATCCGGAGATCAGGGCGCGGGAGTGAGGATACGGAAGCCATTAAGGGTGAACCAAACAACACGTCTGTTTATTGTGGTTAGCACAGACAACAACAACAACGGCTGGGTCAGCAGGGGATTAAATACCCTGCTTGACCCAGCCCACTGACCAATGGGTAGCGGCGATTTTCCCGCTGCTAGGACATTTAAATATCTAACACAAACAGTAAGTGCAGCTACACTAGTGTAAGGGACACCGGATCCCAGCATTGGGTTCCCACCACCAGTCTTCTGAACCTGGGTCAACATCTGAACCACCTTCAAGGGAAGCACTACAATGAGGTCATTACAGTGGTCAATTCTTGAGATTAGCTGGGCATGAACCAGCGTTCCTAGTTTCCTAGAGAGAGAAAATCAACTGGGGGGGGGGAGAGAAAGTGGCTTAAAATGTGAAATAAACCCCTTCAAAATATCATCCAATGTCGAGAGAAGAGACAAGGAACAAACACTGTTCATTTTACAAACAAACAAAAAAGGAACAGAATTACGTCCCAATTGCAAACAGAAAGTGATGGCCTGGCAGACAATATTCTTCTTTGTAACATGTGCTTTCTGGCCCCTGGTGGAGACGTTGTATGAAAAGATGGGAGCAGACATTAAAAACAGCACAGACGATTGTGCCCCATTGTGTGCAGTTACCGTATATACTCGAGTATAAGCCAATTTGAATATAAGCTGAGGTACCTAATTTTATCTGAGAAACCAGGAAAACTGATTTACTTGAGTATAAGCTGAGGGTGGGAAATGCAGCAGCTACTAGTGCGTAAAAGGAAGGGAGGAAGGGAAAGAAAGAAAGAAAGAAAGAAAGAAAGAAAGAAAGACTTTAAATGAGTGTTATTATTTATTTATTTATTTATTTATTTAGATTTATATTGCTGCCCACTCGCTGAGGCGACTCAGGGCGGCTTACAGTCAAAACAACAACAGTACAATAAAAATTATAAAATGCAACCACATAAAACAACCAAACCCACTGCATTACCCCCACCCCAGCAGCTGGCGGCCAGTGGCTGTTGGGGGATGGAGCCCATTTTTGAGGGGGTGATTGCAATTAATGGTCAACACTAACATCCTTTGGTAAGTAACTATTTTCCCACCCTATGTAATGAAAGCATGCCTCTTTTCAGCCAATCAGCTCTCACCTTGACCTTTGGAGACAGAGGTTTAAAGTCTTCCTTTTAAACCCTGGCATAAGAAAATATTTGACATGCAACCTGTCTGTTGATTTACAGTACAAGAACGAGGGCAGTAGGTGAGCATCATGTATGGAGCAAGATCTGGGAGCATAATCTTGCTTCCGCTGACATGCTTGGTCAAATTCTCCTGTCCTTTCAAAGCTGTAATTAAAAAAAAAGCCCACCTTTTTAACAATTAACTTCAATAAGTAAGTAAAATTGTCTGGTTCATTAAAACTAACATTTGCTTCTGGTGGCTGATAGACAAAGGTAACAGAGAATTGTGTGGTTCAGATAGTGAGAATTTCAATGTTGTTTGTTTCCGTCAGCGCATACCTGAGGTCTCTCAATCACTAGCTCCATTCCAGGACTAGGTAGAAAGGGTAAAGTTAAAAAGCAGACGGTGCCTTAATTGAAGGAAGGAAATTTCAAGGAACTAGTCGTTTGGAAGCATTAGCTACAAACTTCTGCAAGATACACAAAGATCTTCATGGCTTATTCATCCAACCTGTACAATATCCAAATCTGTTGGTGGAGGAGCAAGGTTTACCCCAGAGTAGGAAATGTTTACAGAAGCTGAAGAGGGGAAATGTTTTGTGTAAGGAGATCCTCTACTTCATCACTTTGCAGATCTGTTGTATTTATCCACGGCAGATTCTGATTATGCAAAGCCCTTGTTGGCAATGCCATGAACAAAGGCTGGCCCACTGGAGTCAGACTGCATTGGGTTGCATTGAGTCAGCAGGATCGTGTGGCCCTCTCTTGGCCCACCTGCTGAGCCATGCACTGCCAAGATTCAGTCCGTCCACTTTTCACAACACAGCCTTTTTCTCCCCCTCTCCAAACCCCAGGCTATGGATTAGCGGAGGTTGGGTACAATAGCCACATATGTTCTTGTGTCCAGTGGTGTCTATTCAGATGTGTGTTACTTAGCCTAATCAGGATTAGGAATAATGAATTGGAAGGAGTTAACAATATAAGGAGGCAATAGGAGAAGCAGGGGGAGAGGAAGAGGGAGAAAAGAGAGGTCTAAATAGTGCTAATTCCATTTCATGTTGCTTTGGCGTCGCCTCGCTTTCAGCGGAATAGGTGTAATCCTCTTTGGAATCAAAGCGGGTACAAAAGTATGAATTTAAATTTGACATTTACAGGTCCTGACAAGATTACATTGTCCAGAAAGGTTGGTGTGTGTGTGTTGGGCTTTATTACAAGGCCCCCTCTTTTTCCATTATAAGCCATTTCCCAGTTCCTTTCCTCTGTAAAGTTTTATTTCCACCAGGAACCCCTCAGGAATCACTCCCTTGCTATCTCTTTATTTCAGGGCCACTCCAATAGATTTGTGCAGCCTGAAGCAGAGGACAAGAGGGTGGCCTCAGCCTAGCTCCAGATGGAGGAGCCAAGGAAACTGACAAGTAAGTCTTACTTCAATACTGGTTCTCTGCACCAGTGGTTCCCCAACCTTTGGGTTTTGGACTTCAATTCCCAGAAGCCTAAGTCAGTCTATTGGCCGATCAGTGCTTTGGGGAATTGACTTAGGCTTCTGGGATTTGAACTCCAAAACCCAAAGGTTGGGAAACACTGTTCTACACAATTGCCTATGATGGGATGTATTAAGATAGACTTGGGTGTGGGTCGCATTCCAGCTTCCCACCATTGGTTGCCTGAGACAATTGCTTCAATCTACCCAAGGTTAGGACAGTCTATATCCTGATCTACAAATCTTTGATACTTGGAGATGCACTTCTGGACTCTGTACCCAGGACTTGGAATATAGTTTGGTGGTCAGTGTGTTAGGCCCCTGTGTGCTTTTACTGCTTCAAAATTTGTTAAGTTAGCATAACTGCAAATGCAGAAGCCACCAGAGAGACGTAGCAAGATGTAGGCATCACTTCTTGGCTCATGTGGCTGGCCTGATATTTCAGATTTAGAAAGGGAAAATATCTGAATCCATCGTTTCGTGTTCAGAGGATAGTACTGCATTATTGATGTATGAACGTGCATTTTACAGACATACTTTTTGTTTAGCTTTCCTTTTTTGTTCTGTTTAGTTTCATTTCCCCTCCCCCTTGGTTAGCATGTATCATGCGCTTCTTCAAGTACCGCATCCGATTCTGAATATTGGCTACAAGTCAGTTCAAGCACTGTTCATTTAATCATCCAGTGGAACAAGGGAGCACTTTGCACCTATGTACCATTGCTGCTATTATTTTGTTATTACACTAAAACTCCAACTTACATAAGCCTTGAGTTACATAAAATTCGACTTACATAATGATTTTGTGCTAAAACCATGTCCCGATTTACACGATTTCCAATGGGTTTGCTTTGAGTTACGTAAAAATTCATTTCCTTATGGATTTGCTTCAATTTACATAAAAATTTCATTTCTTTCCTATGAGTTTGCTTTGAGTTACATAATAAAATTTTTTCCTATGGGTTTGCTTCAAGTTACATAAAAAAAACAATTTAAGCAAAAGCCTACAAAATGGACTTTTTTCATAAGTAGGAGTTTTACTGTATTCTTACTCTTACTCTTCTGTCGTATCCGAATCCGAATACAGTATTGGTTATCATGGCAATCAGCCATGAAGATTTTCCTGAGAATATAATGGAGTGGCTTTCCATTTGGCTCCCACATCACAGCGTGACAGCCATAGTACCACTGATCCAGTTCCACAAGTCATTTTCTGGTCCTGAGCTCTTTTGGCACATGCAAAGTCCTCCTCAGCCCCAGGCCAGGATGGATGAAGCTGCTGCCCTCCATCAAGATGGATTCAAGTGGGATTTAATCCACTTGGGGACCGTAACCCTTCCCTGTGGACTTCGCTACCCAAGGTCACTAGTCCTCAGGGTTGTCAGGTTAGATAATGGCATTGAGTCTCTGGCAGTAAATGATGGCACTGAGTCTCTGGCAGTAAAGCCTACGGATTTACTTTCTTTAAAATGTATTGGATAAATAAATACATTTCATGTCAGAAATTACTCTGGGTTGAAAGGATTTTTTGCTGGAGAAAAACTCCACTCAGGGGATCCCCAAATGAGATTCCTTTCATGTCCCCAAGATCTGTTGTGCAGCCGTCGGGAATCAAAACCCGACCTTCCAGTCTCCAAGCTCAGTGTCTTAACCACTAAACCACCACAGTGATTATACATTCACATATATTTAAATAGCCACCTGCCCCAAATTCACACCTTTTAAAAGTATATTTTTATTTCATTGCAACATATACAAGAGAGGCTTCCAGAGGGAGATTTAAAAACCCCTTTGGTGTTTAATTAGAGTCCAGGGGAAAAAAGCAAAATTCCCTTTCTATTGTGCTGTAATTATTACACTTCCCTTCTAGCACCAACACAGCTTTGCTTCTGACCTCTTTCTTGCTCTCTCAGGACCTTGGGTGTCACTGGGAAACATGGTGCAATTTCTTAATTAATTGGACTAATTAGCTGCCTAGATAACTGGACAGCTGGACTGATATCACCTTCTGTGATCTCATGACAAAGACGAGAATGAAAGACTTCTTTGTTTGCCTAAGAGTTGACAAAAGTCTCTGAACTGTCCACGTCTAATTCCCATTAACCACCGCCGGGAACATACTAATGAAGATGGAGATATTTTGCTCCAATGGGTTCACAAAAGACATCCCCTGGAAAGGAAAAAAACACACACCATTTATGTACTAGAACAGAGGTGGCCAAACTACAGCCAGTGGGCCAGATCTGAGCCCTGATGCCAATTCATCCTACCCAAGCCACCCTCGTCGCTCTTGGAAGAAAAAAGTAAAATGCACCTGTATAGTGGCGTGGGCCAGATGAACTGGCCTCAGGGTCCAGATCCAGCCCATGAGCCGTAGCTTAGGCACCCCTGCTTTAAGCAGAGAAAATGGCAGCTTACAATCTATCTCATCCTGGTTCAAAACAGATTACAAGGTATGTTTTACTTCCACTTCTGGTGGAAGGAACCACATGACCGGCCTACTGAACCACGTGACCGGCCCACTGAACCATGTGACTGACCCATGGCCTGAAAAGTTTAGGCACCCCTGTACTAGAATGTAAATCCTTAGCTGTTCCATTCTGTCACACAAAGACGAGGAATCACCAGGATTCCAGCAAGAAGTTGAGTTGATTTTCTTAGCACAGTTTCTTACATGGATGAGAATGGATTCTGCATGAAAGATACGTTGTGTGTGTGTTTGTGTCCTAATTTTTGCAGTACTTGTGTGTTGTTAGGTGAAAGGACACCAGTTTTGTGTAGATTGCAGTATTTGCGCAAATAGCAAAAACCATGATGATGTCAAGGGGTGATAGGAGCAATTCCTTTCTCTCTCAACGCCTGGAAGAGTTGCTTTTATGGACCACGGGCCTCAGCATGCATTAGGGAAACATGGGAGATGTAGACCAAAACCTACAATTTCTATGTTCTGGTCTCTTATGCTAGCGTAGGAGTTCTCAACCTATGGCCCGAGGGCCAGCCCCGGCCCACAGCCCCATTTCACGTGGCCCATGTTGTCACCGCTGCCACATTGTCACTCTCCTGTCTGAGGGGGCGTGGCCCAGGCCATGACTGTAAAAGGTTCAGAACTCCTGTGCTAGAGGCAAGTTATCTCTTAGATACTGTTTGTTGAGGTGTCTTAGTTATATTCAGCACAGTCAGCAGTGGCTTAAATGAATGAGCATGAGGAATTTAAAGAGCATACTAGGCAGGCAGGCAGACTGTTTAACAATTGGGTCGCCATAGATTTATTTATGCCCCAAACAACCATGCAAGGGCTGTGATGGCTTAGTGGTTAAAACAGTGAGTTTGTCAACCAGAAAGTCAGCAGTTTGAGACCTGAGTGCTGCATGACTGAGTGAGCTCCCGTCTCTGTCCCAGCTCCTGCCAACCTAGCAGTTGGAAAGCAAGAAATTGCAAGTAGATAAATAGGAACCACTATGATGAGAAGGTAAACAGTGTTCCATGCAATTCTGGTGTTTAGTCATGCCTGCCACATGGACACAGAAACATCTGCAGACACAGTCAGCGCTGACTTTTTGGGTGTAAACAGAAATGAGCACCAAACCCTAGAGTAAGATATGACTGGCTTTCAAGCAAGGGCAACCTTTACCTTTCTTTACCTAACAGTTAATGCAAAACAAGAAGACGCACAAATCTTGATGATGCAGTTCATTTCCCTCTACCTGATCTAAATGGCATGGCACTTTACTGGTGTCCCGTAAAGCCAGGATGAAGGAGAGAGAACGGTGTTAGGTACTCCGTGTA
This sequence comes from Furcifer pardalis, assembly GCA_030440675.1. Taxonomy (NCBI): domain Eukaryota; kingdom Metazoa; phylum Chordata; class Lepidosauria; order Squamata; family Chamaeleonidae; genus Furcifer; species Furcifer pardalis. The sequence continues at coordinate 24,900,173 of CP126891.1, read as the reverse complement.
CCTGAGCCAAGCATATCATTCTTAGTAGCCTGCACATTGGAGCACCCAAAAGGTTGCAAAAATGTCCCTGAGACAAATGTTTAGCCAGCCTCTGGAAGGATAGACCTCTTCCAGAGTAAGTGCAGGAAGATTAGGAAAGAAATCTTAAAAGCAAGCAATATCCAGAGTATTTTAAAAGAGAAACAAGCATCATATATATTTTTTTAAAAGCCTGAAACATGTTGCAGGGGCTTAGAAGTGGAAGTGCTACAAAATACGGCTATGCGTCCTACTTATTTGCATGGGTCTCACCCATTACCAGCCCACTCCATCTTTTTTTTTTTAATTTAAATTAAACAATTCAAAAACATTAGATCCTAGAAAATAGATACTGGGCACTTCTGTGTTGCAAAACAGAAGAAGTGGTGTCATTCAAGCTGGATAATGGAAGGTTTGAATTCATTGCTGAATAAATTACAGTGTTCGCATAATGGCTTTCCGTGCAGTCGCTTCTCCACTTGAGACCGAGTTTTGAAAAACAGTCTGTGGAAAAAGGTGGCCATCTCTCCCCCCCCCCCAACTGAAACCCAACCAAAGTTTGGGATATATCGCCTTCTTTTCAGTTCGAAAGCAAGGAATTGCAAGTAAATAAACTGGGACCACTTTGGTAGGAAGGTAAACAGCATTTCGTGCACTTCAGTGTCTAGCCATGCCTGCCACATGTCCATGGAAAAGTCTGCAGACACAGACAGCGCTGGCTCTTCAGCTATAAAAAGGGATGAGCACTGAGTCAGATACAGCTGGCTTTCGAGCAAGGGTGACCTTTATCTTTCCTTTCCTTTCTAATGGAAGGTCTTTGGGGCAGGGAGCTATATTTCTCTCTGTTTCCCACAAAGCACCGTGTGTGTGATATTGTTAAACCGAACATACAAAAGGAAGTGTGAGAAAGGTCTATAAAATTAGGGAATTGTCCAGGCATTGGAAGTAAAATTAATTGAATTTCAGCACATTTTTTGCCAATGCAAAGATCTGTCAATGTTTTTAGTTCTTGTTGCTGTGATTTCAGTTCCCAGTTATGGTTTGAGGTTTATCATCACCTCTTGTAGCAATCGGGAAAACAGCGCTAAAAGTTTGCTAAGATCTTTTAAACCAGGGGTTCCCAAGCTTTTTGGCATCATGGAGCGGTTTCATGCTAAACAGTTTTTCCATGGACCAGTAAGTGGAGGTGGTGGGCTGGGGGAAGGAGAGGCAGCTGCGTGGCCTGGATTTTCAGCTTGGACTGGCTGTTCCCAGCAGCCCAAGAAACTGCTAGTTAGAGCTAACTGCCATTATAGCACCTTAATTCCTCATTTCTAGACTTTGAAGGATCATCCCTGCATTCCCCTCTACCCGAATATTTTCCTTGTTTTGGAAATGAAGAGCAGATGTAAAAAATTCATAGCGAGCACCTCTGACAACCAAGGATGTCATCAGATTTTGGAAGCTAAGGAAGGCCAAACCTGGTTGGTCTTCAGATGGGTGAAGATAGATCTCCTTGCCTCTGTTGAATCTCCTCCACCTCCTCCTGCCAGGCTTTCTTAGTGGAGTCAGAAATCCATGGCACCACTTTAAATTACCATATATACTCAAGTATAAGCTGACCCGAATATAAGCCGAGACACCTAATTTTGACCTGAAAGCCCAGGAAAATAGTTTGACCTGAATATAAGCCAAGGGTGGCAAATGCAGCAGCTGCTAGTGAGTTTCAATAATCAAAATATGGTACATGAAAATGAGATGCAGCAGATAGGAGTTTTCTACATGCCAATTGAGACGACAGGGCGGAAGAAGTGGGTGGTGAAGGCTGTTAGCTGCCACCGGCTTTTTCCATCGCACTCAGAGACCCGGGTAAAAAACGGAATCCACTTTTTTGACCTCATTTTTAGGACTGAAAAAGTAGGCTTATACTCAAGTATATGCAGTATTTGAAAGGAAGAAAAGAAAGCAGACAGTGTCCGAGCTGCTCCCTGGGAAGCTGAGAGCCTTCTGATGTGTTGATTAGCTGTTAGCAAGAAAGCTTGGTTGTGTGGGATTCCTGAGTTTGGTGTGTGTATGCGGAGAAGTGTGTATACGATACAGGCAAAGTTAATAGCGACTTCAGAAAGCCCCAAGATAAAGACCCTGTTCTCTAGGTCTGGTCCCCTTTCTTCCCACTGTTTTTCTTTCTCATGCTGTGGGTTTCAACAGGCTCATGGAAATACAAGACCATTTGTTCACTGCCTACTCTAGGTCATTTGGAGGAAGCCCCAAAGGCAATTGACTTCCTACCACCCTTTTATCTTTATGTTGCTTGAAATTGTCACCTGAGACTAGATTGACACTGCCTGCCTTCCATGGTTATGGAGCCTGGCGTAGGATGGTCCATGGGGTCACGAAGGGTTGGTCTCAACTGTGCAACTGAACAACAAAAACAACAAAAGCCAAACCTACTTGCTGTTGCTGGTTTTCTACCTGTGGTGGCTTAGTGGTTAAGATGCTAAGCTTGAAGACTGGAAGGTCAGGGGTTCGATATTCGAGTGCTGCACGACGGATCTCCCCCAGGGGAGAGTGTGTGGGAAGAGAATAACTATTTTTGGGTAATATCTTAGTGTGACTTTCTTTCTGGTAACATTTTATTTCCTTTCAGCACTGTGTTGTAGGTGGTCTTCTTGGTCTTCTTGGTCTTCTTCTTCTTCTTCTTCTTCTTCTTCTTCTTCTTCTTCTTCTTCTTCTTCTTCTTCTTCTTCTTCTTCTTCTTCTTCTTCTTCTTCTTTCTTCTTCTTCTTTCTTCTTCTTCTTCTTCTTCTTCTTCTTCTTCTTTCTTCTTCTTCTTCTTCTTCTTCTTCTTCTTCTTTCTCTTCTTCTTCTTCTTCTTCTTCTTCTTCTTCTTCTTCTTCTTCTTCTTTCTTCTTTCTTCTTCTTCTTCTTCTTCTTCTTCTTCTTCTTCTTCTTCTTCTTCTTCTTCTTCTTCTTCTTCTTCTTCTTCTTCTTCTTCTTCTTCTTCTTCTTCTTCTTCTTCTTCTTCTTCTTCTTCTTCTTCTTCTTCTTCTTCTTCTCTTCTCTTCTTCTTCTTCTTCTTCATCTTCTTCTTCTTCTTCTTCTTCTTCTTCTTCTTCTTCTTCTTCTTCTTCTTCTTCTTCTTCTTCTTCTTCTTCTTCTTCTTCTTCTTCTTCTTCTTCTTCTTCTTCTTCTTCTTCTGGTGCCATATCCATTCTGGATATTGGCCATCATCATGGCAATAGTCTTCCTGTTCTTAACTCCTGGGAACATCTCTTCCGAGGACATGCCACACCAGTCTCTCAGGTTCTTCAGCCATACATCCAGGGCTTCCTCTCTTCCCAGGGATCTTTCCTTGCAGAGTGAGTTGGAAGATTCTATACTTTATGTTGTTCTTCATGATATGGCCAACGTATTGGAGCCTTCTTTGCTTAATGGTCTTCAACATTTCTTGTTCTTTATCCATCCACTTCCCTCCTCAACTAAACAATCTCAACTAGATGAAAAACAACAACAGATTCATTAAAATCAGGGGTGGGAGGGAAACAAGATAGTTAGGCATAACTTCCTGAGTGTGCATTAAACTCTGTTTGATTTGACAGAGTAGACTCTTAAGTCAACAGCAAACCAGAGATCATGGAAGACTTGGTGGGAAAAACATTAGGCTCCATCCAATATCAACAAGACACAGGACTGTATGTTAATTTGTGTCTGGTGCTGCTCCAGGGGCTGAATCCAGATCCACAGGGGTAATTAATCCAGGCCAAAATAGGCTCAGTGCCTTTGCCAAATGACAGTCAACAGCACACCTGGTTAGGTGTCTTTCTGTACTGACCATAATGTTTTATTATTGTGTACTGCTTTGAAATTTTTGGACCCAAATTGTTAATAGAGATCAATCCATCTGGTGCAGGAGTTGGCCTTAACGTGCTACTTAGAGTTTCCTTTCACTGATCACATCCTTCTTTCATCTCCACCTTCATGTGCTGTCACAAGATACATTTCTAACTTCATGTGACAGGAAAGAAGCCCAATCCTGAAATCTCTGTCTCTCTGTGTATATGTGTGTTTGTGTGTGTGCGTGTAGAGGGAGGGAGGGAGGGGAAGCCCCGAAGTGATGGAGGATTTACAGTCTTTGAAGGCAAACAGTGGCGGGTGTAATTAGGGGGGAAATTTGTCAGGTTCTTGACTCTAGGAGGGAATGAGCGGGTTGGAATAGCAATCTCCCGAGTGTTTACCCAATACGGGCGCACACAAGATGGAAAGCACATTGCCAACCACGGACAGATTAATATTTGATGCCAGAAAGAGAAATGCATGCTGTTCATGTTTATTTAGGATATTGTGAAATACAGTGAAATTTGCAATTTTATTGGATTTGGGGGGTTGCAGTGTGTGTGTGCGTGTGTGCATGAGTGTGTCTTAAGCCTAAGCTACTGTACAGTTTAGAAGAGACATACTGGATGCAAAATATAAAAGAAAGAAAGAAAGAAAGATAGATAGATAGATAGATAGATAGATAGATAGATAGATAGATAGATAGATAGATAGATAGATAGATAGATAGCAGCTCCACCAGTGGCTTAGTGGTAAGACACTGAGCTGGAGAATGGAAGGTTGGGGTTTGATACCTGAGAGCTACACTTAGGGACATGAAAGGAGCCTTATTTGGGCATCCCCTAAAAATCCTTTCAACCCAGAGTAATCTCCAACACGAAATTATTATTATAGATAGATAGATGGAAGGAAGGGAGGAAGGGAGGGAGGGAGGAAGGAAGGAAGGAAGGAAGGAAGGAAATGTGATAGGAAGTGTTCATATTGCTTTATACTATCTTTAATGCTGTATCAGTGGCTTCGTAAACATAAATATCTGAGCTATTTTGCCTCCGTATATTTATGTGTTACATTTCCATACACCAGAATTGAAACAATTCTCCGTCCCCCAGCACAAAGTTCCCCTGCCTCTCTGCCAGCAGCCCAATGGGAGTGCTTCCTCTCTCCCCCAGCACAAAGTTCTCTCGCCCCTCTGTTTGGACACTCGACCTCTAAAAGGTTCACCATCACTGGTCTAGGAAGTGTAAATGAGGTCAGCTGAGTTTTTCCAGGAAAACCATCTGTCCTCATTAAAACAGAGGGTTCCACATTGATATTATCAGTATTTTCCTACCATTCATACATTGTCCCACTGCCCTCACTAGTCCATAGGTTTCTTGACCCCATCCTCCCTCCTGAAAGTATGGCTTATTTTACTATCACTTTGTTCTGTGGTGGGGAGATTAGCACTTTGTCACTTCACTTTTGAACTTTCAACATCCATAGCAAAAGCTTCCTGGTTGAAAGTTTTCAGTCGTTAACATCTGTGCTGAAAGATAACAAAAACAAAACATCCACAGTAAAACAAATCCAAAACAAAGCATAAGCTTAAGCAGGGAAGCTTCAACAGGTAGGAAGGATGCTTGGCTTTTTCTTACAAGATGGAAAAGTATCACCTTCTCTGTTAGCTCCTCCAGTGGCTCAGTGGGTAAGGAACTGAGTTTGGAGACTGGAAAGATGGGGTTCGATTCTCTGAGAGCTGCACAATGGGGGACATGAAAGGAGCCTCATTTGGGTATCCCCTGCAAAAGCCCTTTCAACCCAGAGTAATCCCTGACATGAAAACACACACCTTCTGTGTCTGCATGTGTATTATTTATTTATTTATTTATTTATTAGTTCAAATTTATATTGCCGTCCACTCGCCGTAGCGACTCAGGGCGACTTACAAACAATACATTACATTACAATATAATATAGGGTACTGGTGGCACAATGTCCCCCAGCCTGCTGGTTAATTTGAGCCCCCTCGCCCTGTTCATCTTTTAATTGGGAAACTTTTTTGTTTTAATCTGGTATTAACTTTTTGATCTTTCAAAATCTTTTAAAAACTTAACCTGAATTGTTGTAGATTTTTTTTAATGTGATGTTAAACCACCCTGAGTCACCAGGGTGAGGAGGGCGGTGTAGAAATTCGAATAATAAATAAATAAATAAATAAATAAATAAATAAATATGTCATAAAAAGAAGTGTTTCCTTTAAAAGAAAATGGATTGGGGGTGGATGAAAAATTGGTTGCAAATCTCAGTAAATTGCATACTTTTCTGGCACCAAGAATCCAAAGAAAGAAAAGGACAGTTAGGAAGGAAGGAGGGAGGGAGGGAAAGAAAAACAGGAAGGAAAGAAAGAAAGAAATGGAACTGGAAAGAAAGAAATGGAACTGGGAAGGAAGGAAGGAAGGAAGGAAGGAAGGAAACCAAATACCATTTGTGGAGAACCCGGATTTTCAAATGCAAACTCAGCAAAATTCTACCTTGCTTTATGTAGTCTTTTTACTTCCCCTTTTAGCTCTCTCGCAACAGGGAAGGAGGAGGGTCTTTGTGGGTCATCTACTTCTGATTCCTTCACTCTTTCTCCTCCAAAGATACATTACCATATCAATATCTGTGTAGAAAGAAGACAAAATCATCCTTCAGCCGCCTGGGTTGAGGTAGACTTCTCCATGAACTTGACGTGGCTAACATTAGTATGAAGATGGTGGCATTTCATATATACATGAGTGAGCAGCACAGGCTTCCCCGTAAGTGCTATTTATTTCTTGGTGAGAGTATAAAGTGTTTTTCCCTTCATAATTTTTGATGTAAAGGCTAAATTGGGCCTGAGAAGAGGGACAATGCAACTTTAAAGCTCATTAGTATTCCGCCACCGTAAGCCGACCAACGGCGGTTATGTATTTTTGCAAGTATGCATCTAATTTATTGTGGAGAACACAATTTACATGGGTAGTCGGAGCCTGTTTTATGTCCTCACAAATAGATGTCTCAGCTCAAGCATATAATGGCTGAAGCAGCAGGCGCAAATACGTCCTAAATCTTCTAAATGTGCTTTACAAAAATGTAACTGAGGAATATAAAACAGATCAATTCTTGCGTGTTATATATTGGTTTTTGATTTACAAATCTAATCTGGGGAAATTTCTTTAGAAATGTGTGTGTGTGTTTATGGAGGGAGGGTGTGTCTTCTTTTCCTTCTCGTTCCATTTGGGGGAGAGGCAGAAATAAGGATGCCCAAGACCTCCTTTTCACAGGTATTGTACCTGTAATTTGGGGGAAGACCCTGAGGCATCATTTAAAAAGAATTAATATTGCCAGAGGAAACAGAAAATCTTCTCCTTCCCTGAAAACACAGGATCTTCCCCAAAGAGATGGATTAAGGATTCACTGAGAGTGGAGATAAGGACATCTTCCTTCTGATTAATTGATTTATTGATATTTGCATTTCCATGCCGGCATTCGTTCAGGAGTCCCAAGGCAATGCCTAATTTCTTCTTTTTATTTTCACAACAAATTTGCATGGGGGAAGCAACTACAGAATTGGGCTACAGTTCACAACTGCTTATGACATGTGAAATGTTGCTTTTTCAACAATCAACTAACACAACGATTTACCGTATATACTCAACTATAAGTTGTCCCGACTATAAGTCGAGGTACCTAATTTGGACCTCTAAAACTAGGGAAATAGATTGACCCGAGTATAAGTCGGGGGTGGAAAATACAGCAGCTTTTAGTGAGTTTCAATAATTAAAATTCATGAAAATACGGTAAAATTAATTTAATAAGGGCAGATATAGATAGCACAAATATCATGAGTAGAAGTAATTATAAAAAGGAAATTATAAATAGTTGGATTGAATCATTGGGATTGAGAGATGTCTGGAGGGAAGTAAAAGGAACAGAAAGGGGTTATACGTATTATTCGCAAGTCCATAATACGTATTCAAGAATTGATTATGTATTAGTTACCAATAATATGATGAAATATGTAGATGATATCGACATAGGTATTTTCAAAGAATCAGACCACGCTAGGGTTTTATTGGAGTTAGAAATAGAGGGAACATCGAGGAAACCCAGCTTATACTCAAGTATATATGGTAACTAGATTCGCAGTGATAGCTAAACTTGGCACTCTAGGTGTTCTTGAGACTTCAACTACCAGAAGCCCAAGTCAGCACTCCTGCTGATCAGGACTTCTAGGACTGGAAGTTCAAGGACACCTGGAGTGCCAAGGTTGGCCATCACTGGTTCTAGAACAAGGGTTCCCAACCTTTTAAAGTCCGGGGCCGGGCCACAGTCTCTCAGTCAGCTTTGAGGGCTGGACTGCCATTTTGGACTTTATTCATTCATCTTAGCCCTGATTTGATGGCTGCTCCTTCAATCAAGGAAATGTCTGTGGTCAATCTATCAGTCAAGGAAATGTCTGTAGTCAATTCTTCTCTGTCTCTTTATCTTGGTCTTACATTCATCCTTTTAAAAAAAACACCTCACACTGACACCTAGTTTGGTTGGTTTAGTGTTAATTTTATTTTAAAAGAATATTTAAGCTAACAATCAGTTAATCTGTCTCATTTGCATCCCAACTCCCCCCCCCCCAGCAACTCAAACTGCAGGTACTGTAGCGGCTTAGTGGTTAAGATGCTCAGCTTGATAACTGGAAGGTCAGCAGGTTCAGCAGTTTAAGTGCTGCATGACAAAGTGAGCACCCATCTCTGTCCCAGCTCCTCCTGACCGAGCAGTTTGAGTGCAAGAAATTGCAAGTAGATAAATAGGGACCACTTTGGTGGGAAAGTTAAACAGCGTTCCGTCCACTCCGGTGTCTAGTCATGCCTGCCACGTGTCCATGGAAACGTCTTTAGACGCAGACAGCGTTGGCTCTTGAGCTATAAACAGAGATGAGCACTGAACCCTAGAGTCAGATACAACTGGCTTTTGAGCAAAAGAGACTTTTACCTTTACCTGACTCAAACTGTTACCGGTAAGCAGAAACCCCCACTCAAATCTTAAGTAAAAGGTCTAACAGTCAGAAAACAGCCCTGGCAACCCCATTGGGTAGTTGGCCAGATTTTGCCGAGTAGACAATCTGTCATATCCCAAAGTATTATGTCTTGTTGTGATGCATTTTGTACCATTTGGATTTTTTTTTCTTCTTCCAATGTTTAGCTAAAATCTGTCCCCTGGTGCCTCTATCCTGCCCTCGGAGATGCACCATTAATCTCTTGCCTGTCTCCTGAACTTCAGAGCAGGGATTGGGGGGGGGGGGTTGTTGCCTGTCTATCTTGTCACCTGTTTATTTGTTTATTTACTTGCTTTATTTGTGTCTCTGCTTTCCAGTAAAAAACCAAAACAGCACTTAAGGCCGAGACCAGTAAAAACAAATTAAGCAAGGAAGCTATTAAAATCTTCAACCCAAGGCCAATTAAAGAGTAAAAACATTCAACTCTATAAACCACAGACACCGAAAACAGTTTATTAAAAGGCCAGTTTGAGTCCATGTTTCTTTATACTGTACCTTAAGAACGGTGAAGGTGGGAGATAATTGCAAAGTGGGAAGTGAACTTGTACTGGAACAGGGGTGCCCAAACTATTCGGGCTGTGGACTGGACACATGGTTCAGGGAGCTGGCCACTATGTCCTGGGGGCCGGATGCAGTTGACGCCAATTCATCTGGCTCATGAAGCCCTCATTGCTCCTGGAGGCAGAAGTAAAATGCACCCATACAGGTGTGTTTTACTTCCACTTCCAGGAGTGTTGAGGACTTTGTGGGCTGGATGAATTGGGATTGGGGCCTCATTCGGCCCCCGGGCAGTAGTTTGGGCATCTCTGTACTAGAATATGGAAGCAGCACAGGAGAAGGAGTAGCAGAGGGAATGATGGACTAGTACTCAGGACACCTGGATTTGAATTCTTGATCAGCCATGGAAACTCACTGGGGGTTGAAACCAATAAAACAATTTCTTAAATAGTCTATTTACCTTGAAAGCCCTGTAAAGGTCACTGTAAATCAGGTTCCTTTCATATGCAAATCAAGTGGGTGTCCATAGGTGTTAGTATTTCCAAAGGGACATGTCTTGAAGAGCTTAGCATCCAGGCAGGTTTAGGGTCAAATGAGGCATTAAAATGAGTACCTATTTATAAATCCATCCTCACAAAGGCAACTTTCTCGGAGACATGTGAAAGGATAACAAACCCGATTACCATAGGACATGAGGTTTGGCTTTAAGCTAGATAAATCTATGACAGGTTTCAATCACCTGCTGTTTATGCTTACAAACCAGCCAGCTCAGGTAGGAAATAGCAGATGAAGTAGCACTTCAATAAATAAAGGAACTGCACATCTATCTATCTATCTATCTATCTATCTATCTATCTATCTATCATCAGTCTCAAATTAAATTACTTGGCTCTATTGGAGTAGACCCACTGAATTCATAGGGACTTTGGTAAATGTTGTCTTGATTCAGTTGATGAAATTCTGTTGCTCAATGTAGTGAGTTGAGGGAGGTGGTGATTCTAAGCAACAGGATTTTAGTCTATTACTCCACTTAACACTGAATATTAGATTTAAGACAACGTTTTGCAAACAGAAGAAAGGCTTTGAATGAAAGAGAGCCTATGTGAAAATTTATTTATTTATTTATTCAGATTTAAAGTGCAACTGAATCAAGAAGGAGAGCACCTCACATCCTTGACTTTACCTAATAGTTAAGGCTGCGCTGAAATGCATTTAAAGTCAGCACTTCTTTGCCTTCTCTCCTCTCTCTCCCAAACACAGAAAGCCCTATTCAAAGTTTTTTCCCTGTACACATAGCAGGAGAGCCAAATTTTCTCACGTAGAAAGCAAGAAATTGCAAGCAGATAAATATGTTCCACTTTAGTGCAATGGTAATACCGTTTCATGTGCCCCGGTGTCTAGTCATGCCTGCCACATGATCACAGAAATGTGTTTTGACTTTTTGCCTATTTTACATCAACACCCAGAAGTTTTAATTTGTGCAATGCTCTGATAGGGATAAAGAACGGAAGCTGGAAATGTAACGAATCCGAATTTGGAAACTGGAATCCAAGATCCAGTCTTCTGATACAAAGAGTGCAATTATGAAGAGAAACTCTCCTTTTGCTTTGCATTTCTGGGCATGTTCTAATGCTGGCCACGGATCATAGCCACTGGGTTCATTAGAGTTACAAATGTGTGCTCTTGATAATTGCACCCAAAATGTGGAGGAGAAGGAGAATGGTGGAGAAATCCACATTCCTCTTTCTTTTTCTTGTTCGCTCCCCTGCTCGCTAATTAATTAATAGTTTAAATGTCATTGTGATGGGGAGTTCTCATCAGCAATGAAAACTGCGGGGGGCCGTTTGTGATCTAGCCTCCTCCTGTTTTAAGTGCCGGCAGCCTGGGGTTCAGATTAATGTTAAAAATATTGGGGAGGTGGGGGAATGGAAGTCAGTTATTCTGTCCTTTGAAATACTTGGGGATCAGTCAGTGCCGTTCCAGGGACCGTGCTGGGTTAGTGATTAAGATGCTGGACTTAGGACTGGAAAGTCAGCAGTTCAAGACCAGAGTCCTGCATGATGGAGTGAGTTCCTGTCATCTGTCCCGGCTCCTGCCAGCCGAACAGATTGAAAGCAAGAAACTGCAAATAGGTAAATAGGTACTACTTCAGTGGGAAGGTAAACGGTGTTCCGTTCAGTGTTCATGTTGAGGCATGCCTGCTACATGTCCACCGAAACATCTGCAAATGAAATGAGCACTGAACCCTAGAATTGGATACAGATGGATTTCAAGCAAGGATTACCTTTACCTATACTTATACCTTTACCTTTACCGTGCCCTTCCAATGCTCTTAATATCTCCTCACTCTCAGAGGCGGGGGTGCATAAGGAGAACTCCCCTCCCATGTTGAATTCTAATCAGTAATATAAAGTTTAGGTGAGAATGAAATTGTTTCTAATTGGGTACAGATTCTTTGAAAGACGCTATTTTACTGGGGCAGTGAATCTGCTTTGGGTTTTGTTGTGATCTACAAAGGTGCTGTCCATTGTCCTGGTCCTATTTTGGAGTCAGTTTCAGCACCATGGATAGGGGTTGTAAAATCTGGAGTAAATCCAGGCTGGCTGCTTCCATAGAACCAGCCCCTTTAGCTACTCCATGGGATTGCAGATTTCCAAAGCAAAATACTTAGTTGCTTCTGCCTGTCATTGCTACCCATAAACACCTGCTGAATACCCCCCCCCCCGGGTTCTCTGGATGAAGCCCTGAACCCAAATTCTTCTTCATCTTTCTTGCAACTGAAAACTTTCCTTTTCAAGGAGGCCTTTGGCAGCTTGTTGAAGTTTAAATAGGAGACCCTCCCATCTCAGCCACTTGGGCTAATGGTCCTTGGCACTGATTGGACTGGGTGGGTGGGTGGCTTTCTATGGTTTTATGGTGTTTGTGATTCAACTTTTGCTATATTTTCTATAGTGCTGGTTGAATATCTTAGTATGTAGCACAGGGGTGCTCAACCTATGGTCCATGGGGCGACTATGGCCCGCAGCACCGTTTCATGTGGTCCGTGTCGCTGCCACCACCACCACAAGAAGCAGACACTGACATGTTTATGACGGCCTTAAATGTGCCTGTGGCTGACATAAATGGGGGGGGGGGGAGACACCACCAGTCTGGCCCACTCAACTGTCTGAGGGGGGTATGGTCCGGCCAACAGCTTGAAAAGTTTGAGAACCTCTGGTGTAGCAGAACCCGTTTGGGATTCAATTCTACACTGTGCCTTCTGAGAGAAGAATTGACTTTATGAAACAAAACAGCAACTACTCTTGGTATGAACCCTGGAAATACAGTAGTGAGTGCCACCTGTTTGAAGCCACCAAAATGGCTCTCAAATCTTGGCATGCTACCCAAGAGAGGTGCGAAAAAAGTCTAGCATTAGAGCAATTAATTAATCTTTCCTTACCATTTTTTCAGTATAGCACTTTGACCACAATGTTTCCAGCTGTACATCTCTATAGCCACTCACATTTTTTAAAATGTATGCATGGTATGCACAGATGCCAGCATAGTAGAGAGAATGGCAAACTTGGACTGAGGAGACCTAGGTTCAAAACCCTGGTCAGCCATGAATAATGGTATAACACTAGATTTTGTGCTGTATGAATTAAATCAATAAAACAAAACAAAATGAATGGAAACTCATTTTAGGTGTAAAACTAGTAAACATAAAGTGGTTTTTATTCCTAATATTTGCTGACTAATTCACATTGCTTTGGGTGCCGAAAAATGACAATTTCCCACACTCACCCATCCAGTTTTACAGGAAAAAAAATAAACCCCAAATCAGGAGTTCTCAACCTTTTAAAGCCGGGGGCCGGGTCACGCTCCCTCAGACAGCTTAGGGGGCCAGACGGCCATTTTGCCCATCCTCCACCACATGTCATTCCTTATGTGGTGGAGGCAGTGGGGGACCACATGAAATGGCATTATGGGCCACATTTGACCAGTTGAGAATCCCTGCCCTAAATAATCTAATGAGGGTTTTTTGGCCCACCTTCTCTTTTGCATACACATACATACATATATTTGCATAAATTACCTCTTCTGTTGAGAAAGCTAGGATTAAGGTAGACCAGGAAGAACTCACTTAACTGGGAGTAAGTCCCATTCAACAAAGAGGACTTACTCCTGAGTAGATATGTCTGAGGTTGCACAGCATCTTTTATATATTTTTACTTGCCGTGGCGACTCAGGGCGGCTTACAGACAATACATTATATTACATTACAATATGTTGGGGTGGGCACAAGGGGAGGGGCGGCAAGGTCCTCATCCTGCCCTGGCTTCTTCTTCCCCTGGCAGTTGGTATAGGCACAGGGGGAGGGTCGGCAAGGTCCTCATATATATATATATGAGGTCCTCAAATATATATATATTTCGGGGGAGCATATTTTATAAAAGAAAGAAAGGTTTGCAAAAGGAGAATCCAATCCATGTCATTGTCTCTCCTTATTGTCTGCATTAACCTTCCCCATGGTTACTTGTTCTGTGTAATATTACACTTGTCTTACTGCCACACATGAATACCCGAGCCAATTTTGTCATGCAAATACCCGAGCCAATTTTGTCATGCAAATGAATTCAGTAGGATTGTAAATTGCGTGAAGGAGCAGCGGTATATCAAGCTATGGCTTCCATAACCAGCTGATTTCTCCTGTTCACACGAAGGGCCACATGCGCCTTCTTCTTCCTCTTGTCCTAGACATACTAGAGCATCTGAACACCAGCCATTTTTTTAAAAAAAAATTGACCACAACAGCTAGTATTGTTACTGTAATTGTATTTTTTTAAAAAATAGCATGGATTTGATTATTCATCTAATCAGCTGCAGCAGTCGGTGGAAAAGAGAAATATGTCATCAGCTTAATCATAATGTCTAAACCAGGGGTTCCCGACCTTTTCAAGCCAGGAACCAGGTCACGTTCTCTCATTCCGGCCATTGGGTGCACACTGGGCATGGCCATTTTGTTTCTTGAATGCCCTTGGATGGGGGGGGGCACATAAAATGGCACCATGGGCCAGATCCAGCCCACAGGTCTTAGGTTGGGAAACACTGGTCTAACACAGTATATTAGCCTCAAAGAGATCCTTCAGCTCACTTCCACTGTGAATTGAACACTTCTCCCGATCATCTGAGAAAGGGCAAGGGAAGTGATTTTTTCTTTTTGCATCTTCTAGATGAGGGGGCAGCAAACTTGGCTCCCCAAATGTTCTTGGACTTCAGTTCCCAGAAGCCCTGATCAGCACATGTGCTGACTTGGGCTTCTGGGAATCATAGTCCAAGAACATCTGGAATGCCAAGTTTGTTGACTCCTGGGCTAGATAATTGATGATGCATTGATTAACTTTGATTAGATTAAAATAGAATGTTTTTCTTTTCCCGTCTATGTACTGCTGATTGAAACCACGGCTGTGGACAGTTTTTTGATTGGCAGAAAAACAATTTTTTTAAAAATTAAGTCTAAGAAAATTCCTCTGCATATATTTACATTTATTTTTAAAGACGAGAGCCTGGCAAACACTATCATGTCATGAATATTTGGCCTTTCATTGATGATTTCCTTAACTTTGCATGCCTGAAGAAGTGATCTTGACTCACGAAAGCTCGCTATGTTTTTTTTTTAAATTTGGTGATCCAAAAAATGTATCACCTTCTTATACTATATGTGTTTTGTATATGGATCACACAGCTGATTTGTTTGTTTATGCAAGTTAGAGTGAGTCTAGAAATAAATTAGCAACCAAGGGCAGTAAGTATAAGATTGGTGAAATCTACTCCAAACATCTTGCTCCTTTTGATTGTAATGGAACACCAACTGTAACTGATACATTCCAACCACTGTGTCATAAATGTATTTGCATCTAACATAATTTCTGTTACCTGATTTTCTATCATACACCAGTCTGCTATATGTTAAACTATAATAATGCAGCAAAATGTGTATTTTTGTGTATATCGATCCCTGACATAGCTTCAAAACCTTGGAACTTCATGTAAAACTTGGCTGGGTATAGTGAGGGTGCTTGGGAGTGTACTCCTTAGAAATATTTTGTTTTTTAAAAATAGACTGACTGAATTTTATTCTTATAATCTGACTGCAATACCATCTTCAGTCACTAAGTGGCAGACTTTGTTAACCTTTCCTGAAGAAGGAGCTCCTGGCAAACCTTGGACATGCATTTCTTCAGAGTCACAATAGTCAAATTGTATTTTACCTATGGGGCTGCAGTGGCTCAGTGGTTAAGAAGCTCGCCTTGCTAGCTGGAAGGCTGGCAGGTCGGCAGGTTGAGACCTGGGTGCTTCATGGTCGGTTGTGCACCCGTCTCTGTCCCAGCTCTTGGGGACATGAAAGGAGCCTCATTTGGGCATTCCCTGAGTGGAGTTTCTTCCTTAAAAATCCTGTTAACCCAGAAAATTTCTGACACTAAATTATTGTTATTTTGTTACATCACAAGCATAGCACTGCAATTCCTCACCCTGACCAAAAAGAGCAGTTAGGAAACTGGTGGATTCTCGATATTTTGAACCCTAGTTCCTTTCATCTGTAACTATTGGTCATATCAGGGAGGCTTATCAGAGTTCTAGTTGCAAACATCTCAAGGGGATTCTTCTTCATCTGAAAATGCTCTCCTTGTGCACACTAGGACACACTATGGAAGCCAGTGGGGTATAGCAAACATAAGGCCAAACAGAGGCTCAGAAGACCTGGATTCAAATGCCTACACTGCCTTGGACATAAACTAGGAGATGAGAGTGGGAAACCAGTCCTTGTGCTCACACAGCAACACAAAGGTTAAACTCATTAGCATCTGTTCAATGCCAGGTGTTTGTTTTGTATCTTCTCAAGTTTGCAATTGAAAATGAGACATTCACAACTAATCTGAATAGCAGCCAGAGATCATCTGCCATTACCGATTGTATGAAGCCACATTGGTTTGTATGCTAACCAATCACTGTACCTGATGTGTATAAATTGATGCCATGAAGTCTCACTCCCCATGTCTGATGGACTTGATCTGCGAAAGCTCACATTGAAATATAACAGTTAGTCTTTAAAATGCTGCAGCATTTTTGTTTTTGTTTTGTTTATTCTCTGATACTCCTCGAACATTTCATATATCTAAAAAATCCTGTTAATGTCAGCATATCTTGGGTGTGGTGAGACATAATAGGTAATGTACACATATTTATAACCCATGTCCTCTATAACATTAGCATTCAGCCCTGGTGAGACACAGAAGTAATCTAGGTGACGTAGAAGACTTTCATTACTAAGAATTCACTCTTCCTCAATGCCTATGTCATGCAAGCCTAATTAGTCTCTTCCACTAGTCCTGCCTGCCACTGACTGTCCCTCAGTGAGCATTTAGCATGCAAGCAATAACTTTGGATACTCCTAATCCTGCATTTCCTCATCCCACCAGTTTATGGTAAATGATAATTAACAGAAAGCCTGTAAATGTGTAAGTGTTTTCTACTGCACAGTGTTTCCTACTGTGCCAGGATTCCTGTTCTTTGACTGATGGGTTGGACAATGCAAAAGATAGGAAACCCTTGACCCCACCACCCAAGGGTCACCCATGCCTGTGGATAGGCTGAGATGTTGAGAAGGCCTCCTCTGGTGGTGTAAAACACAAAGTACAAACTCGAATGGACTTTGTTAGTCACAAACCTGAACAAATGTCCATTTCCAAAGCATCACACGCCATCTGCACTAGTGCTCCTAGCAAGGCACGGAAAGGTGGCCATTTGGATGCAGGGGCTTTTCAAGGCCATGCAGCACCTACAGCTCCCTGGTGGATCGGTGGGTAAAAGCACTGTGCTTGGAGACTGAAAGCATGGGGTTCAATTCCCCGAGAGCTGCACAATAGGGGGCATGAAAGGAGCCTCATTCAGGGATCCCTTGCAAAAATCCTTTCCACCCAGAGCAGTGATGGCGAACCTATGGCACATGTGCCAGAGGTGGCACTTGGAGCCCTCTCTGTGGGCACCCATGCAATCACCAGCACAGAGTTCACCCCACCCTTCTGCCCAGCAGCCCAATGGGAGCACTTCCTCCCTCCCCCCAGCACAGAGTTTGCCCCTTCCTTCTGCCCAGCAGCCCAATGGGAACATTTCCTTCCTCCCTTGTTGCTGTTTTGGCACTTTGCAATAAATAAGTGAGTTTTGGGTTGCAGTTTCGGTCTCCAAAAGGTTCGCCATCACTGACCCAGAGTAATCTCTGACATGAAATACACCTACCCAGAGAAGATGAATTCTTGCTGCTGTTTTTTCTGGTGCCCAAACAGGGCAAAAGTGCTAGAACCGGAAGACATGATGGGAAATGTGGTTTCATCCGCCCCCCAACCCAGAAAAATGAATGACATCCCTCTTGCTTCCTCCAACCCATCTGGTTGCACCTCGACTACTTTTCAATTTCTCCCTTCCTTTCCCCTGTCAGTGCTGGGGGGAAGCCCACAATACACAAAAAATCTCAGAAGAAGGAGGTTTGGGTGCCCAATTTTATTTTATTTTTTGCGCCCCTCCATTTTTGAGTGTAACAAAAAGATTAAATTGTTTACTAGCGACAAGCTCCGTCTGCCTGGATGAGCCGAGAGAGAGAGACAAAGCAGCGGATTCCAATTCTCCAGTGTACTTTCCTAGTCATTTCCCTGCACTGCCACTAATTCTTTTATCTGGCCTCAACACTCAACGCATTATGTGCCTTCGTATATAAAGAGAGAGAGAGAGAGAGAGAGGCCTTGTGACTGAAGCAGGCAAAATTACTGTTCTCTCCGCTGTACCTCCGATAACAATCTCTTGAATACTGATTAGTTTGTACCCCCCCCCTTTGTACACCCCCAACTCTTCGCTGTGCGAAGAGACCAACACAGGTTGGTCTTTAACCCTTTATCTTTAGCAAGCAGAAAGACAGAAGAAACATCTTACTCAGTTGGAGGGAAAAAGGGGGGTGCCATGGGGGGGGGGGAAAGGAAAATAGCATAGAGAAGAATTACTGTTATCTTCTAAGCAGAAGAGGAACAGCGGCGATAAGGAAAGCCCGAAGAATTAAAAGGAATGCAACATCCTGACTGTAAATTCACACTTCTATTTGTCTGTCACCGGGGCCCATAATTTCCCGAGGTTGTTTTGATAGACTTATTGTGAAGACTGCATAGGAAAGTCATCAGCGTTTGTTGCCTGCGAGCGTTATTGTCAGGGAGGGGGGGGCGCACACACAACCACATGGTTATAGACTGGAGGGAGATAATGGTTGGAGTATAAAAGAGATAAAGTCCAAACCTCTTCTCATTAAGGACTATCAGCACCTCTGCAGACTCCACAATATAGAATGGCTGGCGAGGACGGCCGGGGCATAAATTAGAGTGGGTGGTTGTGGTGGTGGTGGTAAAAACCAGACCCCTTGAAGATGGCATTGTTAGTCCAGTGACGGGGGACGTTTTAATGACATGCCATCATCTGAAGACCTATTTACTCTCAGGGCGGTCGGTAAATACTAAGAGAAGACGCTTTGGTGTGGCCAGTTCTAGTACCAGATCAATCTGTCCATGGGGCATACATCTGTCGGAAAGCAGTCTTGGACTTTGAAGAGGGTCTGCTCACCATCTTTTGGCCCCAAGCAAAAATTTCCTCTGTCCCAGCTCCTGCCAAGCTAGCCGTTCGAAAGCAGGAATTTGCAAGTAGATCAATAGGGACCACTTAGGTGGGAAGGTAAATAGCGTTCCATTCACTCCGGTGCCTAGTCATGCCTGCCACATGTCCACTGAAATGTCTGCAGACACAGACAGCACTGGCTCTTGGGCCATAAACAGAGATGAGCACTGGACCCTAGAGTTGGATATTACTGGCTTTCGAGCATGGGTGACCTTTACTTTTACCTACAATTTCCTTGCTTGAATTGTTTGGTTGGTTTTGTATATTCCGCCCCACTCCTCCCCAACTGGACCTGGTCTCAAATATTTATCACATTGACAGTTGGCACTTAGTTGTGTTGCCCAATTTATTTCACACACACAAAGCCAGCAAAAGTATTTGGTGTGGAAGTGGGGTGTCAAAATCTCTGAGGTGCTGCAGCCTCTGCCTCAAGTAACGCTGAAAGCAAACCAGATGTTTGCTGCTCAGATGCAACCGCTGGGTAGCTGGTGGCCTTCTAGGTATTATTAGACTGCAATTCCCATCAGCCCCAGGCAGCCTAGCCAAAGGTGAGGAAGAGGGGAATGGCAGGCCAATGACACCTGGCAGGCTGTGTGATGTTTCCACCTGGAACAGAATCAGTACTTCAAGGCTGGAGAAATTCTGGCTCACCAGATTAATCCCAAAACCCATCAGCCCCATGCAGTCTGGTCACCGGAGAAGGGTTATGGATCCTGTAGTTTGTCAATCTTTGGAGGGCCAGGTCTGCCCCAGTTCTGTGAAACTGGCCACACAGATTGGACCTGTAAGACCATTGGAAATATTGGAAACTGTCTTTTGAATTAACTTGCAAATTAACCCTGACACCACTAGAAATAAGCCTGGCTTATCCTAAGTTGAGTGAATTTGACCGGCTCTTAATATTTCCCACAATGCCCTGCATGACCACCAGGAATCGGTGCGCTGTATTGTGTAAAAAAATAAAGGCTCAAGCAATGAATGCAGCTTAAGCCCATTGACACAGGAAGAGAGCTAGGCTGGATCATAGACCCAGAACCAACAATGGTGAGATCTGAACAATTATCTATCAATTAGGTGCATTTATTTCCCACCTTTCTGTCAGAGAAACATCATGCTCTAGTCCAATGATGGCCAATCTTGACACTCCAGGTGTTCTTGGACTTCAATTCCCAGAAGCCCTGATCAGGAGGTGTGTTGACTTGGGCTTCTGGGAATTGAAGTCCAAGAACACCTGGAGTGTCAAGATTGGCCATCACTGCTCTAGTCTATCCTCTGCAATCAGGCAAGCAGAAGCAAAGAATGACAGACTAGGTAAAGGTAAAGGTTGCCCTTGCTTGAAAGTCAGTCATATCTGACTCTAGGGTTCAGTACTCATCTCTGTTTGTAGCCAAAGAGCCAGCGCTATATGCGTCTAAAGACATTTCCGTGAGCATGTGGCAGGCATGACTAAAACACTGGAGTGCACAGAACACCATTTACCTTCTGACTGAAGTGGTCCCTATTTATCTACTTCCAATTTCTTGCTTTTGAACTGCTAGGTTGGTAGGAGCTGGGACAGAGATGGGAGCTCGCTCAGTCATGCAATACTTAGGTCTCGACCTGCCGATCTTCCAGTCATCAACTTCAGCATCTTAACCACTAAGCCACCGCAGTCCCTAATGACAGGCTAAAAGCCACAAAATGAGATTCGGAATCCAGTGACAACTTGCACTTACTCTAAACCAATCTGGACAGCATATCGTTTATTGATTATATATATATTCCCATTTTTGACTATGCTGTGGGATGGTGTTAAGAAGGACACAGGTCTACAACTGGTCCGCAGGTGCACCTCTGCTCTTACCACATAAGGTCAAAAACCAGGGGTTGTGGTGGCTCAGTGGTTAAGAAGCTTGACTTGTTATCAGGAAGGCTGGCAAGTCAGCAATTTGAGACCTGGGTACTGCATGACAAATTGAGCTCCCGTCTCTGTCCCAGCTCCTGGGGATGTGAAAGGAGCCTCATTCGGATGTCCCCCGAGCAGAGTTTCTCCAGCAAAAATCCTTTCAACCCAGAATAATTTCTGACACATAATTATTATTATTCACTCAAAACCAGGGGTTTCTTGTCCTTAGGAGGTGGCGCCTTTCTTGAAACAACCCACCATCTGTAAGATGTGGTGCCAACTTTAAAAAAAAACAGCCCTGGGAGGAAAGGAACGGACGCCGCAGCTTCACTGCAATTTTTTCAGAAAGAAAGGTCATCATGAGAATATAGTGTCAGATCTACACATTTCTGTGAAGCTGGGTTGTTCTGAATAAGAGATATCCATTCTAGCCTGCCCTTAGGGAAGAGAGAGCCTGTTGTTATCAGGGAAGCCACCTGGTTTATGTTTTGTCATGGTTTCCCTCAGACAGCGTCCGACACCCTGAGAACGCCCAAGGGAGGGCGGTTGGGCGGCCATTTTATGTGTGTTGTACAATGAAGGGGATTGGACAAAGAACAGACCCGTTTGGGTTGGCTTGGTGGCTCTATTGGTTTGCCTAAAGGAAGCCATTTCCCCTCGATGCGTTCGATGAAAGACCTTACGGATTTTGGAGATGGCTCTATCTCTTCCAGCAAGGCTTTTGCCTCATCTTAAACTTTTATTTTCTAAAAGCCCCAAAGGTGTTGCTTATCTTGTCTCCCTAGTCTCCACAGAGTGCACTGCCGTTGGGTCCTTGGTTGTGTGGCCTCCAAGAACACCACTAACCACTGAATTTGCTCTGGGTTTTAATCCAAACTTTATAGCTGCTCTCCCAGATTCAGCAGCCTAGTCTTAAAGCAAATTAGGTAAAAGTTGCCCTCACTTGAAAGCCAGTTGTATCTGACTCTAGGGTTCAATGCTCTTCTCTGTTTATATGCGTCTGCAGATGTTTCGTTGGTCATTTGACAGGTATAACTAGATGCCGGAGTGCACAGAACACTGTTACATTTCCCACCAAAGTGGTACCTATTAATCTACTTGCAATTATTTGCTTTCAAACTGCTAGGTTGGCAGAAGCTGGGACAGAGACATGAGCTCACTCTGTCCTGCAGAACTTGGGTCGCAAACCGATGACCTGCCAACCTTCCGATCCTCAACTTCAGTGTTTTAACCACTAAACCACCACAGTCCCCTCAAAGTGAGTTGGCAATTAGCAATTACACTTACATACCATAACCAGTGCTGGGTTAACCAAGCAGGAGGCCTGTACCAAATTGTGTCAAGAGGCCCTTGCTTAGATTTAGGATACCTATAAAATAAAACACCACTAGTAAAACACACCGCCACTGCTCCCCATGCCGTCAATTAAGCAAGACTGTATTTTCAAAAAACACAGCTCACATGTCAATTTACTCTGCTGCGCGTAAGATGCGCTGTCTGGGTGCGCATCCTTACTCTTTGACATACATTGAACACTCCAATGAGGCATCGGCGAGCCTCTCTGAGTGAACATTTTTGAATATCCGCGCAAATGCATGGAATATTTAAATCCGGGATTTCATTCTAGCTGTGCACAGGGTCTGGGGCCCCCAGAAATGCGGGCCCCATGGCATTTGCTCCTCCTGTTGTATGGATCTGGCACTGCCCATAGCGTTTTGTGCACTGCCTGAGTGGTTCATGTGTTAATTGGCATTTGGGGTACGCTTTCCACCAACCTCGGAAGGCTGAGTCAACCTTGATCCCCATCAGGATTGAACTCACAACATTCTGGCTGCAAGTACAGCAGTTTAACCACTACACCACCTTAGGCTAAGTTTGGCTTAATAGCCAGAGAAGATTCGCTGCCTCCCTACGATCAGAGGCCTCTAGCTTTATCGGTGGTCATTTCCTGCTCGGTTTGCCTTGCCCCCTGCCCCTTTTGTAATGAAAAGGGAAATAAATTAATCACACTAATATGCTTCGGATTAAGGGACAAGCAGCTCTGCTGCATTTCAGTGTCACAGGCTGAGCTCCTGGAAGAATTTGCTGTAGGAGAGAGGACAGAATCTATGATAATAGTTAATTTTAGATGTTGTCCGTTCCATCTGCGTTCATGGCACTTGGTGCTACAACAGGCTAATGATTAACTTGGTATTCATGTAGGTGCCTCCGTGTTACTTATGCTTCTGATCTCTCCTAATGGAAAAGCTGATTGCCATTGGGAAGTTATGTGGAAATATTATTATTTTTAAAAAAAAGATGAAGAGGGGGCATTGAGCGAAATAAGATATGATCCATGGAAGGGGCTTCACGGTTGCAAATGATATTCCCAAAGACCAAGAATCAAATAATTTTGGGGTGTTAACAGGTTCCAGGTTGAAGTGCCTTTTTCGTTTATGGATTTACTAGCGTTTGAATGAGTTTCAATCTGAGCAAAAGTGGATTGTAATTCTCCCTTAATGTCCTTATAGTTGCTTAATGTTCCCATGCACATGTAATTCTAGGGTGGCATTTACCTGATAGGGAAACCCAAGCCCCTCCCCACCCCTCTCCAAACTCAGTACTCTTACAGACTATAGGTAGAGGTCACCCTTGCGTGAAAACCAGTCATGTCCGACTCTAGGGTGTAGGTGCTCATCTCCGTTTACAGCCAACCAGCCAGTGTTGTCTGCGTCTGCAGACATTTCCGTAGCCATGTGCCAGGTGTAACTAGATTCCAGAGTGCACAGAATGTTGTAACCTTCCCACCCAATTGGTTCCTATTGATCTACTTGCAATTTCTTGCTTTCAAACTGCTAGGTTGGCAGGAGCTGGGACAGATGACTGAAGCTCACGCCGTCCTGCTGCTCTTGGGTCTTGTACTGCTGACCTGCCAACCTTCCAGTTGTCAAGTTTGGCCTCTTAACTACTACGCCACCGCAGTCCCACTTGACAAAAGATAGCCAGGTCCAAACTGTGACACTAGCCTTGAGTTCACGTCTGCCAGTCAGGAAAACACTGAACAGTGATCTCCAACTAAGTTTCCAAAAATTACTTTTAAGTTTTTGAGCCTGGGGGTTTGAAGGAAATAAAGCTCAGAACTGTATTTTAAAAGTTCAGTTATAATTAGAATGGAGATACTCAGGGTTGTATAAAGCAGGGGTGCCCAAACCTTTTGTGTCGGGTGCCTGTCCATGTCCCCAGAACAGCTGAGCGGGCCTGACCATGCCCCCAGAAGTGGGCACGTTTGCTCATGTGCATCAGGAACCACTTCCGGGAGTGGCTCTGGACGCTTTGGTACATGAGTGGTTTATCCACTCCCAGGAAGTGGTTCAAGACATGCAAGTGCGTCAGCGGACGCATCCCCCCCTCCACCTCCTGGACCACTTCCTGGGCTGGTGAGGGTGTCACGGGCCTGATGAATTGATGTCGGGGGCCCGATACAGCTCACGGGCTGTAGTTTGGGCACCCCTGGTGTAAAGGACTCAAGAGGCCTGGTTAGGGTTACCATATCTCAGGATTTGTCCTGCTCTAAGTGCAGGAAATCTCAGGACAAATCCTGAGACATGGTAACCCAACCTGGGTTTGATCTCCACCACCCAGCCTTGGAAGTTCACTGGGTGTGTGGAACTGGTAAAACCTAACTTCTCAAAAGTTTGAACTTATACCTGGAGTGATTCAACATCCTCCCTCACATCAGAAGCACCAATTTTCCCTGCAGGACTGAAAGCATGGGACGGAGTGTGGATGGCCACCCTAAATTCCAGGAAAAATAGATCTAAAGCCATGATGGTGAACCTTGGCACTCCAGCTGCTCTTGAACTTCAATTCCCAGAAGCCCAAGTCTCTGTGAATCCACATGAATGAGTTTACTGTGCATATGTGCCGCAGCCTGGATCTGACCCACAGGTGTTAGTTTGGGAACCCCTGGTCTAAAGCTACTCTTTTGGCCAATGTCACAGACTGGCTTGATTTGGGCGACCTCCTTGGCCCAAGATGTCCAGGGTTAGCATTCTTGATAGCTCCAAGAGAGACTTAAGAATAATCACAGCTCATCTGCAAAAACAGCTGGAGCAAAATTAGATCTGGTTCCCACCCAGGAAGACAGACAGCTTCAGAAGCCATCTAAGCCTCCCTCAAATCTGCATGTATGATATGTATATTTGAGCTGGCTTCGCCATTTAAATCCAGCTTGATTGCAAAGATCAACCTGGATGAATAGCAGCAGAAGCTGTTTGAGCCGTGCATTTTTTCTTCTTTCCTTCCTCAGCTACCACCTACTGGCTTGTCCTTTTTCCTTCTTTAATTTAGTGGAAAGATGATTCCTAACAAAAATTACTGCACCTGCTTTCTTCTTCTGGAGGGATCAGTGCATGGACCACAAGCTAGAAAGGTGCCCGGCCAGGGTGCTCATTGAAAGCAGCAGCAGATTCCAAAATAACACATAGGTCACCTGGCCATTGTCTCCCCCACCTGAGTGAGATGTATTCCAATCCTGCTCAAGTTAGAACATCACTTGTGATTTTCCTTGTACATCAAACATTGTCTGTCTGGCCAGACATCCTGCTATGGTAATGGAGTAGACTGTACAACCAGCGACTCACTGCCAAGTGTCAGGCAGCAGTTAACTACCAGTAAGTTTGGCCAATGATCAAGCCAAGAAAGTGGCTTCGTTTTGGGGGTCCAGGGTTTGATCAGGACATGAAAAAAGAAGAAGAACTAAAGGAGCAGACTCTTTCCGGCCGTGGGGAGGGAATTGAAGGGGGTTACAGATGATTTGAAATCATATAGTTGGACCATCGTGGACAGGTCTGCAGACTTTTTTTAAAAACCCACAAGCGATGGAGGCAGTCAAGGGAAAGGGGGAAAATTACAGGCTGCACAAAAGCCAGGAAAGGAGAGGAGAAGAAAAAGTGAGTGCTCCATAAAAGAAAGTGGGCAACTATTATGGACCAGAAACGACAACCCATTACAAAACAGCCAAATAAGAGAGAAATACAGCTTTGCCCGTAATGGCAGTTTACAAGGGAACATTGTATTGCAACATAACGGTGCCGCTATAATTTGCTCTAACAACTCCAATTATGCCTTTTATTGATTTGGCAACACATTTAATAGGAGCAGCCACACCTCTTGTGTTACAAATCATTAAAGGTGTTGAACAGTGTAATTTTAAAATTGTCCTCCTCCTACAGATGTCAGGATGACAGCGTAATTTCCCCTCCGATTTCTCCCATGTAAACACACCACGCTGGAGCAATTTCCCTTTACAAAGCCAAGATTGTGGCAGGCCAGGCTGTTTATTTTATTTATTTATTTATTTATTTGGGAAGTGCGTGTGTGTGTGTTTGTGTGTGGTGTGTGTGCATTTGTGAAGCAACATCCATTTAATATTTCCTAACCCCCAGTTTGTTCTCTTAATTGCTAGGACCCGTTTCCTCTTTTCTTCTCTTCCCTCTTTTAAAGGAAAAGTGAGGGGAGAGGGAGAAATCCCACTTGCGGTTGAGACATCTCCAACAACTGCGTTAATTTTGTCTTCAATATGTACTTGGAGTTGACAATTTTTATTGCTTTTGGTTTTAAAAAGAAAATCAACCTCTTTTGAGGGTTTTTAATTTGGAGATGGCGTCTGCAAAATGAGAATTTCAGAGCTGAAGAAAAGTCCAAGCCTGCCTCTTCCTTCCTTCCTTCCTTCCTTCCTTCCTTCCTTCCTTCCTTCCTTCCTTCCTTCTTTTCTTCCTTCCTTCCTTCCTTCCTTCCCTCCCCTAGTCATTATCCAGGGGAATTATGATGACTGGAAGGTCAGCAGTTTGAGACCCGAGTGCTGTGCGATGGAGTGCCCATCTCTCTTCCAGTTCCTGCCAGCCTAGCAGTTCGAAAGTAAGAAATTGCAAGTAAATAAACAGGTACCACTTTGGCTGGAATGGTAACAGCATCCCGTGTGCTCTGATATCTAGCCTTGCCTGCCACATGGCCATGGAAACATCTGCAGATGCAGACAGTGTGGCTCTTTGGCTATAAACAGAGATTGGCACTGCCCCTAGAATTGGACACAACGGGCTTTCAAGCACCTTCAGTCAATCTTTATTATGGTCCAGTACCATAGTACAGCAAAATGCACAGAAATTAAATAAGGGTACAGTACTTAAAATATAAGCGTTTCTGCTCAGAGTTAAGGAGTAGTAAAATTAATACTTAAGATTAGTAATGTTATAACTATTACTAAACCTATAATGTAGAGCTAGTAGTTTATTTAGCTGATGGATTGTTCTTCTGATCTTAACCTGGCAGTGTTGTGGGTGAAAGTCGGGCTTTCATCAGATCACAGCCAGAAGACCTTGACCTCTGCGAGTCATTATGCTGGTCATTTTGCTTTCAGAATAATAACATTGATTGAAAGGGGTATGCAGAAGAACCCAGGTAGCTGGTCACTTTCCATCCCATAACAGATTATGAAGAAAGACTATTCTTTGGTTCATTTGCTCCAGTTGAGAGGACATTGTTTTCCCAAATTGGTGACAGAGTGGTCTCATCATCCTAGCATCATCCTATCATTTCTCATGACAGCTCCCCATGGGGAGAAGGTGGATAGATAGATAGATAGATAGATAGATAGATAGATAGATAGATAGATAGATAGATAGATAGATAGATAGATAGATAGATAGATAGATAGATAGATAGATAGATAGAGTGGAACCTCAGTTAAAATAAAAATTGCATAACAAAAGGAAATCCATAGAAAATAGTGGCTCAGTTTACGGATCCCCCCCCCCCGGCAAGGATTAATTGGTTTTCAATGCATTCCTATGGGAAACAGCATTTCGGTTAATGTATTTTGGGTTTCAATGCGTTCCTATGAGAAATTTGGTTAAAGTAATTTCCACTGTAAGAAACGTCCCAGACAACGCATTAATTATATTAACCAAGGTTCCACTGTAGGTAGGCAGGTCGGTCGG
Source organism: Furcifer pardalis (assembly GCA_030440675.1). Classification (NCBI taxonomy): domain Eukaryota; kingdom Metazoa; phylum Chordata; class Lepidosauria; order Squamata; family Chamaeleonidae; genus Furcifer; species Furcifer pardalis. Next base: position 24,872,239 of record CP126891.1, on the reverse strand, counting down.
TCTAGGTATGTCTAGGTAGGTCTAGGTAGAGAGAAACAGAGATAGTCAGACAGACAGATGCCACAGCAGCAGAAAAAGGAGCAAAGTAGCAGATTACCTATTCCACATGGGGCTACATCTCAAAACCCATGCACTAAAACTGGATCCCACAGTCAGCCAAACCTTGGCTCTTTCCATGGATCATGGGAAATGGCCAGCCACCCGTGCTCCTCTTTTTTGGCAGGTGTTTGGCGATCCCAGCCTTTCTCCATTTTCAGGCCAAGGCAGCCGTCGCTCTGCATTATTTTCAATGAGCACTTCTCTATCTCGTGTCAGCTCCCAGTTCGAACCCATCACCCAGTGGTGCGGCTGTTGACGTGCTGTACATGCTGATGAGGCCTCCCCCTACCCCGTCCCTGGCTTTCCTATTAACCTTTCCTTTTACCAGCGTCCCCCTCCTCTCCCCTCCCCTTGTTTTGTCCTGTCATGCTGGCTTTGTAGCGCTGGATAAAAACAGCTGCCTGTTGCCAAACCGAATGAAACATTTACATTTCCTTTCTCAATCGAAAGCATGAGTTGAAGACACACAGGCCTTCATTCTCCAACCCTGTCACCACCCTAACCTCCTTCTGCATCAGATTTCTAAACCCATCATCCTGTTTCTTAATTCATTTCCCCACTTTTACAAGCCTGTCACCCTTTTATATCCAGTCTGGGAAGGAAAAATCAGGCTGTTTCTTCTTCTTCTTCTTCTCCTCCTCCTCCTCCTCCTCCTCCTCCTCCTCCTCCTCCTGCCATCTAAGAAACGTACAACTCCAAATGTAATAAGTAAGGAAGGCCTGTATTCCAGGTGTTCTTCGATTTCAATTTCCAGAAGCCCAAGTCTCTGTGAATCTACATGAATAGGTTTATTGGATGTCCGTCCAGGTCTTCTTGGACTTTAATTTCCAGAAGCCCAAGTCTCTGTGAATCTACATGAATGGGTTTACTGCATGTCCGTCCAGGTCTTCTTGGACTCCAATTCCCAGAAGCCCAAGTCTCTGTGAATCCACACAAAAGTGTTTACTGCTTGTATGCAGTATGAAGTCCAAGAACACCTATAAGTACATCCAGTAAACCTATTCATGTGGATTCACAGAAACTTGAACTTCTGGGAATTGAAGTCCAAGAATACCTGGACGTATGTTTAGTAAACCCATTCATGTGGATTCATAGAGACTTGGGCTTCTAGGAATTGAAGTCCAAGAGCAGCTGGAGTGCCAAGGTTAGCCATCACTGCTCTAGGGTATCCAAACCTTTGGGGGACAGGTCAAAGTAACCTTGAAGCTTTTGTGGGTCAAATTTGGACTCTTGAACCTGGATCCTGCTCCAAAACTTCTCTTACTTAATCAAGGAAATTACCAAATGAGGATGTTGTTCACATCTGCTCACAGCTGCTGCTCCAGGTTGTCTGTCCATGTTAATTTGCTTCATTTGTTTAAAAGTTGCATGACAGCAGGCACATCTGGAGAGCAAGATTGTAAAGGATGGCACAGCTGCAGGTAAAGGAACAGGGTACAAGAAATGCCATATGCCAAGATGTACAAGAGCAGGGACATGGGTACCTCAGAATGAGAGAATGGTGTTAAATCGTCAACTGCAAATTGTATCTGAGAATGCATTTTCCCCCCGAAGCAGAAAAAAAGTCACTGGCATGAATTTGTTTAAGGTGGATCCCATCTTGCCATGAAGTGACCCACACACTGTGATCTCGGAGCCATCACCCATGTCACACATGAAGCGTGACATGCAGGATTTAACACCGGGACTGCAATGGACTGCCGCAGCCTTGAAGATATTATCAAGGCCCACCTTCACAGCCAGTCCATCTGGCTTGGTCTCTTCCACCTCCATGACCGTTGGGAATCAGAGTTCCTCCTCTGCTCATTTTGCCATTGAGCCCAATATGATGTTTTCCAGTGGCATTTCCTCTACTTACGGTGACCATCACCCCACCTAAAGGGGCTCACCCACCCATAGTCATTGGCCCCTTTAGGGAGTCAGGTTAGTTAACCACCGCCTGACACCTGGTGTTGAGTCACTGGCTGTATGGTCTACTCCATTACTGTAGCAGGATGTCTGGCCAGACAGGCATATATTAGTTTTTCCCTTGCTAAAATCAGAGTGGAAACAGATGCTTGTTCTCTGCCCCAGCTCCTACCAACCTAGTAGTTCGAAAGCAAGAAGTTGCAAGTAGATAAATAGGTACTGCTTTGGTGGGAAAGGTAACAATGTTCCATGTACTCATTTGCCCCCACCTGTGCTCAAGGCTGACATGCTAAACCCATGCCTGATAGTAATTTTGAGGACAATTGAGAACAAGGATAATTTGATTGAAGAGGCAAGGTTCCATCCTGAAAAAATGTCCACAAATGATGATTGCTTTGGCTCCTACACACCCATACTTTTCACACTGCTTCATCAAATTTTCTTCATGGCCTTTGGTCAATTGAGCACAATTAGCATCCCAAGAACTGAACTCCAAAGTTATTCTGGACCTTTTGGTGCTGGCCTGAAACTTCTTCAAGAGGAAAAAACCTACCAGGATGAGCTTTGAAGGCAAATGAATAGAGAGGGGGACAACCTGAATTACAACCCATTGGCTAAAAGCCATGCTCAAAGCCCATAAATCTATGGGGAGTTAATCATGCTTGCATTTTCAGTTCAGTTTTATGAGGTCAAAGACATTGGTCTGGACGACTTCCCACCACCAAGACCTAGTCAGCATTGAACATGGTGAAGTGGGCAGTCATTATCCTTCGGTAAAGGTAAAGGTTGCCCTTGCTCAAAAGCCAGTTGTATCTGACTCTAGTATTCAGTGCTCATCTCTGTTTATTGCCAAAGAGACAGTGCTATCTGCATCTGCAGACATTTCCATGGACATGTGGCAGGCATGCCTAGACACCAGAGTGCATGGAATGCTGTTTACCTTCCCACCCAAGTGGTCCCTATTGATCTACTTGTAATTTCTTGCTTTCAAACTGCTAGGTTGGCAGGAGCTGGGACAGAGACAGGAGCTCAATCTGTCACACAGCGCTTGGGTCTCGAACTGTTGACCTGCAGCTTTCCAGTCATCAAGTTCAACACTGCAGTCCATTACAGTGGAAAACAGAAGGGTAAACGAATACTGGTTGAGACCTTGGAACTATAATTGCAACTAACTACTTTTGAAAAATTGCATTATAAGTTCTGATTCTGATGGAGCAGAGTTCCTCAAACTTGGCTGTCCAGGTGTTCTTGGGCTTCGATTCCCAGAAGCCCAAGTCAGCATACCTGCTGATCAGGGATTCTGGGAACTGAACTCCAAGAAGATCTAGAGAGCCAAGTTTGAGGAAACCTGTGAATTCTCAGTTGGTTGTCCCACCCACCCCACCCCTTGAGAAAATCCTGCTTCTCAGCCATCTCATTCTCATCTCTATTACCCCCTAGACACCTTAACTTCCTTTTCTCCCTCCCTTTGCTCAGACATTAGCTCAGATGTGCCCAAACTTTTCAGGCTGTGGGCCGATCATGTGGTTCAGTGAGCTAGTCACTATGGCCTGGGGCCAGAATCAGGGGCTGCATCCGCCCCCCAGATGGTAGTTTGGGCACCCCTGCATTAGCCAGTACAAGAGGGATGCGTAGGGAAAGTTCCTCGTTCCACCGTTATCTCTTCCCTCCTCAACACCTTTCTTTTGCGTTCCTTCTCCCTCCCTCCTTCCTTCCCTCCCTCCCACCATCTTCAACCCTTTACCAGCTTGGCTCCCGCCTATGAAAAATCAGCAAATAAAAAGTTACATTAACCCCAACCTGACCTCTCCAATATAATACACTGTAGGCTGATGGGGCTGGCTTTGGGAGGGCTGTGCGCAAGCTGTCAATTCTGCACCATGCCAAGTAGAGCCCAGGGAGCATTTACTACATAATTAATATATTAAATGCATGAAAAATAGTTACAGAGATCACCGTCCGTCCGTCCTTCCCTCCCCCCCTCTCGATTTTCTGCCTTTCTTGATTTTCGTGCTTGGTGAAAAGGGAGATTTAGGAGGGGGGGGGAGTGAGAAAGAGAGGTGAAGAAAATATTTTGGAAATGGGGAGGGGAGAAGAGAGTGAAAGAAGACAGATACAGCCTGTGTACCATCAATATAGGAGTATCTCCTCAATAGCCATCATAAAAACTGTTCATAATTTTATAGCTTCATTCGAGTTGGAGGGCTATAAAGGAGAGGCATATTTTTCACACTCAGGGTGGTCATAAAAAAGAAGGAGAAAAAGAGGGGGGAGGAGGAGGAAGGGAGAAAAGTTGGTATTGGGGAAATGAAAAAATAGTCTCTCCCCACCCCCACCCCCAAATCTTAATCTGAGGGGCAGAAGGGAAGATGATGATAAGACTGGTATGTCCTCTTTGACTCACAAGTCTTGGATTCCTGATGAACCCATCAAAATAATTATTAATTGAGCAGTCTTTATCATTGTTCCCCCCTTTCTCCCTGCTGACTTCATGTTTGCCTTTTTTATAAGTATGATTGAAAACTAGGATGTGGCAGGTCTTCCGTCCTCCAGCCTCGTCCTTCACCTTTCAAAGGGCCGTGTCTTTAATCTCTCTCTCTCTCTTCCTCTCCCTCCTTCCCCTACCTTCTGAATACAAGATTCATGAGCTGGAGAGGAGGGTAACAAATAAATTACAAGGAGAGCCAACGGGTTGTGCTAAAACAATAATAATAATCATAAAAGCGGGCACTTCACCTTCATAGATGTCAGCTCTAGGCTGCGGGTGGCCAAGGTGGAAGAACCAAATCCATTTGGTTCAAAGTTTTCCTTGAGCGGAGAAAACCAGCAGGTCAGAAGAAAGAGTGTAGATTTGCTTTCTCCCTTGTGTGTTAGATTTCTAAGTGTAAGGTGCCTTTGCAGAGAGACATTTGAAACAAGCGGTGGAGACCTTGATAGGGGAGGAGGAAGAAGGAACTCCCTTGTTCCTGAGGGAAAGAATCTTGTAGGTCTCAAAAATTCACAATGGAAGTGCTCTGTCATGTCAAGATAGACTAGATCAGTGATGGTGAACCTTGGCACTCCAGCTGTTCTTGAACTTCAATTCCCAGAAGCCCTGATCAGCAGGTGTACTGACTTGGGTTTCTTGGAATTGAAGTCCAAGAATGTCTAGAGTGACAAGGCTCACCATCACTGGACTAGATCAACAAGAACAAGTATGCCAGTTATTTTTCCCATTCTTAGTTGGAAGCCACTTTGGGACAAAGATAGATAGCTAGGGAGTAGAATTTGAAGGTATCTATCTATACATGGGCAAAAACGTTGTTCTGTAAATTACTGTAAATTCTGTAAATTACTGTAAATACTGTAAATTCTGTTGTTCTGTAAATTACTGTATCTACTCAAGTATAAGTCTAGTTTTTAGCCACCAAAATGAGGTCAAAAAATGGGACTCAACTTATACTCGGGTCAACATAAACATTCAAAAAAAATGACCACACAAATGTCTAAATTAATTAATTTTACCATATTTTCATGTATTTTAATTATTGAAACTCACTAGCAGCTGCTGCATTTTCCACCCTGACTTATACTTAGGTCAATCTATTTTCCTAGTTTTAGAGGTCCAATTAGGTACCTTGACTTATATTCGGGATGACTTATAGTCAAGTATATATGGTACACTTGCTTAAGGGGGAATAACTTCATCACTGGGGAAGATTTTTTTTAAATTAAAGAATTCCTCTTCCTGTCCCAGGGCTCCCACAGCTTGCCTGACCCCAGCGACTAATGGATCCCGAAGGATTCCAGAGGGAACTGGGGTGCTGTCCTCTTGACCTGCAAAGCGGTTCGTCTGAGGCCCTTGTCGACGCTTGGAACGAGAGAGCGACGGCAGCCTTGGACGTGATCGCTCCACTACGGCCTCTCCGTGCCCGTGGGGATCAATCTGCCCCCTGGTTCACAGAAGAACTAAGGGAGCTTAAACGGGCAAAGAGACACCGAGAGCGCCGCTGGGTGAAGACCCGGAGTGAATCTGATCGAGTGCTGGTTAGAGCAGCTATTAAAGACTACCTGGTGACGATGAGGGCGGTGAAATGTCAATATTTCACCACCCTCATTGCCTCCGCTGATAATCGCCCAGCGGCCTTGTTCCGGGTGACCAGGTCCCTCCTCGGTAGAGGGGGGTCTGGCCCTGGTTGGCAGGGATTGGCTGAGGCTTTTGCTGATTATCTGGTGGGGAAAGTCGCTCAGATCCGCTCGAAGTTTAATCCCGGCGTGGAAGGCATGGAACTGGGGTTGACCGGAGCACAGTCTGGCCATGTTATCTGGGATCGGTTCGATCCAGTTGGCCCTGAGGAAGTGGACAGGCTTCTTGGATCTGTCCACGCCACAACTTGTGTGCTGGACCCATGCCCTGCCTGGTTGGTTAAAGTTTCTAAGGCTGTGGCAGGTGGTTGGGTCGAGATGATTATTAATTCATCATTAAAGGAGGGGTCTTTTCCAGCGCCTTTTAAACATGCCTTAGTGCGCCCCCTCCTAAAAAAGCCATCCCTCGACCCTACGGCACTTACTAACTACCGCCCAGTGTCCAACCTACCCTTCTTGGGTAAGGTTTTGGAAAAGGCAGTGGTGCGACAGCTACAGGATGTCCTGGATGAAGCAGATTATCTGGACCCTTTTCAGTCAGGATTCAGGCCCGGATATGGGACAGAAACTGCACTAATCGTATTGGTGGATGATCTCTGGAGAGAGCGGGATGGAGGTCACCCGTCCGTTCTAGCTCTTCTTGATCTCTCAGCGGCCTTCGACACCGTCGATCATGGTATCCTCCTGGGAAGGCTCCAAGGATTGGGGATTCAGGGCACTGTGTTGGCCTGGTTTTTCTCATTTCTGAGGGGCAGGACCCAGTCGGTGTGGCTGGAGAACAAGAAGTCCAGCCCTAGGCCCCTTCAATATGAGGTGCCTCAGGGCTTGGTGCTCTCTCCTCTCCTATTTAACATCTACATGAAGCCACTGGGTGAGATCATCCGTTCCCACGGGGTGAGGTATCATCAATATGCAGATGATACCCAGTTGTACATCTCAGCCCGTGGGGACCCAAGCGGTGCAGTGGAAGTCCTTTCCAGGTGCCTGTAGGCTGTCAAGGTCTGGATGGGGGACAACAGGCTACAGCTGAATCCCGGCAAGACTGAGTGGCTATGGGTGAGGGGCCCTGTGTTATCATGGGAGCTACCAGCTTTGGTGCTAGATGGGGCAGTTCTGCCCCAAATGGACCCGGTGCGTAATCTGGGGGTCCTCCTGGACTCACGACTACTGTTCGAAGAGCAGGTGGCAGCCGTGGCCAGGAGGGGTTTTGCACAACTTCATGTAATACGCCAGTTACGCCCCCTCCTAGAGCGGGACGCCTTGCTCATGATCACACATGCTTTGGTCACCTCCAGACTTGATTACTGTAATGCGCTCTACATGGGGCTGCCCTTGGTGACCATTCGGAGACTGCAGCTGGTCCAGAATGCGGCGGCTCGGGTAGTGATACCTAAGAGACCGCATCACCCTAAGAACGTTGGCCCGTCCCACCAGAGTGGATCGGAGGGGTTCTCTTGTTATCCCATCAGCTAGGGAGGCTCGCCTCACTAGTACGAGGAAGAGGGCTTTCTCTGTGTTCGCCCCGGCCCACTGGAGCCTCCTCCCAATAGAGCTATGCCTGCAGACAGAGCTCCTGCCCTTTCGGAAGGGCTTAAAGACCTGGCTGGCGGGGCAAGTGTGGGGTCCCAGGAATGCAGGTTCCCACGTAGGATGGCTGATTTAAGGGCAGCCACCACCACCCCTTGTATCTGTATCTGTTTTTATCTGCTTTGCTGTTTTAATGTTTTAAATTTTTTATGAACTTTTAAGGTTTTAGATATTGATATGATTATAGTTTATCCATAACGGTAATTTACGCTGTAAGCCGCCCAGAGTCGGGTCTACCCGATTGGGGCGGGATACCAAATGTGAGCAATAAATAAATAAATAAATAAATAAATAAATAAATAAATAAATAAATAAATGATACTGAATTCAGGTGACCCAAACAAGCTTTGGCATATAAGTAGGAATTTTTCAACACTGGAAAATTTCACCTGCTATGTCATCTTTGTTATACAGACATAATGTACACAACAGGATTCTAGCCATGCAAAGGCATGAGATATTTTTAAATTGGAGTCTTCCTATATCAGCCATTGTATCTCCATACCTTAATTGCACATATATATACAAATCCACCTTAAACCAGGAGACCCGCTAGAATCTTACCTCTTTGCTTGTTGTATCAATCCTTCAAAACAAAGAGAGGCAACTGTTGTTTTAGTCTGATTTTTTTTATGGTACAGATCTCTCCAGAGGGTATGAAATAAACATTTGGAATGCTCTCCTGTGGCCCAATCAATCAGTTCAAATATTGATCTGAATAGAACCAAGAGATTAATTTTTCTTTAAATGTCTGAAAATAGCCATTAAAAACGGGTTTTAAAAAAGATCACACTAGCAGGAGGAGGAATTATGGAAAATTAAGACAACAATACTATATATTTGGCAGTAGGGGGCCACATAGGAAACCTTTTTTATTTTTAAAGTTCAGGCAGTGAGTTTCAAAGAGAGAGATCTTTCCTTCCCAGCAAGATTTGGTTATCGTATATACTCAAGTATAAGTCGGGTTTTTTAGCCACCAAAATGAGGTCCAAAAATCAGACTCGACTTATACTCGGGTCAACATAAACATTCAAAAATATACCCACATAAATGTATAAATCAATTAATTAAATTACTGTATTTTCATGTATTTTAATTATTGAAACTCATTAGCAGCTGCTGCATTTTCCACCCCCGACTTATACATGGGTCAATCTATTTTCCTAGTTTTAGAGGTTCAAATTAGGTCCCTCAACTTATATTTGGGATAACTTATAGTCAAGCATATACGGTAATATAGGTTTTGGCAGGTTGAAATCTGGAACTTAATAACGCTATTTGAAGTAACGGTGGGGCATTTTATTTTGTCAGTTTTCACTGAAATGCAAACCTACCACCAATAACAGGAATTCATGGGGCTGTCCTTGGTCCTGAAATGTCATGCATTGTGCAGAAGTTACACAGGGTAGTCTGCATATCATATAATTGATATTGAAAGAACATGTTAACCTGCCAGGACGCAGCTAAAATCCACAATCTTAAAGCATCCCTTCTTGAAGAAAAGAACTTCAGTTGGCGACTCTTGAAATAACTGACAAGTTATCAGCAGGATTTCAGTAATTTAATTCTTGGCCTGAATCAAGATAATGGATTTTTAACTCCCTCCCAATCCAATAGCTCATCAATGCCAGAATAGAAAGCATAGGATTAGAAAGTGTTGTCATCTTCTTTTGAGTCTGACCCTTGGTTCTTTAACCCTAGTACGTATTCCAGTTCACTGTCTTGGATACTTTGGTGAATTTCAGAATAAAATCTGGAAGGGATTCACCGTCACTTACATAATTAAAACCACCAGGTTCCTTAAACCAGACTGGCCAGGTTATCCTGCTATGGTAATAGAGTAGACCCTGCTGCTAGCGACTCAATGCTGATCATCAGACAGTGATTAACTAACCTGACCATCCTGAGGTCTAACGGCCTTGGGTGGAGAAGTCCACAGGGAAGGGTGATGGTCCCCAAGTGAATTTAATCCTTCCCAATGGAGGTCAGCAGTTTCATCAACACTGGCTGGGGACTGATGAGGACTTTACATGCCAAAAGGGCTCAGGACCAGAAAGTGATTCATGGAACTGGATCTGTGGTATGGGTGTCATCATACTTCGATGTGAAATGCAAATGAAGTCCACTGTATTATATTATCAGGACAGTCTTCATGGCTGATCGCCATGAGGGCCACCTATATTCGGATTTGGACCTGGCAGAAGAAGAAGACTTGAGGACACAGTTTGCCTTTCTGTTTCTTTAAATAAATCTCACTTTCTTGCAGTCCCAACTACAAGCACATTTAAAAATTGGCAGGAATTCTGGTCAAAATCAAACCCACCCCATCCTAAGGCTTAACTTTAGGTGGTTATTGTAATTTACAATTTGAAACCATTGTTGTGCTCTTTCTCTCCCCCAAAACCAAGGTAGACAACTGAGGAAGAAGCAGTGAGAAGAAGACTGGATGCACATGCGCAAAACTCGGATGTGCTTGATGCTCTTTTTAACTCTGCTCTGCTTTATAATTATATTGCACTGCCTGATATTTCCATGGTATATTAACCCAGGTCAGGTGACTCCCCTTTTCACCATCAACGCCCCTCTGTTCCCTGTAAGACGACCCCCTCCCGCTTTAGACCATGACATTATTAATAGTCCCATTCATTAAGTATTACTCTTGTAGAATGAGTAGCATAATATTGGCCTGGAGATAGGAAGAGGCAGAAGGAATAAGTCAAATTAATTTTCCGCAGCAAACGCCCCAATTCTGTAAATGACATTCTATACAGTTAGCATTTTAAACATGACACAGAAATGGCAGGAGATACAATTTGGAAGCAAAATACTCGTCGACACAGCTCAGGGTATAATAGGTTGCATAAAAATCCAATAACATCACTTACATAGAGGGAAGGAAGAACCGACCCAATGGAGGCCAAGTGTGTGTGTGTGTGTGTCCCTCTCTGTGAGTGTGTGTTTAATTTAATCCTTCTTGATGCTTTCAACACCTTTTGACTGGAAAGCAGAGGGATTGACAGTCAAGTAAAAAAGAAGGCCAGATGTCCAAGAACTCATCTTTGAACTTGCTGGTGCCAAATGTCCGTGGCCACCACCAGCACAGAGGCCCTTGAATTTAGGTACCAAAAAAGATGATATAGATCAGGGGTTCCCAACCTAAGGCCTGTGGGCCGGATCTAGCCCTCAACACCATTTCATGTGGCCCCCACCCTTATTATTTATTTATTTATTTATTTGGATTTCTATACCGCCCTACTTGGTGTGACCAACTCAGGGCGGTGTACAACATAATTAATATAACAGTCGATCAATAGAGTTCACAATAATGCTTCCAAGGGCATTTGAGAAACAAAATGGCCACCCCTCTGAAGCTGTTGGGACAAAATGGCTGCCCCCATTGTGCAGGCAGGGCAAAATGGCCATCCGGCCCTCAAAGCTGACTGAGAAAGCATGACCCAGCCCTGGCTTGAAAAGGTTGGGTGTCCATGATATAGATTGTGTATAGGACTGGGGCATATCCCAAGTCAAATCCGCCTGATTTGAACTGATTTCAACGGAATCCAGATTGAAATGGATAACCCACAATCAGCTCCAGGGAGAGGCAAAGTAAATTTACAAATTGATTCAGATATGGGATCTTAATGAAACTACATGGGGAAAAATGCTTCCCGGTTATCCAAGTTTTTTTTTTTTTTAAAGGAGGGTAGAGTTGCCAACAACATAAAATCTGTCTGAAATTTGGCATTTTAGCCCTTGCTTTAAGATCTATCACATCTCCACATTTCATATACAACCAGCCCAAACTGGTATTGCAGTTCTTCCAGTATATGTTGACTTTATGCATTATAAATCCATTTGATTCAGACCCCAAAGCTATTTGTGCTCCATTTGATTCAAATCTGTGTCCGAGAACCAAATGGATTTGTAGATGTGTATACTGGAAGAAGAGATAGATAGATAGATAGATAGATAGATAGATAGATAGATAGATAGATAGATAGATAGATAGATAGATAGATAGATAGATAGATAGATAGATAGATAGGCAGGCAGGCAGGCAGGCAGGCAGGCAGGCAGGCAGGCAGGCAGAGATACAGTAGATTAGATAGATAGATAGATAGATAGATAGATAGATAGATAGATAGATAGATAGATAGATAGATAGATAGATAGATAGATAGATAGATAGATAGATAGATAGATAGATAGATCCATCTGTACCATATTGTCTGTTCGGTTCATCAACTGCCTAGGACCGTGATGGTGAACCTTGGCACTCCAGGTCTTCTTGGACTTCAATTACCAGAAGCCCATGTCAGCACTCCTGCTGACCAGGGCTTCTGGGAAACGAAGTTCAAGAACATCTGGAGTCCCAAGTTTGGCCATCACTGGCCTAGGGTTTCAGGTAGGTTTCTCCTCTTGACCCTAATGAAATAAGTGAGAGACTGAACATTGGCGGCTTCGTGTGTGTGAAGCACAGTCTTTCTTGCAGAGCAATGACACTTCCGGTTGAAATAAAGAAAGGCTCCAGTCCTCATGCTTCTAAATAAAATATGAATATATTGATGCTCGCCGTATGTTAAGTCGGACTATCTTCTCAATCCAAATGCCCACTTTGCAGTTTTAAAGGACCGATACCCTGCTCCATTTCAGGCTAGACATGTTTTAGTTAGTGGTTCAATTCCATTGAATCTATTCCTAATTTTGGGGGTGGGAAAACACCTCATTTTTATTGTGTTGCTTTGAATGATACAAATGCATTTTCTCCCCATCTTTGTTCTGCATCTGCTTGTAGGGCCTTCTTTTTCTTTCCTGTGCAGAAATTAATACACTTCTCCCAGGCCTCAGCAAGTCCAGAGAGGGCTAGGCTACCCGCCTGCCCCGAGGCTCTGGAAAGAGTCTGCTAGTCAGATTTTAAAATGTTGCCATAGTTATACATGATTCATGTCTCTCTGAAACACCTGCACACAAATGTGCAAATCCTTGCCACAAGGTGCATTCCCTGCCGCAGAGAATCTTGGGAGATGGGAAAACAGTATTTCCTTCAAAATAACCGATAGAGTATAATGAAATTATTCCCTATTCCCATAGCCAGTGTTGCTCCATAGAATCCCATCCTGCTGGGTCATAGAAACATGGCTTTATATAGCATCAGAGTTTTAAGGAGACTTCTTCTTCTTGCGCCGTATTCAATTCCGAATATTGGCAATCCTCATGGTGATCAGCCATGAAGATTGTCCTAGGGAAAATACAATCCAGTTGTCTTTCACTTGCCTTCTGCATCACAGTAATAATAATGTTGTGTCAGAAATTATTCTGAGTTGAAAAGATTTTTGCTGGAGAATCTCTGCTCAGGGGACGCCCACATGAGGCTCCTTTCATGTCCCCTCTTTTCATCTTTTCCCTCCAAAGTGGTCTCTATTTACCTACTTGCAATTTCTTGCTTTTGAACTGCTAGGTTGGCAGGAGCTAGGATGCAGACGGGTGCTCAAACTATCATGCAGTAGCTGAGTCTCGAACTGTGTTGCAGTGTGACACCCATAGTACCACTGATCCAGTCTCGTGAGTCACTTTCTGGTCCTGAGCCCTTTTGGCACACAAAGTCCTCACTATCATCCCCAGGCCACGATGGATGAAGCTGCTGCCCTCCATCAAGATGGATTCAAGTGGGATTTAATCCACTTGGGGACTTTGCCACCCTAGGCCATTAGTCCTCAGGGTTGTCAGGTTAGTTAACTGCCACCTCACAGTCAGTGCTGAGTCACTGGCAGTAGGGTCTACTCTATTGCCATAGCAGGATACCTAGCCAGACACAGCTCTATTACTACAGCAGAATAATGTGGCCAGACTGGTTTAAGAGCCTGGTGATTTTAATTATGTAAGGAGCAGTTTATCCCACAGTTTATTCTGAACTTCGCCAAAATACCCAAGGTAGTGAACCCTAATCCTTCCAAATAGCTTCAGCACCTTTCTGTAAAATTGAGAGTGAAATCTGGACTTTGTCTTTCACCGCTACCTGCAGCATCAGATTTAATCTCATCGGTCCAGAATGCCTCAAGAAATCCAGCAGAACCTTTCCTGATACTTAACTGGAGAGGCTGGGAATTGGATTTTGAGCTTCCTTGTGTAAAGCAGGTGTTATGTCATACAACACTTGGTATTCCTTGGTGTTCTCCCATCTTAGAATAACCAGGTCTAGATTTCCTTAGCTTCCAAAATCCATGGGATCTGGATTACTCCCAGTGGTTCAGGGTCTGTCCCAATGGTGTTTACCCTTGGTTCCATTGTTATGAGAGAGAAAAGGAGCTAAATAGGTTGGAGGAAATTACCATTGCATCTCCCACGAAATGGAATGAGTAACAACCTTTCCTCCGAACGACGTCAACACACACACGCAGCGGCGTCTTAGCGCTCTTCCCCCTCTCCTTTCCAATTTAGTATTGTTTAATATGCATTTAATCAACCCATTCAATATTATGGAGTCTATGTTGCATGACACTCTCCCTGTGTCACCGAAGCAGTGTTCATAGGCCATTAGGCTAAAGTAATATGTATGAAGGAGCTGCTTCTCCCCGGGGTGTAGTAACTACTTCAGCTCCCCAGTCGTCCCCATTAAATCATTAAACCTCATGACTATGGCTTCTGAACTCTACCCTGATCTTTAAAAAGCAGAACATTAAAGGGCAACTGTCACCCTTCAGTGCTCAAACCTTGGCGTTTTATATATTCAAAGCATTATGGCTTTTGTCAGTCTATACATCATAAGCGGGCGGAGAAGACGGGTTGCAGAAAAACAAGGGGCGGCTTATAACCCATATCTTTTTTTTTTTTTTTAATATAAAGGATGTGCCAAAATTATGTGGGTTTGTTGTTTGTGGTTTCCACCCATAAAAAGAAAACGTTTCAGCAAGATGGCTTTAGGGCAGTGGTTGGATTTCTCCATCAAGTGTGTTCTTTGTCTCTGTGGGTTTGCAGGTGGTCAGAGTTAAGGCTGGAGGCAAATTTTGTGCACCTTTCCTATACATTTGGTGAAAGGAACCTGGGATTTCAAAAAAATTTTTTATTGAGAGTCACTTTTTGCTTACATCAGGGGTTTCCAACCTAAGGCCTGTAGCCCCCGGTGCCATTTTATGTGGCCCCCATGCCTCCAACGGCGTTTGAGAAACAAAATGGATGCCCCATTGAATCAGTTAGGACAAAATGGCCACCCCCATAGTGCAGGAAGGGCAAAATGGCTGTCCAGCCCTCGAAGCTGTCTAAGGGAGCGTGACCTGGCCCCTGCCTTGAAAAGGTTGAGAACCCCTGGTTTACATAGAGACAAAGGAAGAGCAGTTATCCAGTCCATTTTTCCTTTCCCAAGGTGGACAACCAAGAAGCCCACAAGCAAAACCATGCATAGCATTTCACCATATATGCCCCCCCCCCCAGGAACATCTATCAGGAGGCGTACTTCCTTTACTACTGGGCTACAGGAACTGGCAGTACATTTATGCATCATGACTAATTGCCATTGATAATCTCACCTTCCATGGATTTCTTTAATCCTCTTTTAAAGCCAGCCGTCATCTCTAAGCCTGGTGGTAGTGAGTTCCGCTGTTTGATCCTGTTTTCTGTGAAAAAGGACTTTCTTCTTTAATCTCCCAGTCACTGTTCAATGCGTCTGCAGTGGCTCAGTGGTTAAGAAGCTCACCTTGGTAGCTGGAAGGCTGGCAAGTCAGCAGTTTGAGACCCGGGTAATACATGATGGATTGAGCGCCTGTCTCTGTCCCAGCTCTTAGGGACATGAAAGGAGCTGCATTTGGCCATTCCCTGAGTGGAGTTTCTTCCTCAAAAAACCTTTTAACCCAGAATAATTTCTGACACAAAATTATTATTACTATAATGTGTCAAATCTTTTAAGAGGAATACGATTCAGCTTCTTATGTAGGCCGTGTAAAATAGAGAATCGAACTCAAGAGTAGATTCTCCAACCCAGTCACATCAATCTACCCTGCCTCAGTATCCATTTTGTTGACCTAACAACTCCCCTTCACTGAACAGATTTGTTCTAGTTGCAACTAAGGCAAATTGTGGTCCTTCAAATGTCATTGAATGATGACTCCCTTTGTTCCTTGCCAACGGCAAAGAAGGCTTTAGGTAGGAAGACTTCTTAGGAAGGCTTTAGTTTGCCCATCCCTATTTAGATCTAGCTCTGTTTGGGAATTTTGAATTAAATCGGGGGGGGGGGTAAAAAACTTTATCCAGGCTGCCAGTCTAACAATGGGAGGTAAAGGTCACCCTTACTTGAAAGCCAGTCATATCAAACTCTAGGGTTGAGTTTTCATCTCTGTTTCTAGCCAAAGAGCCAGCGTTGTCTGCATCTGCAGACATTTCCGTGGACAAGTGGCAGGCATGACTAGACACCGGAATGCACGGAATGCTGTTTACCTTCCCATGAAAGATGGTACCGGTTTATCTATTTGCAATTTCTTGCTTTTGAACAGCTAGGCTGGCAGGAGCTGGGACAGAGACAGGAGCTCAGTCTGTCATGCAGCACTCAGGTCTTGAACTGCTGACCTGCGGACCTTCCAGTCATCAAGTTCAGCATCTTAACCACTGAGCCACTGCAGTCTCACTGGCATCTGTAAGATTTTTTGATGGAGAAAGAAGACAGGATTTGTTTAATACGACCCAAGGAATGCTGCCCTCTTATTTAAAAACATTGGCACTTGCCTAATGCAACTTCAGAGATGTTGATATCAGTCTGCTCTTGTGTAAAAGGTGCAGGCAAAGGGGAGGGAGAGAGAGAGAGAGATGTGGGAGGGAAGGGAAGCCCTGTTCTGTAATTCCATTATGCTATTATTTCACCTTTAAGGGCATATGGTAAGGCTGGCTTTGTGGCTACCAGCCGATGAGCTTCCTATAATTACAATTTGAACTGCTCCAGCCGATAGTGGATCAGTGATTAGAATGGAAATCACAGGGTAAGCACTCGTTTGACACCAGCGACACACGACAATCATCAGAAAGACTCAACTCTCCGAAGCCTGATGAAGTGGAGCTAGGGTGGCGATTCAAGTGCAAAGGGACTGGACTGCAGGATGACAACGGGGGTACTTGAGAACCACTGCTCAGGAGCAGGGAACAGAAACGGAGCAGATGTCGGGTCTTGAGAAAGACACTCCATGTGGACTGTTGGGTCCCCCTTCCTGTAACAGCAGATCTTTGAACCTGGCATCTTGGTGAAAGCATCACAATGCACTGTTTTGTTTGTTGTTCAGTCACACAGTCGATTTCGACCCTTTGTGACCCTATGGACCATTGCCTGCCAGGCACCTCTGTCCTCCACCATCCTCCTCAACCCGCCCAGCTCTGTGTCCATTGCGTCTGCAATACCATCTAGCCATCTCATCTTTGGCCGCCCCCTTCTTCTTTTGCCCTCCACCTTTCCCAGCATCAAGGCTTTCTCAAGTGAATCCTCTCTTCTCATTTGATGTCCAAAGCATTTCAGCTTCATCTTTACTATTTGACCTTCTAAGGAACAGTCAGGGTTGATTTCTTCTATGATCTAACTATTTGTTCTCCTCACTGTCCAGGGGACTCTCAAAACTCTCCTCCAACACCACATCTCAAAGACATCTATTCTTCTGCACTGAGCTTTCCTAATGGTCCAGTTTTCACAACCATACATTACCACAGGGAATACCATTGCTTTGACTATACAAATTTTTGTTTGGTGATGTCTCTACTTTTCACTATGTTCCCCAGTTTTCTCATAGCTTATCTCCCAAGCATCAGTTGCATTTTTATTTCATGGCTGCAATCACCATCTGCAGTGATCTTGGATCCTAAGAAAGTAAACTCTGTCATTGCTTCTACTTCTTCCCCATCTATTTTCCAGGGACTGATAGGGCCTGTTGCCATGATCTTGGTTTTCTTGATATTGAGTCTCAAGCCAGCTTTTGCACTCTCTTCTTTCAACCTAATCAGGAGCTTCTTTAGGTCTGCACTGTTAGGTCTGGTCTATCCAGAAAACATACCTGGCAGAAACAACAAAGAAGATTAGCCATATGATCCATGAAAACTTTTGCTGTTCTTAAGAAGAGAGCCTGGCAGACCAACACGCCATGAGCATTTTAATGCATGCCTGAGGAAGTGATCATGAATCACGAAAGTTCGCCACAACATTTTTATTAATTTTTAAGTGATCCAATAAAGGTATTTCCTTCCTCCTGCATGTTTTGCATCCTTTACAACCCCCTATTCAAGTGGTTTGTCTCCAGATGTTCTTGAACTACAGCTCCCAGAAATCTTGGCCATTACAACCCATGGCAAAGGCTTCTGAAGAGACCTGGCAGGGCAGTGGTTAAGCTGTTGTCCTGCAGCCAAACCTGCTGGTGTTGTGAGTTCGGTCCTGATGGGTATCGAGGTTGACTCAGCCTTCCATCCTTCCAAGGATGGTGAAATCCAGTACGCTGGGGGCAAAATGTCCTGCTCCTTTCCTTTTGTTTGGCTGATCATGTTATTACCCTAAGGGGAGTTTTGGAATTTGTTTAAAGCAGGGGTTCCCAACCTAAGGCCCACAGGCTGTATCCGGCCTACGGTGCCATTTAAGGTGCCCCACCCCTCCAAGGGCATTCAAGAAACAAAATAGCCACCCCTTTTGAAGCTGTTGGGACAAAATGGCCACCCCATCGTGCAGACAGGGCAAAATGGACATCGGCCCTTGAAGCTGACTGAGACAGCATGACCCACCCCTCAGCTTCAAAAGGTTGGAAACCCCAGGTTTAGAGGTCAACAGGGCTGCATCTCCATCACAACATTGTAAAGTCCTCACCAAAGAAATCCCAGCATCTTTGAGATGTCAAGGTTTTTTTGAGGTCTTTCCATCCCCACGGAAAAAACCTGAGAAGCTTTTGATCTCTTCAGAGAAGACCTTGATTAATGTGTCTTCTCAGAGATGTGGAGTTTGGGAGAGGAAAGATGAGGCTGGGGAAACCAGGAAGGTCTTCTTGCTTTGAGATCTCCAGTCCAGGAGTTTCTTTAAATTGCAATTGGTGTGATTTCAGGGGTGGTTGGATCAACTGAGGTGGTGGAAACTAGAGGGGGGAGCATCGTGTGGAGAGGGAGAGGAAAGGAACACTTTAGCTGTAGGCGTGAAAAGGGAACGTGAAGAGCAAGAGTGAGGGAGCAAGAGAGATTGAAAGCTTGTCACGATGGCCATCGGAGGCGAATAATAAGTCATAAATGATCCGAGGGCAAAGGGCACATATAGAATGATAGTGTCATTCCCAGCAGCCTTGGGGGGAAGACTTTGACTGCCCCCCTCTACTTGAGTTGGCTTAACCCTTCTATGCTCAACAAGGGATGGGACTTTCTTCCAGCTAAGCTAGAGTACAGTCTTGAACACATAAAGGCCACTGTCGGTTGCTGTTTATTCTAGTATTATGTTTTGCAAACACATGTTGTTTGTCCAACTACCTTCCAAAGAAAATAAAGGTCCTTACTGTGGTGGCTAAGTGGCTAAGACACTGAACCTGATGACTGGAAGGTCAGCAGGTCAGCAGTTTGAGACCCGAGTGCTACATGATGGAGTGAGCTCCCGTCTCTATCCCAGCTCCTGCCAACCTAGCAGTTCAAAAGCAAGAAATTGCAAGCAGATAAATAGGTACCACTTCGGTGGGAAGGTAAAAAGCATCCAGTGCACTCTGGTATCTAGTCATGCCTGCCACATGTACACAGAAATGTCTGCAGACACAGACAGCGCCGGCTTTTTGGCTACAAACAGAGATGAGCACTGAACCCTAGAGTTGGATATGAATGGTTTTTGAGCCATGGTGACTGTTACTTTTACTATATTAATCTTGAAAAATCTTGATTTTGTTTCAAGCCACAAATATCCAGATGGGGTTTTCTATCCACCACACCAGACCAGTTACTCCAAGAATATCTAATCACTTTCTGAACTTTGAACATCACTATCATAGAATCATAGAGTTGGAAGGGTCTTTTTAGGCCATTAAGTTCAACTTCCTCCTGCTCAATTCAGGAGTTTGAATCAAAGCAGATGCGACAGATGGTTGCCCAATTCTCTCTCAAATGCTTCTAGTGATGGAGCGCTCACCACCTTCCGCTGTCGTACTGCTCTAACCTTCAACTTTATAAAATGCTAAAAGATGAAACAAAATAATGGTCCCCTTGCTGTTTAAGCTTGCTAAGAAATGGCATAAAACTGGAAAACGTCTTGACAAAATGGCTTGAAATATTCTTTTAAATTAATGTCTGGAAACAACCAGAAAATGTGAATTGTTATAAAAAAATGGCTTCTTTTTATTTATTTCAAACATTTTTGTAAGCTGCCTTGAGTGCTATCTTTCAGTAGAAAGGCGGGGTATTAAATAAATATTTGTTACAGTCCTTCTGAAATGTAACTTAGTTACAGTCTCGTTATACTCAAAATGTCATTTACTGCAGGTTACTAAATTGTAGCTAGTTGGTTCTAGTCTTTGATTCGGAGTTATGATTTTAGAACCAATTTGGCCTCTTAGCTTTTCTGATTTGCCAAGTCGGAGATCTGTCATGACGGACAGATGTTTAATAACTTTTTGGTACTTTCCCAAAATGTAGTGAAGATAATGTGTGGTACTTCCTCTTCCTTCCAGGGGTTCCCTTACACACCTTATGCTGAAACTGCCATGATGTCTTTCTTGGCTTCAGGTCATGAAACTGGCAACAGGTAAGTTTTCATACGATAACATACCTAAGTTGTTTTTGAACTGAATCTGGTTGGTGGAACAACCTGGATCAGTGATGATGAACCTTTTAGAGACCGAGTGTCCCGATGGTAACCCAAAACTTACCTATTTATCACAAAGTGCCAACACAGCAACAAGGGAGGAAGGAAATGCTCCCATTGGGCGGCTGGGCAGAGGGGGGTAGAGTGAACTCTGTGCTGGGGGGAGAGAGGAAGTGCTCCCATTGGGCGGCTGGGCAGAGGGGCGGGGCAAACTATGTGCTGGGTGATTGCATGGGTGCCCACAGAGAGGGCTCCGAGTCCCACCTCTGGCACGCATGCCATAGGTTCACCTTCACTGCCCTAGACCAACCTCCCTGATAAGAGTTTGAGATGCCACTAATTAGGGCAGAAATTATCCAGTCGTCTGAATAATAAGATACATTGACTCTTGGCCTGATCTTTTTATTCAACCTGATCTATTTTTCACCTTAGCTGGAGGGGTGCTAGGAGTGGGGAAGGACCCAGTTAGCCAGGGGTTTTTTTTTATTTATAATTAGCTCCCCTAAAAATAATTCACCAGAGGTGTTAATAACCCCATTTAAAAATCTATTAATGCTTTTTGGAAAAAGTCAGGCTGGCTCCTCTGAGCTCGGTTGCTGCTTCCCTTCAGAGATAGGATTGGGCTTCTTTTTTTTTTTTTTAAATATCCTTTTTCCGCTTTTAAATTTGCAGCACGCTAATTAAAAACAGTAGGACTGCGGGTCTGGAATAATATGCAGGCAAGGTTATCATCTGTAAAGCGAAAGGAACCGCTGGTTTTCACCCCTGCTTGCCTCTCGGATACATTTGAGCCCTTACGAGTAAGCAGGCAGGGTTCATTAAAGGACAGATTGTTTGGGAAAGCATCGTGGGCCCGTGGCATTTCCTGACTTCTGAGCCATATCCAGAATGGAAACAGTCAGAAGGAAATAATTGGCAAAGTCTCCTTGCAATTGTCTCTTCTGTGAGGCCAGATTTCATGAGGGCTGGGTGACCTAGATCCAGTAGGCCGCTTACGGTTCTGTGGCCTTCCTGCGATCGTGACGAATTCTGTATTTGAATTTTGCCCAGGGCCTCGTCAATAATACTTGCTCTGAAATACGTGAATCCCCAGCAGTACTAAGGCGCGGATCCTGGTATTTCCTAATGTGGGAGGTTATGTATTGCCAAATCTGATTGGCTAGGTAAGGGAAAGGTCACCCTTGCTCAAAAGCCACTCATATCTGACTCTAGGGTTCAATGCTCATCTCTGTTTATAGCTGAAGAGCCAGCGCTGTCTGTGTTTGCAGACGTTTCCGTGGACATGTGGCAAGCATACCTAGACACCAAAGTGCATGCAATGCTGTTCACCTTCCCATCAAAGTGGTCCCTATTAATCTACTTGCAATTTCTTGCTTTCAAACTGCTAGGTTGGCAGGAGCTGGGACAGAGACAGGAGCTCATTCCATCATGCAGTACTCAGGTTTAGAACTGCTGACCTTCCGTCTCCTAGACAGCATCTTAACCACTTGAAGCCACTGCAGTCCCTATGGCAGATTGGCTATAGAGGTCTAAAATGTCAGCCCAGCATTTGAGTGGTCTCTAATAGGTTGAGATGTACTTTGTGACTTATCTAGAAAGAAACTGAGAATCTTTGGAAGCTTGGAAAATTCAGGAAAGTATTTTCATTCGATGTATTCATTGCTTCATGGACTATAGCAAACCTCTATTTTTCATAATCGTAAATAATTTACAAAGAAGGGGGCATTTATGTTAGTAACTAGTTATGGAATATGATGTTCTTCTTGTGTTGGCAAGGATCAACATAAGCATTTCTGTTCTTCCCAAGCCACAGTCTTCACATGGAAAGCATTTGACAGCAGCCAAAATAGAGTCTCTCTTGGCAAACCTACCAATTGTATTCCTGATTCCTGGCCAAACATGCTGATTATGCTTTCTGTTCATGACAGTTGGTTCACGTGTGATGATTCAAAGTCAACAAGGCCACTCCATTGTCAGGGAAGAAGGGCTATAGATCAGGCCACATCTAGGAGTCTTTATGTTCTACATTTCACTTGGATCTTAAGGCCATTCAATGACAACTGGCCAAGCATTGGAGCTTCTAGGACAGTGGTTCCCAACATGGGGGCCCATACTTCACCAGTGGACTTCAATTCCCAGAAGCCTCAATCAGTACATTGGCTGCTCAGTGCTTTTGGGGATGAATATAGGCTTCTGGGAATTGAAGTCCAAAAACCAAAGGTTGGGAATTCATTATGAAATTGGAAAACTCTTGATTGGTCATGTTCTAGGAGCAGAAGTCCAGGAACATTTGGGTAGCCATCCCTGCAAATTATGCAGGGACAACAAAAATAAAACACAACAGGGCAAGTTGAATGAACACTAAGACACAAACAACCTATCTGATGCTTTCACCTTCATTCAGTTAGTTCATACCAACAAAACAAAAGTTAGAGGACATCTCAGTTGTGTATTTTACAGAAATATCCAAAGCCAGAGTTCCCACATAAAATCATTTCAAATGCAGGATGAAAGAAGCCATTTTGAGACCCTTTTCTGGGAGAAAAGGGGCATGAATAAACCAGGGGTGCCCAAACTTTTTGGGCTGTGGGCCAGTCACGTGGTTCAGCGGGCTGGTCACACGGTTCCTCCTGCCAGAAGCGGAAATAAAATGTACCTTGCAATCTGTCTTGCAGCAGGATGAGATAGATTTTAAGCTGCCATTTTCTCTGCTTAAACTAGGGGTGCCCAAACTACGGCCTGTGGGCCAGATCCGGCCCCTGACACCAATTCATCTGGCCCATGCCACCACCCTTGTCACTCTCAGAAGTAGAAGTAAAACACGCCCATAGTAAAGGTAAAGGTTTCCCTTGCTCGAAAGCCAGTCGTATCCGACTCTAGGGGTCAGTGCTCATCTCTGTTTCTAAGCCGAAGAGCCAGCGGTGTCTGGTTCTGCAGACATTTCCATGGTCATGTGGCAGGCATGACTAGACATTGGAGCACATGGAACCCTGTTACCTTCCCACCAAAGTGGTCCCTATTTATCTACTTGCAATTTCTTGCTTTCGAACTGCTAGGTTGGCAGGAGCTGGGACAGAGACGGGAGCTCATTCCGTCCATACAGGGATGTTTTACTTCCACTTCTGGGAGCAATGAGGGTAGTATGGGTCGGATGAATTGGCATGGGGGCCGGATCTGGCCCATAGTTTGGGCACCCCTGGAATAAACAAACAAACAGGATTTCCACTTCTGTGGATAAACACATCTGTAAAAGTAACTTTGCTAAATACACATTTGATATGCAGGATGAATTAAGACACTTTGAATCCTTTCCCTGGGAGATGGGGGCATAAAATGAAGTTTACAAACAAATATCTCCCCCCCCCCCCCCGGTTTGTGAATGTACACAAATCCAGTCCCTTGCGCTTATTCTCCATTGAGCACCATCCCATTAAAAACCAGTCTGTAGCTTTCCTTCCTCTCCACCCACCCTCCCGAGCGCAATTTATTAAACTTCCTGCTCTGTGTATATTCATTAGATAAACATACACACCAGATGATGTTGTTTATTGCCTGCTCTGCTCACATCATAACCCCTAGAAGACAAGATGAATTTGACAGCTAATGTAAAAATTACAGCAGGCAATACATCTTAGATTTGGGGGAATGCCAAGATGAGGGTTAATCAATAAAACCCTAACGCGGGTATTGTATGAAATGGCAGTTCATCCATTATTAGGGCTCGGGATGAAAGACGCCTCACTGGCATGATATATCGGCCCTTTCACCTCGGGGGCCGGTGTTGAAATCCAGTTCAATCCAAAGTGACTAAAAATCATTCTTGCTGGAGAGACAGAAAGTGAAAGAGAGAGAAGGAAAGCTTACATGCAAGGTATTGTTGCTACCAATTGATGTCAAATACACAGCCTGACCAAACTGGAAATGGCCAGCCTGAATAGCAATGCCTTGGGTTCAAGGCAGAAGGCCTAAAGTTGGATTTAAAGCCAGGGCCCAGGTCATGCTCGCCCAGTCAGCTTTGAGGACCAGTTGGCCATTTTGCCCTGCCTGTGCAGCTTCAAGTGAATGGCCATTTTGTTTCTCAAACGCCCTTTGAGGGGGTGGGGGTCCACAAGAAATAATGTCACAGGCCGGATCCAGCCTGCGGGTCTTAGATTGGGAACCCCTGGTCTACTAGTTAGAAGTGGCACAGAGGAGGGCATTTGTACCCCCAGTTCCTGGACCTACAACTAGAAATCCCGACCCACTGAGAAGATGTGTAATAGTCAATAGTGGGCTTTGGGGAAATCAGAAATCCACACAACCCTGGAGGTAAAAATACTCTAGAAGCCCAAAGCAAGGAGACATGATGTGCCTTCTTCCCCCAGAATGTTGTAGAAGCTCAGCCTTCCTAAGACACAGTTTAAGACCTGAGTACTACACGATGGAGTGAGCTCCTGTGTCTCTCCCAGCTCTTGCCAACCAAACAGTTCAAGAAATAAGTACCACTTCAGTGGGAAAGGTAACAGCAATCCATGCACTCCGGTGTCTAGTCACGTCTGCCACATGACCATGGAAATGTCTGCAGAGGCAGACAGTGCTGGTCTTTGGCTGTAAACAGAGATGAGCACTAAATCCTAGAGTCATATATGACTGGCTTTCAAGCAAGGGAGATCTTTACTTTTACACTGTCCATTGATGGAAGGGCAATTCTGGAGGTGATTATTTTAAAAATGCTACTTCCGAATCTGGTTACTTCCGGCTGTCCTGCCTGCAAACTTTACCCGAAGTGAGTTTGCACAGCACGTTAAAACCTTCCATGCAATTATGTAGGAGCTACGATCAAGTTGGCAAAATTTTGGCAAAACCCAGCCATTTCCACAAGGCTCTTGTTCTTTTTAAATGGTCCTGAAGCCATCTGCTTCCAAAAACCTAGCTTCCTCACAATCTTTGCCCCATGACCAAACAAGAGATTTCCAATTTCATAATGAATTGAATTCTCGTTCCCTCCGGCTCCTTAGCTAAAATCCTGTCACTTCTCTGGAAAGCCAACAAACTTGGCAAGCGGCACGCCATTCCACCATCGCCGTCTCCTAACTCCGCGCGCATGGCTTGAGCTCCGTGTTGTCGAAAGGATAAATGGTTTTTCTTCTATTTGCTCCTAGGCCTGTCTCCAAAGCTCCCCCATACACGGGTTAACCAGATGAGCCTTTAATGTACAAAGGAACCCTAAACAGCTTAACCTTCACCCATCCGTGTTAAAAATCAAGAGAGAGAGAGATTCTACTTGGACTCCTAATGCTGCTTTGAATGGTCTTCGCTATTATTACATCCAAAATCCGTTAAAATTTCACACAATTTCCTTCACAGCAGTATATATAATAATGCTAGCAGCCAATATGTTTCTATAATTGGTTCTGGAACGGGGAAGAGTCCAAGGCAATTAATCCAACCCCTTTCCTTGTTTGCGCCCGTATAAAGCTTGACAGGGCGGCGCATAATTGGAAGCCAGTGCTCTCTCCTCCCCACCCACCCCCTCTTTAAATTAATATTTTCCTGTTCTGATTTAATTTCACCGGGTAACAGTGACAGACAGACATGCCGTGTCGAGCACTAAGTAATCTTCTACAGCCTTGCTTAGGCGGAAAGTTTCCATTCAGCAGTAATATAGTGACCTGTATATCAATCCTCTCCCAGCGTACAACATTTCCGTCAAACGGGCAGATGCATTTAACTTGGTATATAATCAAGCTCCGAGATGAACAGGAGAGAGGAGGAGGAAGCAGCTCAAATTCTCAGTGATGGACGTGTGAATTATAGGCCTCTGGCCAACATTCGCCCGTCGTAATTTACAGGTCCAAAATAGTGATTTCAACCACCAGAAATATTCCTAAAAAAAAGGACTTGGGAATGTATTCACCTTTTCATCCTCCATACCTCATTTGTTGCCATTGTTTCTTTTAGTGGCTGATCCCTTCTGTAATTGCTGCCGGGGATGTTCTAGCCCAGGGGTTCCCAACCTAAGGCCTGTGGGCCAGATCTGGCCCCTGGCACCATTTCATGTGGGGTTCCCACCCCTCCAAGGCCATTTGAGAAACAAAATGGCTGCTCCTTGAAACTGTTGGGATAAAATGGTCACCCCCATCATTGCAGGCAGGGCAAAATGGTCATCCGGCCCTCGAAGCTGACTGAGAGAGTGTGACCCAGCCCTCAGCTTCAAAAGGTTGGGGACCCTTGTATCTATCTCTCCTGCTATTAAACTGGGTGTGTCATAGTGCTGGGTTTCCAATCACATCTAGCTGTGTGATCTTCTTCTTCCGTGTCTAGGCCAGATGTGGAACTGCCAAAATGAAGACGCCTTTTGGGGAGTTCATTCTGCAGTTCCGTCCTCCTGACCTAGTGTGAGAAAGATTAGCTGGCAACACAAGGTGTCCATTACTAGGGTACACCCAATTGTGGCTCCAAAAAGCCTCAGACTTTGAGGAGTCTCTTTCTGTGTACCCCAGCTGTGTGATGATCTCATGGACGAGCAAGTTAAGTCATTTGGGTGTGAGCTGTACAAGTTGGTCTGAGCCAGTTGGAGTAATACAGTGTGAGACAAATGGCTTATCGACGAAGTTCACCCCAAGAATCTGTTTGGGAAGGCATGTTTTGTCACCGCAGTACACATTCATTCAGAGTTGTTTGTTCTGGTAGGCTTCTGGCATTGGACTGGCCATCCACAAAAGGGCTTTTAATAACTTGGTGAAGGTCAGAGTTCGATTCCCAAGTATTGCATGACAGATTGTGCTCCTATCTCTGTCCCAGAAAACCTTATATGTCTCATGAGAAATCTGTACATGAGTCAAGAAGCAACAGTTAGGACAAGATACGGAATGTCAGAGTGGTTTGGAATAGGAAAAAGAGTAAGACAAGGCTGCATTTTGTCACCCTGCTTATTCATCTTATACAGAGAGCACATTGTAAGAGATAGGTTTTGTAGTCTTATAGCATGGCCTCCCCCATCTCTTGTTGCTTGTTGATTGTGGGGAAAGATGGGCTGTAAAACAAAGAAACAAGTGAATTATCTGATTAGAAATGTTCAGTTCTAGAAATGTTCAGTTCTAATATTACCTGTATTAATTTTGTATTCTTGTAATATTACCTGTATTAATTCTGTAATCTTTAAAGACGGAGCAGTTGTTAAACTTTGTCAATGCACATGTTCTTTTAAATTATCTTTCACGTTTCTTGGAAATTAAGCCACAGTCAATAAAAGATTCCCAGTGCACTGAAGAAAGTAGTATAGCAGTGAGTTTTGAAATTTGGGGGCTCTTTTTGACTCTCCCTGTAACCATACCGCAGTCAGGAGAATCTGAATATGTATAATTCAAGCTCATTTACTATCAACCATTAAGGGACAGGTCTTTCATGAAGAGAATGGTTCATAATTGGCCATTTAAGACCAACCCATTCTCAAAACTTTGCACTACAACAAGAATTGCTTGCAACAATTTACTATGAGTGAGGAAATCCATTTCTGTTTCAGCTATTGAGAGAAAGGAAACGGAAGGCTGAGCAGATGTGGAATATGATATCATAGCCCCTGCTCATGAAAAAATCCCAGACCTATAACTCTATGACTCAGCCACCACCACACTAGTGGCTAAAAACAGCAGTTCACTTCCTATCGAGGAGGGCAAGAGTTAATAAAAATTAAACAGTCATAAAAGATTGTTAAATGATGTCACCAGCTCTGGCAGGAAGATTATGAATTTGTTAAGTGCTTATGTTGCCAATGGCAGGTTTAATTTTAATTAATTTAATTTAATTCTCACACTTGTATGCCGCCCAATCAGGAAACACGACTCAGGTTGAATGCTATCTAATACTAAGTGCTCACTAAATGGTTAAAAGCTAGTTCTGTGGAATAAGATGGCAATCTACATGTCTACATGTCTGGTTTTAAGAGTGGCCAGTGTTTTATGAGTAATCCTTTGTACTATATGGGAGTCACTAGTGAAGACTTTCATTCATGTTATTCTATTGAAATATAATCATTAGCAGTTCAGATATAGTACATTAAGCTACATCCTAGTGAAACATCTGAAACAGTTGTAAGTTGATTAGGTCATGAGTCATAGGCAAATTAATTAGGTTATGAACTTGGTTATAAACTTAGGGAAAAGTTTAGTTTTGATAACTGTGGAAGTGCTCATGCCATGGCAAGTCAGTGAGCTGATGTCAGACATAATTATAGAAGGCGAGGTGGACCAAGTGCAAAACCATCTTATTGGACAGTACAACTAGGCCATAGTGAGTCTTGTTTTGAGCTAAAGATGAGTGGGACCAGTTGTGTTAATAAACCAGAGAATTTTTGCTAGATTTGTGGCAAATATACCCCGCGCGATCAACGCAAGAACCTAACCAAGAGGGTGAGATTTGCTAATTTAAGGTCCTGAAGTCCTAGGCAGAATAGACCAAGTAGCAGACAATATGTTTTGTGTGTAATTTGAGCACGTGACACAATTAAACAGAAAATGCAATGTAAATATTCATATTATTTTGTGCACACCTTTTATTTCAGTTTATTCCTTCTTTTGCCAAACCTTGGAAAGGACATTTTAGATTAATTGTGTTAAGGTTTTGATAAATGCTGTTGCGTTAACAGGAGGCCAGGCTTAACTGCTGAAATGTTGTGGTTTGAAAGCAAACTTTGAACATTATCTTCAAAACATTACTTTTAAAACAGGAGTTTTCAACCTTTTAAAGCTGTGGGGCGGGTCACGCTCCCTCAGACAGCTTTGGTGCCTGGACAGCCATTTTGCCCTTCCTCCACAACATGACACTTCCGGGTGTGGTGGAGGTGAGGGGGGATGAAATGGCGCTGGGGACCACATCTGGCCCATGGGCGGTAGGTTGATAATCCCTGTTGTAAAAGGTTATACACATCCTGTCCACCTAATGAAAGAGTCACAATCTTAATATTGCTACATTAAATTGAAAGTATTATTTTCAATCTCTGGAATTTCCATTCCCATTTCAGTGTGGGTTTTGTTTCGGTTTATTCTTTTTTTCCTTCCGGGTTGTATGTTTACTCATTTCTGCGTGACAAAATACGCTAAAGCAACGGAACATTGTTTTGATTCGCAATGTGAGTATTTATCTGTTTGTCTATTTCTCATTGACAACAACTCCTTCCCCAGCAAAATTAAAACAATTAACAGTTGTGGTTATGAAGTGAGAACATGGGCACATACTCAGTGGTGGCAGCCAAAACTTTAACTACCACACTGTGGGTGGAGCTGACATCATGGGCAGAGCCAAAATCATGATGTCATGGGTGGAGCCAATGTCATGATGTTGTGGGTGGAGCCAATAATGTGGGCGGAGCCAATGTAAAAAATCCATAAAAATAAGTACACATAAAAATACAAATTAAATAGACACAAAATACATAAAATACACATTAAAATAATGTAAATACACATTAAATAGACATAAAACACATAAAAATACAAATTATATACACATAGAACACATAAAAATACACATCAAAAATAAATACACATTAAAATACACACCCACACCCCACACCCAAAGGTGAGTCACTTACCCTGGGGAGCAGGCTATAGGGAGCTTCTGGCTAGCAGCTTCTCTTCCTCCTCCCTGCTTGGGAGGACAGCAAGGAGGCCATGCATATGTGCCAAGCACTGTAGGTGTGCATAAACACCAAGCGCTTGGCACACATGTGCAGTGTGAGAACCGGTGAAAAGGTAATCCCCCAAGGTGGTTCCCCCCAAAAGCCACTGCCGGTTCTCCGGGACACTGGGGAAAGTTACTACCGTTTCTGACGAACTGGTGTGAACCTGTTGCTGCCCATCACTGCACATACTGGCAAAAATATATGTAAATAAACATAAGAGGGACAGAAGCGGCAGCAGAAAGAGAATAAAAACACGCATGCCCCTGCCATTAAATCAAATCACTGTGAAAATAATGCCTAAACTCTACCTCTTACTTGTAGCACTCAATTTATGCAGTCAATATGGCAGTGAATGAATGAACGGAGGTACTAAGAGTACAAATCTAAATTCAATATACATATCTTAGGAACAAAACAAAAACAACACAAAAATTCCCTGAACATGCTCCAGCTGACGAGGCACATAAAACTGGCGTCACTGACAGCAGCAGCAGTGCAGGAAGGAGGAAAGGGAAGAGAAGGAGGAAGAAATAAATTAACATCATTTAGGGTGACGGTTCCCTTGTTTCCAACTATGTAAATATAGCTAGACTGTAGCCGCAAATCCATGCCTGCCACAGCATTGTAGGGGGAATTCTTGGAAGGGAGGGAAACAAAACAGCCGCTGGATTTTCTTCATACCTGGTCATTGTTAACCGAAGGCTAGCTCACTTGCAGGACTGCGGCGGCTTGGTGGTTAAGACGCTGAACTTGATGACTGGAAGGGCGGCAGGGCAGCAGTTTGAGACCTGAGTACTGCACGACGGTGTGAGCTCCCGCCTCTGTCCAAGCTCCTGCCAACCTCGCAGTTTGAAGGCAAGAAATTGCGAGTAGATAAACAGGTACCACTATTGGGTGGGAATGTAAATAGCATTTCATGAACGCCTGTCACATGAAGACGGAAATGTCTGCAGACACAGGCAGTGTCTTTGTCTATAAACAGAGATGAGCACTGAACTACAGAGTTGGATACGAATGGCTTTTGAGCAAGGGCAACTTTTACCTTTACCTAGGTCACTTCCACTGCTCTTTTCAAATCCACTAGGGCTGTCTATCTTGTCACCCCTACGCTACAGAATTTGCTGCCAACTGGCTGGATTTTGGCAGCATTGGGCTGATGGCATGTTTTGCTTTTAAAACAAGATGCACGGGGAGCATACACCTTGTTTTCATTGCATAGTGCTGCTGCTCTGTTCAAAAAAACAAGACACACACCCCTCTCCCATTTGCTCTATGAGTTGTTGTGTAGGGCAAATGTTGGAATTTTTTGACCCACCACCTTACAAACTGAGTGGCACAGCAGTACATTTGGCAGCTGTGGCCACAACCACCAAAAAAAACCTCAGGGAACTCTTGTGGCCAGGCACTTGTGAGCTGCTTTAACTATCATAGACTTGAGACACTCTCGGAAAATGTAAGAACACAGTGGCTGGAATCCTGTCACACTTCTATGCAAAAAGGTGTAATCCTAGGAGGTAAATTACCACGTGTTAAAACTGTAGACACTATCTGTTGCATGTTGAGTTGCATGTGTTGGCACGCAACAGGTACTGTGTAAGGCAGAACTTCGCAACCTACACCCCACAGGCTGGATATGGCCAATGCACCAAATAATTTGGCCCCCGACTTCATTCCAGCTGCTGCTGCTGTTAAACAT
This sequence comes from Furcifer pardalis, assembly GCA_030440675.1. Taxonomy (NCBI): domain Eukaryota; kingdom Metazoa; phylum Chordata; class Lepidosauria; order Squamata; family Chamaeleonidae; genus Furcifer; species Furcifer pardalis. Next base: position 24,840,388 of record CP126891.1, on the reverse strand, counting down.
ATTTACAACTTCCTGGGTGACAAAGTACAGCTCAATTCTATGTATCACATTTGATTAGATATAATAATATATAAAGCTTGAAGTATTCAGCCTTTAATCGATACTGGCTGAATGACTCTATCCTTCATCCAGGGTTCTCAAGGATAACAAACAGTATTATTGTATGTTGTCCTTGATGTTGTTCTTATGTGTCATCAATTCATTTCCGGTTTATGGAGACCCCGATAGGTAAAGGTAAAGGCCACCCTTTCTCGAAAGCCTGTCGTATCTGACACTAGGGTTCAGTGCTCATCTCTAAGGGTAGGGCTGGCTCTGCTTTGACACACACTTCCAGAGGGCTACTTGTAAAACCAGGGACTGTATTGGCTCAAGTGGTTAAGACACTGAACTCGGTGACGGGAAGATCTGGGTTCGATTCCTGGGTACTACACAACGGAGTGAGCTCCAGTCTCTGCACCAGCTCCTGCCAACTTAGCAGTTCAAAAGCAAGAAATTGCAAGTACCACTTCGGTGGGAAGGTAAACAGCATTCCATGCACTCTGGTGTTGAGGCATGCCTGCCACATGTCCAAGGAAATGTCTGTAGACACAGACAGCATTGGCTCTTTGGCTATAAACAAAAATGAGCACTGAACCCTAGAGTTGGATACAACTGGCTTTCAAGCAACAGCAACCTTTACTTGTAAAAGCCATGGGTCTCAGCTAGTGGTTCCTAACTTTGGTCCACCAGATGTTTTTGGACCAGCCAGTGGTGAAGGCTTCTAGGAGGTTTAGTCCAAGAACATCTGGGGACTTAAGGTGGGGAACCATGAATCCAAGCCAGCGTTCCCCAACCTTTGGCTTTAGGACTTTAATTCCCAGAAGCCTAAGCCAATTCCCCAAAGCACTGCTCAGCCAATGTACTTCTGGGAATTCTGGGAATTAGGCTTCTGGGAATTGAAGTCCAAAAGCCAAAGGTTGGGGAACACTGGTCTAAACAACCAGCAGGGGCAATTAGCACAATTACATAGTAGCTTAGTGACAATAACAAAACCTTACAGCTAGAACTCGTCTTTAAAAATAGCTTCGATGCTCCAGTCTTCTCGTCTTACACATTCACACACACACACACACAGTGCATACTTTGATTCTGATGTACAATTTGAAACAAATCAATAGCAGTATAATAATACTCAGCACGCTGTGTAATTTTTATATCATTAGTTTTCATTTTCTGCTCCCTATGCATCAAAAAACTTACAGCGGCCTCGTAAAGTTTATTTAGTATTCCATGAATTCCTAATCAGTTTCATTCCATAATGATTCAGAGCGGCCGTTGCCGGGGCTCTAGTGTCAAAAAATCGATAAAACCAACACAGTTTTTCCTGATGGTGGCTGCAAAAGGATCTATTGTGGTGGAATTATGATTTATGTCTCGGGCTGGTACGAGGCAGTAGCAAACAACAGCATGGGCCTCAAAAAGCTGAGATGTTCACTGATAATGATTTATATGCATGGTCTTTCTCTCTCATAGTTACACACATACAAAGTTCTCTTTTCAGCCCCCCCTCCCAACATTTTGCTAGGGATCGAAAGAATGCACACTAAATTCCTCATTTGCATCCATATAGAATTGGAACAGCGCAATGAACCAACCCATGAGAAATGTTTAAATCACATGATTTTTAAATCACATGATTTCTCTCCTCTGGCCAAGAGTGAAATAGGGAACTCCTCTTTTCCCTGAGAAGTAATGCACAAAGCAAGTGTAGGGCTGCTTGATTGTTAAAAAGACACAAACAACCCATTTAGTGCTTGATGTGTCCCAGATACAGCTGAAACTTGGTTTGTCAGTTTCAAAAGATCCCCATCATATTAGGAACCAGAAAAAATACTTTGTGTGTAGGAAAGCAAAAGGCAACTGGAAAAGAGGAATATGTAATATGAGGTGAACTGATGCGCTAGAAGAAATCACATCCTTGAGTATGCATGATCTGAATGTTATCTCTTCATGATAGAAGTCATAGGATCATAATTGGAAGTAATTTGACCACAAATTTGAACGGCAAAATGACCGTCCAGCCCCCAAAGCTGTCTGAGGGAGCTTGACTTGGTCCCTGGCTTTAAAAGGTTGACAACTACTCTAGTTGAAAGCTACTACTTTTTGAGGACATTGGGCCAGAACACACACACACCCCTCCTTGAAAATATTCAGACGTTTGTCTTTCAAGGCCCAGGAAACTCACTGAGTTCCTCAGATTGTGCTGAGGGTTAAAATCCTGCCCCAACAGAGCAATAAAGATAAATTACTCATAAAAATAGCAACCCTTGGCATAATATGAGTGGGCCGCTTATGGCAGAAATGGAGAAGAGGGTGGCGGTGGTTGGATTGACTCCATATCTTAAAGTGCAGCCAGTTGTAAAAGCTGAAAAGAAAAGAAGAGAGGGGGGATGTAGAATTTCCAAGCACACATTATTTAAGTGAGCGTCCATATTTTACCGTGACACCGGCTTTGAGTCTCATTTCCTTGGGTTAAGTAGCGTTGGGTGAAGTATCTCCCGCACTCCTTCTGCCTATTCATCTGCAGCGGTTTGTGGGCATTTAACCTGGAGCGCTTGCTGATGTATGACCAAATCAGAGGGAAAAGGCCGGGCTGGTTAACCCTCTCTCTCTATAGCTCCACTTAATGAATGTCACACGCAACCACTATAGAAATGATGAAACGTCCATTCTGGCGCTCAACCACAGGCAACCTGGTCTTGCAATTATATGGAGAAATATGCGGAAGATGTTTCGGAGAAACATACAACATCATTACATTTCTTCCCCTACCCTATCTTTAAATGGCCACCCTTTTGCAAGGTTCATCTTCTCCATAATCATAATTCCGTCATCTCTTTCACTTCTCCTTCCCCCAATAAAAAAAAAATAGGCCACTCCAAATATATTCCCTTCTTTCTTTCTTTCCTTCCTTGGAGTTGCTTTAGCATAACCTTGACTTCCTTGGTTGGAGAGCGGTAATTTCTTTGAAAGTTGACGTGGAGTTTAGAAAGTCACAATTTAGTCAAATGTGTCAAAGAAAGCAGGCAATGAATTAAAAAAATTAGAAAGCTAGTGGGCAAACTCTTGGCCTGTCTAGCCACATGTTGTCAAGAGTAGCAGAAGCTGTCCAGAATTGCATGCTGATTTTTCCCCTTTAGCCCTTACTGGAGATAGTCTAACTAGGCTGACCCTGTCTGACCTCTGATGGAAAGTCAAGTAGCATGTGCTCAAGTTGATATGAGACATTTCTACAGTAAATTCTGTTCCCTGAAAAATATCAGGACTTGATTTGTTTTTCCCCTTTGTCAAGAAGTACTTTCTAAATTGTCTCCATGTTTCTTTATAAACATTATATTTATATCATGTACTTGATGTACTTGCGATTGAAGAACTTCAAGTGTAGGAGAAACCAGAAGAGATCAACCTATCTATCCATGTTCAGGACTGCAAGTGCGTAGCTCAAGAGTTCCTAACCTAAGGCCCGTGGGCCAAATCTGGACAGCGGTGCCATTTCATATGGGCCCCCATCCCTCCAAGGGCATTCAAGGGACAAAATGGCCACCTTAGGAGGGCAAAATGGCCGTCCAGCCCTCAAAGCTGACTGAGAGAGCCCCTGGCTCAAAAAGGTTGGGAACCCTTGGCTTAGTTCCTTTAAGTTTGGGTTTGAATCCATCTGTATTCATCCATTCTTCCATTTTACAAGGGGTCATATACAAAGGGTTTCCATCGCCCAGGGTTTTCTCAATGTTACAGGAAGTTAATCACCATTGTGTGATGTCTTACACTAGCATCACCCCAGAAAATAGGGGTGCGGGGGGGAAAAACCATTTTCACAATTTTTGTTCTATTTACATTAAATTAATCATGACACCAGTCTGGATATTTATAATTTGTGGTTTTAGCTGAGATGTTTTTGAGTGAATTGTTAGCCAGGGTGATGTAAAAGGACTACTATCAGTAGAGAGAACTGCAATTTCTTCAGCACCTTGGAGAGCTCCTTGGTAAAGAACTGTTGTGTCCTCATCTCTTATTCACTTTACTAAGGGCTGCCGTGACGCAGTGGTTAAAAAGCTCACCTTGTTAGCTGGAGGGCTGGTGTGTTGGTATTTCGAGACCCAGGTACTGCATGATGAATTGAGTACCCAGCTCTTTCCCAGCTCTTGGGGACGTGAAAGCAGCCTCATTTGTGGAGTTTCTTCTGCAAAAATCCTTTCAACCTAGAATAATTTCTGACACAATATTATTATTACTTCCAGTGGTTTACATCAAGGCAACCAAAAGGTGCAACATCAAGAACAACTCTTTGATATAAAACAGAAGCCTTTTATCATTGTGGCTCATTGAGACTCTGACCCTTGCCTCCTGTTAGGTAAAAGTAAAGGTTGCTTGCTCGAAAGTCAGTCACATCTGACTCTAGGGTTCAGTGCTCATCTCCATTTATAGCCAAAGAATGAGTGCTGTCTGTGTCTCCATGGACATTTGGCAGGGATGACAAAATACCGGAGAGCACAGAACGCTGTTTATCTTCCCACCAAAGTGGTCCCTATTTATCTATTTGCAATTTCTTGCTTTCAAACTGCTAGGTTGGCAGGAACTGGGACAGAGATGGGAGCTTACTCCATCACAAACACTCGGGTCTTGAACTGCCAACCTGCCAACCTTCCAGTCATCATGTTCACCACCCTAACCACCAAGCCACCACATCCCCTCCCTCCAGTTAGAAGATCTTAAAAGAAACAATTCTCCAGCTTGAACTCTATAACCATGCATTTTATTTTTGTTGTTCTTACCAGAAGGCAAAATCACACCTGCACGTTCTTTCTTCTCCTCCCTGTTCTTTGTTGAGCCACAAAATCTCTCATGCATTCCCCCCGATCTGCTTATTTATTCATTTTGCTACCGTAAAAACTCAAAAACATACCCACACAATTGTCTAAATTAATTTATTTTACCATATTTTCATGTACAGTATTTTAATTATTGAAACTCACTAGTGGCTGCTGCATTTTCAACCCTGACTTATACTTGAGTCAATCTATTTTCCTAGTTTTAGAGGTCCAAATCAGGTACCTTGACTTATATTCTGGACGACTTATAGTCGAGTATATATGGTAAGTCTATAGCATGAAATTTAATTATGTTTAAGTAAAATGGTTAATAGAAATTAGGTTTGGAATTTTTTTTAAAAAAATGATGTATTGTTTGCTTTGTATTATTGTTTATGTTTATGTATTTTTGTCTTTTCTTTCAAAAAATCCAATTAAAAAAAGAAAAAGAAACTCTAGATAACAAAATTTTAAAAAATGACAGATGTCAAAGACTGATGCAAATGATTCGGTGGATGGTTTTGGCAAACCAAGACTCTTGGCAATGGAAATCCATGGAGAAAGATCTGTGGATCTGTGGATCTTTGGTGGAGGGGGAGTGGGGAGAAAAGGTTATGTCAAAACTAACCTGTCCCATCAGCACCGGAAGGGATTTTAAAATAATAATAATAATAATAACATCAAACAAGCCTGGTGCAAATGAGAAGAAAGTCACCACGTAAACAATTTGTATTTTCTTTGCCACAGCTTCAAACCTTCTCCCCCTCAGGCAACTGACGTGAGGAACTGTGGAAATAAATTACTCGATTGTCACATTTGTCTAAATCTTCCCCTTTAATAGGCATCACAGGAGGAAAAGGTGGGGAGACGGGCAGGGAGAGAAAAAGAAATCCAAGAGTCTTGTAAATGATTATTGTGGTTCTTTGGTAGGGGGTCCTTTTTCTGTATATATTTTTTTAAAATATCGCAGAAATAATTGCTAATCAAAGCAAGATGTAACGGCCCCGGTAGGAAAGCATCTAGGCTTCTGCACCCCCAGAACCACCGAGTGAGTCGGAGGAGGCAGCGTACCTCATTTCCACCTTGCAAAGTGACTTCATCTGACAAAAAACGAGATTAGCTAGTGGTTAAAAAAAGAAGAATATCAAAGTCACACTGTCCTGGGAAGTGCCAGAATGGCAACATGTCTTCACATGCCGAGAGAACCGGCATGCAAGCAAGTGAAAATTTGGTCTCTACTAGGTGAGGATAGTAAATGCTTTGCCTTCTTTTCCATCTTTCTTCTTCCTTTTCAAAGTTATTTTAGTTGGTGTATCGGCTTCATCTGTTTCTTTTTCTTTTGATCTTTCCCACCTTGTCATTTATTTCTCAGAACCCAATCTTGGAACACAGTAGGGTCTTTTAGGTCATTAGTCAAGGTAAAAGTCGCCCTTGCTCGAAAGCCAGTCGTATCCAACTCTAGGGTTCAGTGCTCATCTCTGTTTATAGCCAAGAAGAGCCAGTACTGGTCTGCATCTGCAGACATTTCCATGGACATGTGGCAGGCATGCCTAGACACCAGAGTGCACAAAACACTGTTTACCTTCCCACCCAAGTGGTCCCTATTTATTCACTTGCAATTTCTTGCTTTGGAACTGCTAGGTTGGCAGGAGATGGGACAGAGACGGGAGTTCACTCCATCATGCAGTACTCGGGAATCAAACTGCCTTCCAGTCAGCGTCTTAGCCACTTGAGCCACTGCAGTAATTACTTCCACTATTTTCATCCTTTTGGTTAGTCAAAATCAAAGAGCCACTTGTTATTCTAACAAAGAAACCCTCCAGAAATTTTCTGACTTCCGGGAAACTTCTCCGAAATAATTATTGTATGCATCTCTTGCTGAGGCATGAGCATTGGAAACGATTCTGGAATGTTGCACATTCCTTATTGCATTTTGGTGTTGTAACTCCTATATTCCCTTATTAGGTTTGAGATCGGAGCTATAACCCAGAAACATCTGGAGAGCTATAACTTCTGGCAGATTAGGCCAGGAATCCTAGGGAGAAGGACTGAATTGGAATAAGATACCCCCCCCCCCAAGTGAACAAATTTAATTCACATCTCCCGGTCTAATGTGCAGATCGGTTACTGTTCCAATTGGATGCTTCTCCAAATTATAAGGCATTTTTCTTAGCTCATAAAGCATGGCCCTAAAGATGCATTTATAAAGAAAAGGTGGCATGTAAAACTATGTGGCTGGCTGGATAGCTCAGTGGTTTAAGGCTACAGAGCCACAGGTTGGGAGTTCAATTCCCTGCTGGGACAAAGACCCAACTGTGTGACGTTCGACAAGCTGCACAGTCCCAGGGCACCTCCTAGAGGAAGGTAATGGGAAACCATGGCTGGGTCCTCTCTACATCAGGGGTTCCCCATTTTTGCAAGCCGGGGGCCGGGTCATGCTTTCTTAGTCAGCTTCAAAGGCTGGGCAGCCATTTTGCACTGCCTGCATGATGGGGAGCAGCCATTTTGTCCCAACAGCTTCAACAGGTGGCCATTTTGTTTCTTGAACCCCCTTAGGTGGTGGTGGACCCCATGAAATGGTGCCACAGGCCAGATCTGGCCCACGGGCCTTAGGTTGGGAACCCCTGTCCTAAACTACTTAACCCTAAAAAGTGTTTCCATAAATCAGAATTGACCATTCTCTTTTAAGCAGCACTACCTGAATACCAAAGCCAGTATGCAGAACATCATCATCAGGAAACTCACAAAACTATGAATGGGGAACTCAACCATCCATATGGCATACATCAGATTTGGCCCTGAGCATCTCTGCAGAAGAAGATGCTGCTCCAGTATGGAAGTGTAATCACACACACATGAAACAAGTTGACACAACTGTTAATGAAGCAATTTGTATAGTGTCAGGATGCCTCAAACCTATAGCAGTTGAGTAAATATATCCTCTTGTTGGTATTGCTCCACCTAACAGATGTTTATTAAAGGAGGATATGGCTGAGGGACTCAATGGGATGAGGGTCAGGGCCACTAAACCAAAATGCTCAAGTGGGGACTGCTGGTAGATGACAACAACACACTGTGTGACTATGGAGAGATGCAGAAGCCATTGGCTCATTTCCTGATTTGCTAATTCCTGCTATAAATAGGCACCGATGAGGACTTAAGTTTAGCCAACGACAAAGCCAAGAAAGTGGCTTCATTTTGGCAATCCAAACTTTGATCTGGACATGAAAGGGGAAAAACCCCTGACAACACACAGTATGACAAAAACATGTAAAGGAACTTTGGAGGGAAGGAAGAAGAGTAAATAAAACATGAAAGGAATGTCTGATTTTGCTTTTCAGTGGCTTGGTACGGCTTGATTTTGTCCACCCAGTTTTTGGAGAGACCCTCTCGACCTTTTGCACCCGCAGTTGGAGTGAGCAGTCTTGGGAGGATGGGTTTCTTCTGAAGACCTGCTGGGGGACCCATCAGGATTGGCAGACCCTAATCAGAGCTTCCCCATAGAACTGCACCAATTGCATGCAAGGATTTTGACGAGAATACAACGCTCCTATAGGGATAACTACCTGCCTGTTGAGATGGAGATAGGCTGTCCAGATAGATTGTGAATCTGAGTGACAGTTTAATCCAGGGGCATGTGTCCATATGTGTCTCTGTATGTGTGAGTGAGAGGCAACACCTTTTCGTTGCTTTTATTGTCTAACAGATGAGTTTGATAGCTTTCCTTCTATGCTTTTTCTAACTTCCATTTTTTTTAAAATAACATTCATCCACTTCCTTGACTAATTTGCAAACTTCACTAAGTTTATTATTTATTTATTTATTTATTTATTTATTTACTTATTTATTTATTTGGTTGTTCTTACTTGCATGCCGCCCTCCTTGCAGGGCGGCTCAGAGCGGCTAATATGGTATTGCAAAACGTCATGATATATCAAAAACACAATACATTCCAATAAATCAATTAAACAATAAAAACAATGAACAATCGAGAAAAAAAATTAAAAATTAAGAATGTAAAAATCTAAAAAATTAAGAGAGAGAGCGGTATTATCAAATCAGCCAACAGGCCGGAGTTATGGTACTAGTGGTACCCCACACCTGCCCCGCTGGCCAAGACTTTAAACCTTTTCTGAAAGGCAGCAGCTCTGTCTGGAGACACAACACTTTAAAGCCAGTTATATCCAACTCTAGGGTTCGGTGCTCATCTCCGTTTACAGCCAAAGAGCCAGCGCTGTCTGCATCTCCAAACATTTCTGTGGACATGTGGCAGGCATAACTAGACACCGGAGTGCCCAGAACACTGTTTACCTTCCCACCCAAGTGATCCCTGTTTATCTACTTGCAATTTCTTGCTTTTGAACTGCTAGGTTGGCAGGAGCTGGGACAGAGACAGGAGCTCACTCAGTCATGGAGTTCTCGTGCCTCAAACTTCTGACCTGCTGACCTTCCAGTCATCAAGTTCAGCCTCTTAAGCACTTGACAGGTACCTGCCTGACAGGTACATGCTACCAAATTTTCAGCTGTCCAACCTCTTTTTTGGCACTAGCTAGGCAAATTAAGAATGATCACGAAGTTCTTCATTCTAATCCACTCAGTCTGCCTCGACATGACGAGATGCTTTGGCAAGGAATTCTGTAAGGTTTCTTAGCTCCGCTGCAAAAGAGGCTGATTCACTCTAGCATGTACGTTGTCTGTACGAATCTACATTTCTTGCAGTCAATGCTCCCATAGGACATTTGGCAGCTTTCAGTGGCAGCTACCAGATGCCAAAACACCCCCATGCAGACAAAACTCCGCAAAGAGCCAGAAGGATAGCCAGTGTTTAGTGTCAAAGCCACAAGGAAGAGAAAGCCAGAAGCACAGGCAGAACCGGAGTGATTCTCCCACGCCCATTTGTGGAGTTGTCAATGGTTTGTGGGAGCCTGTTAATAGAACACACCTGCTTCCACATCGGAGTCACTCAGTTGCCATTGGTGTAACAAAACACTTGGAGGGACATGAGATATATTGGAAGACATTTCCGCTGAGTCTTTGGACGCTTTGCTCTTGTTCCAGAAAAAGGCTCAGTGTAAGGATAGGGCAAAACCCCAGGGATAAAATGAAGACAACGTAAGCCTAGGGAATCTAGTGTCTGCAGGAATATTTGAAGGCGAAGCTGGACAGATTTACGAAACAGAAACACTTGTGGGAGATAATTCCACTTTTTAAATTACGTCTTTGGAATGCTTTATTATTAAATGTTTTAGTGGAAGAATGAACATCAGAACTAAACAAAGCCAGAAATAAACTCAAATCAGCCATTGGCGCAGAGGTACCCAACCTTTTCAAGCCAGGGGCCAGGTCACATTCTCCCAGTCCGCTTCGAGGGCCGGATGGCCATTTTGCCCTGCCTGCACAATGAGGGGGACCATTTTGTCCCAACAGTTTCAAAGGCGCAGTCATTTTGTTTCTTGAATGCTCTTGGAGGGGTGGAGAGCCACAATAAGTGAGGTTCAAGAGTTGTCTGGGGCAGGGCAGGCGCGAATGTTCATGATGGTGAATTTGGCCTACGCCCCGGGCGGTTGAAACCCACCCTACGCCACTGATCTATCAGCCACTAAGCTGAACACACATGCTTGTCATGTGTAGAGGTCTCGGGGTGGGGGAAGTAATGCAGCATTTCTACATTTCTGTTCACTCATAGGAGATCTACTAAGCTTCCCAAGTGCTGATTCTGGGCGGTCCCCAGTTTTTGCTTGTATCACTGCTCTACCACAAGGTAGAGAAGAGCTAGAAAGTTTCACCATGTCCAGGGTGGACTTCTATAGAAGAAACTCCATCTCTCTTTCCATCCATGGATAGTGTGGCTGTATCTCAGATTCCTAAGACTCCCTCCAGAGAATCTTTGGACTATGGACTAAGTCATCCCTTGGAGATACCAACTGTTCCTGCTTTTTTCCCTGGTACATGAAAGCACGAGACACAAAACAGCAGAAGAGACAATCAGACAAGTTTCTGCCTAACAGAACTAATGTTCAGTACCTGACAATGAGAGAAATGCAGGCTAGGAAGCAATACAAAGCAGGAAAAAAAGGGGGGAGGATTATTTTCGACACCATTCAGATGGAAATGAAGTTTTATCCTCCTGGTTTCCACATCACCCTCCTAGTGCTCCAGCAGCCAGCACGATCCTTTATAGATCTTCAGATCGATAGCACATCATAGCAACAAAAAACGGGAGATGGGGTACCGTAGAGAGAGAGGAGGCACAAAACTGAGGAGTGTAAATTTTAACTAAATTAGTTCTTTCAGGGCTCTTCCTTACAATCTCCCTTCCCTGCCTCATCTTTGGAGGTGGGGGAAAGGGGAGAGAAAAGTGAAACGATCAATGCAGGAAGAGATGGAGGAATTCATAAATCAGGAGTTCTCAACCTTTTTAAGCCAGGGCCCCGGTTGCCCTCCCTCAGGCAGTTTCAGGGGCCAAATGGCCATTTTACCTTTCCTCCACCCCATGGCACTTCCGGGTGTGGTGGAGGTGGTGGTGGCCCATATGAAATGGCACCATGAGCCACATCCGGCCCACAGGCCTCAGGTTGAGAATCCCTGCCATAAAGCTTCCTTCTGTATAGCCAATCTCCAAGGTCTCCCCTCTGATCCTGCAAACAAACACAACATCCCAGTTTGATTTTCATTATTATTATTATTTTGGTCTATGTCTTGAGAGGGAGGAAGAAGAATTTAACCCCACATATTATTTCTTAACAATCCAGCAAATTGCTAACCATCACGGTAGGCAGGAAAAAAACTTAAATAGATGCTCGGCTTGCCCGCCACTGGAATTCCATTCTGGGTAAGACAAATGTCCTCTGAGGTTAAAAAGGAACATTTGGGTCCAACGTGGTAAAGTAAGGGGTCTGCACGCGGACGAGTGTTTTCTTGCCCCATGAGGCATCACCGCAAGCCTCAAGGGCTACAATTTCAGATAGCATCTCCTACCCTCCCACCTCTCTTCTTAATCTCCCCCTAACCTACTAGGCTAGTCTGCCCACTGCCAAACTGCCAGTCTCCCTCCCCCACCCATTTATTTCCATCTTTGAGCATGCTCACGTTAAAGATAGCCATGACAAATATAGCCGCCTCTTTGCCACTCCTCAGGGTGGCCATTTTGATATCATTCCAAGGGCAGCAGCAGAAGAAGGGACTATTAAGACACACTGAGCCCCTAAGCACTGTCAAATTTAAAAGACCTCATAGCATTACCCCCACCCCCACCCCCACCCCCACCCCCACCCCCACCCCCACCCCCACCCCAAAAAGGTGGAAGAATATATGATGCTAATCATGGTGTAAATCTTAAAAACTGCTACCACAAGACCACAGAAATATCTGCCAGGGCAGACAGCATTGGCTCTTTGGCTGAAAACAGAAATTTAGCACTACCCATAAAGTTGGACAGGACTGGCTTTCGAGCAAGGGACACCTTTACTAACTATCTATCGTTTTGGCCTCACCATAAATGTTCAGAAAAGCAAGGTACTTGCACAACCTGCCCCAAGGACAGCCCTTCCAGAGTTCAGTATCGCCGACTCAGATTTGACACTGGAACAGGTAGACCAGTTTTCTTACCTTGCTACCATCCTGTCTAAAAACTGCACCTGGGAACAGGATGTGGTGAAAAGAAGTGGTGCTACCGATTCTGCCTTTGGTCGTCTATCACACCAGGTCTTCATGAACAAAGATTTAACAATCCAGACTAAGCTCGTGGTATGCCAAGCTGTTGTTATCTCAATGTTACTGTATGGCTGTGAAACATGAACCCTCTATCGCCAAGACATCAAAAAGCTTAAGCGCTTTCACCAACAGAAGCTAAGGCCCATCTTGAACATCAAGTGGGATGACTATGTCACCATCATCGCAGTCCTCGAGAAGGCACATTTAAACAACATTGACGTTTCCATCCTAGGTCATCGCCTTAGATGGCTAGGGCGTGTCCACTGTATGGATGATGCCAGGCTTCCTCATCAAATTATTTATGGGGAACTTATCTCTGGTATAAGACCTCACGGAGCTCCTTTGAAGCATTATAAGGATCAGTTGAAAGAAACCATGAAGATGTCATGTGTAAACCCACAAACCTGGGAGGCAGTGGTCGTAGATTGCCCACTTTGGCCCCAAACCATTTTTGCTGGTGCCAATCTCTTTGAAGGAGAATGCCGCAGACATGAAGAAGCAAAGTGACAAACACAAAATCTTCGTCAAACTCAACTATGGCCTCCACCATGTATTCAGTGTAATGTGTCTGGTTAAATGTTTCATGCCAGGATCAGTTTGTTGAGTCACCAGAGACACACCAATCACCTGAGAAAATGACTTTCAGGAAAAATTTATGCTTGCATATGAGTAGCACCCGACAACGACCATCCATCCGTCCATCCATCCATCCATCCATCCATCCATCCATTGTTTGTTATCTGTTCTTCTAACATCTGCCCTGTCAGAGCTGCCAAAGTTGAAAGTCACACAAGAAGTCATATCTTTCCTGTTCCTCTTCAAGCCCAATTTCCCTCCATCTTCTTCCTACCTGTTAAAGTTGCCAATCAATTTAGCCACTGATGCTGTATCAGAATTACCAAACTAGGAGCCTGCACTTAGGTAGGATGACTTAAAGGGATGCTATGCCAAAGGACAGATGGGCGAGGAGGATAAAAGAAGCAGGGGAGTGGAATAGATTTCCAAGTGTAAAAGCATAAAATGGAACGTGGCTAGAGTTATCATTTGCATAGGAGACGCTGTAATTGCATAATAATTCTGTTGACATCCGCAATCCTCATTTTCTTCTTTCGTCGATGCTCCTTCTGTCGGAAATGATTTTTGCAGGACGTGGTGAGAGCACAGAAACTTGTATTCTTTCCTAGATGGTCTACGCCCCCTTTCATCCAGCCCTCTTGGGCAGGGGTCTCCAACCTAAGGCCCACGGTCCAAATCCGGCCCATGGCACCATTTCATGTGGGGCCCCTCCCCTCCAAGGGCATTCAAGAAACAAAATGGCCACCCTTTTGAAGCTGTTGGGACAAAATGGCCACCCCCATCATGCAGGCAGGGCAAAATGGCCGTCCAGCCCTTGAAGCTGACCGAGAGAGCGTGACCCGGCCCCCGGCTTGAAAAGGCTGCTCTTGGATTTACTTCCTTTCTACTTCACTCCAACAATTCCCTCCTTTAGCCATCCTGGGTCCTCTGGAGGAGAAAAGCGGGGTACAAAAATTGGAAATAAATTAACAATAAACAAATCTCTCTTCCTAGTGGGAAAATTCCTTGTCTCCAGAAGTCAGCAATAATACAGGCTTTGGTGACTAAGTCTGCTATTCTTTCGCCCCCTCCTCTATCCATAAAGGGATGTCCTAGGAAAATAACGATAGGATAATTTCCCCTTTTGTTTAATTCTAGCACGATTACTTCACTCTGAACCATTATAAACCCTGTGAAGGATAAAATACCAAATGCTTCTCAGTGTTTGAAACTACCGCATATACTTGAGTATAAGCCGACCCGAATATAAGCCGAGGTACCTAATTTTGACCTGAAAACCCAGGAAAATAGATTGACCCAAGTATAAGCCAAGGATGGAATATTCAGCAGATGCTAGTGAGTTTCAATAATCAAAATACATGAAAATATGGTAAAATTAATTAAATTTTTGTGCATCTTAATCCGACATGATCTTGGGACCCTCATGGTCATTGACCAGAGTACAAGCTGTTTCCCCTTTTGGGGGCTCATTTTTAGGACTAAAAAACTAGGCTTATACTTGAGTATATACAGTATTCTCATTAGTTTCCTGACTTTTCCTAGTGTTTGGAAATTGCTTATGGTGAGCAAGACTGTTGAGCCGGACATGATAGACTCTCAGGTGGGGAGTGAGAGGAAATTTACGAGTACTTGTAGAAATGAGAGAAGGTTTCACCCGGTGCTAAAGCTAGTTGTGTCCTTGCAATGAGGAATTAATGAGATCAAAATGAACATTGAAGAAGATGTGAGCAGGCACAGGGAGGCAAAGGTTTTAAAACATCCCTGCTGACCGCAGAAATAATAGAGTGAAAAAAGAAATAGACTAGATCCCTGTGGTAAAAACTATTAGAGGCGGCGAATTATAAAACTATTAAGCAGAATGTAACTCCCAATTAAAAGATGATTTAACACTGGAATCTGATGGATGAATTTTGATTAAATGGAGGAACTATTAGGAGCCCCTGGGAAATGGACTTCTCTCGCCACTTTGGAAAGTTAAAAGGCAGTTTGATATAAAAATTTATAAATTAAGGTTAATTACTTTAAATAACATGGCTGGAGGCAATAAAATAGAATGTATCATATTCTCCGGAGTTTGGGGAGAGAGTTAGGGCTGGAATATGGGATGTGGATTTTCAAGTCCAGGTCAGAAAGGACAAAGGCAAAGAAAAGTGGGTTAAAAGAGGCCTATCTAAGGAATAAAGAAATCTGCCTTACGTCAGGTCAAATTCCCACCGGCCAGAGACAGCACAGCCATAATGAGGGGCCAAGGGAGTTGTTGGACCTACTTTTAAGGATTCAATACCGATCTTTAGCACCTGTAAAGTTCAAGCCAAAACCTGTAGCAAATTCAGCGGCCTGGAAACCCAACATTACTCACCATTCCAGAACCAGCAACTTTTTATAATGCCAGTGGACCATCACTGAGTCAGCAGGAGTTACTAAATGCTCAAAATGTCCTCTCTGAGATTGACACACCGGATGGGCATGACATGGTCATGTCCATGCTGGGAATTTCTATGGAGATTGTAGATGGAACATAGTTCCCTTTTCATCAGTATGACACAATGTAATAAAATTAGCTGCTTCCTTTTTATTGAACATATTTCTTTGTCTCTCTTCTTTTTTTTTTTTTTCTTTTTCTGGTTTGAAGAAAGTGAGTCTGGAAGATTTTCCCCACCCTCCACTCCAATATTTTTTAATAGACTTTACGCCAGGGGTTCCCAATCTTTTCAAGCCAGGGGCCAGGTCACACTCTCTCAGTCAGTTTCGAGGGCCGGATGGCCATTTTGCCCTGCCTGCACGATGGGGGTAGCCATTTTGTCCCAACAACTTCAAAGGTATGGCCATTTTGTTTCTTGAATGCACTTTGAGTGGCAATGGGCCACATGAAATGGTGCCAAGGCTGGATCAGGCCCACAGGCCTTGGGTTGGGTGTCGGTGTATCCCCCATGCGACGTGGGTTCGAGAGGCTGTGGTTGTGATAACAGGCTGTTAGATTTTTCCAGTACTCTGTGCTGGGGGAAGAAGGAAGCACTCCCATTGGACTGCTGGGCAGAGGGGCGGAGCAAACTTTGTGCTGGGGTGACCACACAGGTCCCCACAGAGCGGGCTTTGAGTGCTACTTCTGGCATGCATGCCATAGCCCCTGCTTCCCAGAAAGTCTTGAGGCTTGGACCCTGAGTGTCCTGGTTCTACTCCACCCATGTTCATATCTTCCCAAACTATACAATCGCCTTATCCAGATGCTGTGTTTGAGAATGATGTCAGGTCTGCCTATGGCTTCCTAAACATGGTCATATTGTGGATTTATACAATGGTCTTTGCCTTCGAGTTTTGCTGATCTTTTTCTACCCTTCTTTTGTCTAGGACCAGCCGTTGCCTTGTTCTTTCCAAAAGCATAAAACAAATCCCATCTTTCCCTTTTCCCCCCTGGCTCATTGTTGGGAAGCGATCCTTCTCAGCCTTCCACTTTTTTCCTCCATGAGACGTGTCATGGTGACGAATCTCCAACCTTGACTCCTGGAGGTGCCCTAGATATGGGACATATTTTTGGCTCTGTGCCTTTATTCCTCTCTACACTGACCCCAACCCCAACCCCGGCGCTTCCTCTGGCAGGCTTGCGTTAACAAGATTGTCCGTTCCTCAGCTTCCTTGCCCTGATTTGTAACTCAGAATTACCATATCTGGCTTTCACTTGCTGACAACCGTCCTTTTAAAAAGACCTTTGAAAAGTTAATACAATGGCCATTTGAACACGGCAACGTTACGTTTGAGTGATGCTCAATGAGGAAGTCCAAAGAGCCATCATGCAGCCCTCCCTCTGCTTCACCCCAAAAGAAATAAAAAATAATTTCAATGCCCCTTTTTCTTTATGAATTGATCAGTCCAAGATACATGGGACCAAAATTACTTAGTGTATTTACTCAAGTATAGGTCTAGTTTATTAGACCCCAAAATGAGATCAAAAAGGGTACTCAACTTATACTCGGGTCGATGATCCGCAAAACCGCAGTGGTGCAAATTTAAACATACAGTAAAAACAAAAAGCACTAACACTACCATAAAAACTCAAAAACATACCCACACAAATGTCTTAATTAATTAAATTTACCATATTTTCATACATTTTAATTATTCAAATGCACTAGCAGCTGCTGCATTTTCCACCCCAACTTATACTTGGGTCAATCTATTTCCCTAGTTTTAGAGGTCCAAATTAGGTACCTCGACTTATATTCAGGATGACTTATAGTCAAATATATACGGTACTTCATTTTAACAATTTGATTTTTTTTTTAAATTAAGGAGCTTGCTGGTTTATTTCAACTGTCATTATTTTGGAGTCTATAATGTCATTATCCAGGCATGACTGAGCGATAACATCAGATCATGGCATCATCTCTTCCACTACATCAAGGATTCCTAACCTTTTCAAGCCAGGGGCCGGGTCATACTCTCTCAGTCAGCTTCAAGGGCCGGACGGCCATTTTGCCTTGCCTGCATGGTGGGGGCAGCCATTTCCCCCAACAGCTTCAAAGGGGCAGTCATTTTGTTTCTCAAATGCCCTTGGAGGAGTAGGGGCAGGGCCACATGAAATGGTGCCATGGGCCAGATCCGGCCCACAGGCCTTAGGTTGGGAATCCCTGCACTCCATGGTCCTTGATTAGCTGGGATGGACCATTTGAACTAATCCAGAAAAACTTCTAGAACAATAGAATCATAAATTATAGAATAATGGAGTTGGAAGAGGTTCATGTGACCAATAAGTCCAACCCCCCCGGATCAATGCAGGAATTCTAATAAAAGCAGATCAGATGTGTGTACAATGTTATCTCAAAATGCTTCCAGTTTCATGGGTTCCATTGTTGTACTGCTCAAACAAGAAGTTTTCCTGATAAACAGTTCGAAAGCAAAGAAATTGCAAGTAGATAAATAGGGACCACTTCGGTGGGAAAGTAAACAACATTCTGTCCACTCTGGTATCTAGTCATGCTGCCACATGTCCACAGAAACATCTGTAGATGCAGACAGCGCTGGCTCTTTGTCTGTAAACAGAGATGAGCACTGAACCCTAGAGTCGTATACAACTGGCTTTCAAGCAAGAGCGGCATTTACCTTTAATAAATAAATAAACAGCTGGTGTCAGCAAGTAGTATTTGTTGATATAAGCAAGACCAATACATGAAACAGGGAGATGCAAAGAGCGATAGGATAAACTAGACTAGACTAGACTAGACTAGACTAGACTAGACTAGACTAGACTAGAATAGAATAGAATAGAATAGAATAGAATAGAGAATTCAGAAATCTAGAAATCTTTTCCTGAGATTTTGACAGAAATTAAATGGAAGGATAAACTGAAGAGGGAGACAGAAAAGGCCGGGCTGTTTCAAACCCATCACCCCTCCCCCCCCCCCAACAACATTCACACCCCCAGTTTCCATTTGCAAATAAATGCAATCTGCTCCAGCCAGTAAAGATGACAAGGGGTGGAGGGGTTTTGAGCTGAAGCAAGATGTGTGTCGCCGTGTGTGCGTGTGTGTGTGTGAGTTGGAATAGAATCAGGCCTGGCCATTCAGTTACATGATCTAAATTCTAATCAAACATCATTTAAAGCATGTTTTATTTCTGCCTCTGGAGAGATCGTTCCTCGAGAGCCTTCGCCATGGTAACCAGTGTCTCATTTCAGAAGTGTCATGGCACATTATCATCCTCGCAGCTGAACCGTGCCCGCCTTGACAAGTCCTCTATGCCCCTCGCAAGGAGCTGGCGTTGCGGGCTTAGGCTGTTTATTTTCGGTGTCAGGTGGTCTGGCGGGCAGATTGAAAGGGAACCTTCCCCAGACCCTCCCCACTTCCCCCCCCAGCCAGATGACAAGACTCAGGCACAGCTATATATAAATGTATAGGGACCACTCTATAGAGAGAGAGCTTGGCAGAATCATGAAGGCCAGGAGCCCATTTCCTTGTATGACAATGATGCCGATGTGGGAAGATGCATGGAAGGAAGGGGAAAGGAGGTAGACAGGGATCTCAAATCAAATCTTTATTACAGTCCAGGACCAGCATAGAACAGCAAAGGGAACAGAAGTTAAAGGGGGGGGGGGGTAAAGGTTGCCTTTGCTCAAAAGCCAGTTGTATCCAACTCTAAGGTTCAGTGTTCATCTCTGTTTATAGCTGAAGACCCAGCGCTGTCTGTGTCTGCAGATGTTTCCGTGGTCATGTGGCAGGCATGACTAGACACCGGAGTGCACAGAACACTGTTTACCTTCCCACTGAAGTAGTCCCTATTTATCTACTTGCAATTTCTTGCTTTCAAACTGCTAGGTTGACAGGAGCTGGGACAGAGACGGAAACTCATTCCGTCATACAGTACTTGGGTATCGAACTGCTTACCTGGTGCCCAGTCAGCGTCTTAACCATTTGAGCCATTGGAGTCCTTTAAAATGGAGGGGGGGGTCTGAGCCTAAAAGGAGAGAGAAAGGGAGACTGCGAAAGAGAGGGAGAGAAGAAAAAGGAGAATGAGAGGCAGAGAGGAAAGGGTGATAGAAAGAGGAAAGGGAGAAAATGAGGTGCAGAAAGAAGGAAGGTTGGACGGATGGATGGAAGGATGGATGGAAAGAAGGACAAAAGGAAAGAAGGAAAGACAGAAGGATGGATGGACAGAAGGACAGATGGACAAAGACACCCTTTTGTCATTTTTAACACACACTTGATTAATTGAGAATATCCTGCTAAGATATTCACACAGAAACAATGTGGAATATGGTAAACAAAAGTAAAATTCCCAGTTCGCTTCACTGTCAGAAGAGGTACACATCTGTCATCACAAATGGCAGCCTGCCCTGACATCTCTGCTTTCCTACACACACACACACACACACACACACACACACACACACACACACACACACACACACACACACACACACACACACACACACACACACACACACACAATTCTTCAGCAAACATATCTAGCGATCTTGAATATACCATCTGATGTCAGCACAATTTTACCCATCTCACAAGCAGCTACCAGTCTTGGGCTGGGACACAAGAAACCTTGGGAGGCAGTGATGCCATATCACTCATTCCGGATTACCCGAACGTTGGAAAGAAGAGGAAAGAAAGACATGCGCGGAGGCAGATATGCATAAATACCTGATAAATTAAAACTACAACTCTCAGGATTCCACCGGAGAGACCCATAGAATTTAAAGTGGGACCTTTCTTTATTCTCATCAGAACGTTTCAGAATTTAAAACTGTGGACAGAGATGAAATATAGA
Organism: Furcifer pardalis; assembly: GCA_030440675.1. Classification (NCBI taxonomy): domain Eukaryota; kingdom Metazoa; phylum Chordata; class Lepidosauria; order Squamata; family Chamaeleonidae; genus Furcifer; species Furcifer pardalis. The sequence continues at coordinate 24,819,980 of CP126891.1, read as the reverse complement.
TGACATTCAAACAAATTAAAATGGTTAGACTATTTTGGACCAGAAGCAAAACTACTTCAAATAGCATTAACTCGTCCTTTACTAAATCTTCTTTTGTACTGTAGTGGCAGCGGCAGAAGGCTGCAATTTGTATCCGAGGATGCAATTTTTTTTCCTTGAAGCAGGAAAAATGCCACTGGCATGAATTTGTTTAAGGTGGATCCTAGCTTGCCATGAAGTGACCCGCACACTATGATCTCTGAGCCGTTTCCTACGGCACATATTAAATGAGACATGTAGGATTTAACACCGGGACTGCAATGGACTGCCGCAGCCTTGAGGATATGGACAAGGTGCGCCTTCACAGCCAGTCCATCTGGCATGGCCTTTTCCGTCTCCATGACCATTAGGAATCAGAGTTCCTCCTCCGCTCATTTTGCCATTGGGCCCAATAGGATGGTTTCCAGTGGCATTTCCTCCACTGAGGGAACCATCAACCCACCTAAAGGGGCTCAACCCGCTAGTAGCCATTGACCCTTTTAGGGTCTCAGGTTATTTACCACATCTCTTCATATGCTCCCTTTGCTGACTTGATGTTGAAGCAGAGAGCTGTGTCTTCTTTCCACTATCCTATATCCGCATGTCTAAAAATGGTACCTGTCTCCCAAAGACAAAATAGGAAGGCACTCAGGACCATCTATTAATACACACACAGACACACACACACACAGACACACACACACAGACACACACACACACACACATCCCTGCCCGTGATCTTTGGACAAATTGAGGTGCCTGCTAAAAAACAAGAGGCTCCTTTTTGGGAAGGGGGGGGGGAAGTGCCATCTTTGATTATTCATGTCATGGCACCTGCTGCTGATACTCTCGCAACCGATGGAGTCCATTTAATATTTTAGCAATTTTCCGGTAATTGCGCCACCGGAAAAAAGATGAGATGTATGACTCCAAAGTGCTTCTAACCAGACTGGGTTCATTCTAGGGTGTAGCAATGCATTAACCGGGGGGGGGGGGCATTGTAGAGAGGCTGGAAGAGAAGGTATGGGTGCTAAAGATGGCCAGGAACATCAGGTTCAACATCTGGCAACCCAGAAAAGCTGATAATGGGGGTGGAGAGACTTGAATTCCGACCCAAGATGCTAAGATTTAGGTAAAGGTAAAAGTTGCCCTTCTTAAAAAGCCAGTTGTAGCTGATTCTAGTGCTCAGTGCTTGTCTCTGTTTATAGCCAAAGAGCCAGCAGTGTCTGTGTCTGCAGACGTTTTTGTGGACATATGGCAGGCATGGAACACTGTTTACCTTCCCACCAAAGTGGTCCCCATTATTATTATTATTATTATTATTATTATTATTATTATTATTATTATTATTATTATTATTATTATTATTATTATTATTATTATTATTATTATTATTGCAATTTCTTGCTTTTGAACTGCTAGGTTGGCAGGAGCTGAGACAGAGACAGGAGCTCACTCCATCATGCAGTACCCAGGAATCAAACTCCGACCTTCCAGTCAGCTAGTTTAGTGTCTTAACCACTTGAGCCACCACAGTCCTGATACTGGGGACCTTATTGTTGGTTTTTTGTAACTGGAAGAGCAGGAATCCCACCCCCACCCCGTGATATTCTTCCTTTATCATTTAGTGAAGCTACAAAACCGCAATTAGAAAAGTGCTGTAATAATAATTTCATGTCAGAAATTATTCTGGGTTGAAAGGATTTTGCTGGAGAAAATCTGCTCAGGGGATGCATGAATGAGGCTCCTTTCATGTCCCCAAGAGCTGGGACAGCAACGGGTATTCAATCTGTCGTGCAGTGCCCGGGTCTCGAACTGCAGACTTGCTGGCCTTCCAGCTAACAAGGCAAACTTCTTAACCAGAACTTAATGTGGGTTGACTTCATAGGGCTTTTTTTGCTGGGCAGAATTGTAAAGAAGCAGCAGTTTGTCAACAACCTCATCCATGGGGTACTTTCCTCGCTCCGCTGGGAGAGAAAGAATAAACAACTTCCTAAATGGAGATGTTGGCTTATGTGGGCCATGCAAACAAGCTCCCCTTTTATCATCTCACATATGCAACGAGCACTATCGTTCCCTTTGGTGCTTTAAAACAAAAGGTATATAAAACCGGTAATGGCATAACAGCCAGCCGTCCCACTCTGAAATGTCTGGTATAAAACAGACAACTCCACAGCGTCGCTCTTCCCCTCCCGAGACATGCATCCTTGAAGTTAAGTAGGCCATTTTAAAGAGTGGTGCTGGATCAGGCCAAGCTCTCAACCCTGGGAGGATGTTTCTGACATACAGAGGGAAACATCAGATGAGCCTAAGGCCATGCTTTTCATTGGACGAGGGAAGGGACTGCAGTGGATCAATGGTTTAGAACAGGGGTTCCGAACCTTTTCAAGCCGGGGGCCGGGTCACACTCTCTCCCGAGGGCCAGACGGCCAGTTAGCCCTGCCTGCATGATGGGGGTAGCCATTTTGTCCCAACAGCCATTTTGTTTCTTGAATGCCCTTGGAGGAGCGGGGGACCACATGAAACGGTGCCATGGCCAGATCCGGCCCCTAGTCCTTAGGTTGGGAAAGCCTGGTTAAGAAGCTCATCTTGTTAACTGGAAGGCCAGCAAGTCAGTGGTTTGAGACCTGGGCACTGCATGGTGGATTGAACGCCCATCTCTGTCCCAGCTCTTGGGGACATGAAAGGAGACTCATTCAGGCATCTCTTGAGCGGAGTTTCTCCAGCAAAAATCCTTTCAACCCAGAGTAATTTCTGACATGAAATTATTATTAATACTGAGCAAGGGGAGGCAACTGCCTTTGGTGGTAAAAACAACATCTGCAGTCTCTTCAGCGATCTCTTTTGAGCTGTAGTCCGCCTGGAAGGCTGTGAAGAAATCTCTCAGGTGCCTTGGAATTTGTCCACCCACCTTTTCTTTTTCTTTTTTTTTTTTTTGCTATGCTTCCTTTATTTCACACAAAATGGAGCTATACAAAATGATTGCCTTCCTCTGAGAACACATACACAAAATACAGGCACAAGAAAGCCCAAGAAGTCTCAGGGATCCGAAAGACACAAACAACCCATCCCATGCTGCTTCGTTCATCTGTGCCAAAAGAGAACACAGATCACTTTTCCCCCCCTAATATACATTTTATAGAGCTTCTTCTCAACAAAACCTTCTCCCAGGAGGAGACTGATGTCTGTTCTACACAGCCTGCTGGGAACTCAATTGTTAAGCCTGATGCTATCAGGTGTATCGGAAGAACACATCCAATAGCTAGTACCAAGGGAAGATTCAACTGCTAGTTCAGATGCTCCCTGTAGATGAAAAGGAGAACGGTATTGTCATGCCCTTTGAATAGGCAGCAAAATTATCACCCATCTCAAGATGGGAATGGAGTAGTTTTATAGAGTGGAAAAATTACCCAGATGGGTGAGATATAAATTCATTCTCTCTCTCTCTCTCTCTCTCTCTCTCTCTCTTTCTCTCTCTCTCTCTCTCTCTCTCTCTCTCTCTCTCTCTATCTATCTATCTATCTATCTATCTATCTATCTATCTATCTATCTATCTATCTATCTACAGTCAAACCTCTACATACGAATTTAATTCGTTCTTTGAGGTTGGTTGTATCTCAAAAAAATTCTTATCTTGAATTTCCCATAGGAATTCATTGAATGCAATTTCCCATAGGAATGCGTTGGATTTCTTATCTCGAAAAAATCCTATTACCGTATATACTTGACTATAAGTCGTCCCAAATATAAGTCAAGGTACCTAATTTGGATCTCTAAAACTCGGAAAATAGATTGACTCGAGTATAAGTCGAGGGGTGGTGTTAGGCATTTTTCTGGGTATATTTTTGAGTTTTTATGGTAGTGTTAGTGTGTTGTTGTTGTTTTACTGTATGTTTGCATTTGCAACACTGAGGTCTTGGGATCTTCAGGGTCATTGACCCGAGTATAAGTCAAATCCCCTTTTTGGACCTCATTTGGGGGGAGCTAAAAACCTAGACTTATACTGGAGTATATACAGTAATAATTTGTATCTCAAACCTGATGTTTTTCCCTGAGATTTCCGGATGTATCTCGAGTTTTTCTTAAGTCGAGCCGTTCTTATCTTGAGGTTTGACTCTGTCTGTCTGTCTGTCTAGCCAGCCAGCTATCCATTTATCTAACTATGTTTTAACTATGCATGTAACCTGCCCAGGGTGGATCTGACCAGGGGAGGTAACAGATATATATAACTGCTGGATAGCTCACTAGTTTAGGTGTCAGGCTAAACTGGTAGCCAGAACTTGGGAGTTCGATTCCCCACTGTGCTTCTTCAACAGGGGTTGGACTGGATGATGCATAGGGCCCCTTTCATCTGACAATTTTAAGCTTTTGAAGATAATAAATAAATAAATAAATAAATACAATTGGTGCTAGGAATTCAAATAAATTGCTGATATTTTGCTCAGTGGTTCCTGTCAGCCCTGCAAGACATTCCCTGTAAGATATGCCAGGTCAAATGAGACAATACTAACATGTTAGAATCGAGCTGTATACTGTTTTGTGGGAAACTGCGGCTCGCCAAATAACTGAGATTAATCACAAGCTGGCTCCTTCTTGGTCTAAGCAGCCCCGACACTTCCGAATTGCATTGAATTGGGCCAAACCACCAGGAACGTCTCGAGAAGAGCTGCTGCTGGTGTGACTGTCACTATTTTTACCGGAAATAAAGAAAGACAGAGAGGTGAGACTGAATCAATTTCCACTTGGCCGGTTGAGCAATGGACAGTCGCAGATGGAAAAGAAGAAATCCAAGCTGTTTGAAAACATCTTTTCCCTTTGGTTGGCACACCACAAAGGCATCCTTGTTGCTAAAGAGAAATGATCAAAGTATATTTTGCCTTCTGCTTAGATGCTTCCATTAATTGTACAAATTGATCACTGGCATAGATATCAAAGATTTACAATTTAAAAAGAAGCGAGGTAAAGGTCACCCTTGCTTGAAAGCCAGTCATATCCGACTCTAAGGTTCTGTGCTCATCTCTGTTTATAACCAAAGAGGCAACACTGTCTGCATCTGCAGACATTTCTGTGGACACGTGGTAAGCATGACTAGACATGGAACGCCGTTTACCTTCCCACCAAAGTGGTCCCTGTTTATCTACTTGCAATTTCTTTCTTTCGAACTGCTAGGTTGACAGAAGCTTGGACAGAGATGGGAGCTCACTCCGTCCTGCTGTACTCGGGAATCGAACTGCTGACCTTCCAGGCAACAAGTTCAGCATCTTAACCACTTGAGCCACCGCAGTCCCTAGTACTGCATTAGGGGGACTAATACTCTGACTCAACTTGACGAACTACCATATAAACTCAAGTATAAACCGCCCTGAATATGAGTCGAGGTACCAAATTTTGACCTGAGAAACCAGGGAAATAGATTGACCCGAATATAAGCTGAGGGTGGCAAATGCAGCAGCTGTTTAGTGAGTTTCAATAATCAAAATATGGTGCATGAAAACAAGATGCAGCAGAAAGGAGTTTTCTCCATGCCAATTGAGATGCGCCGACGACAGGACGGGAGACGGGAGTGGTGAAGGCTATTAGCTGCCACCGCCTTTTTCCATCGCACTCAGTGACCTGAGTATAAGCCGAGTCCACTTTTTTGACCTCATTTTTAGGACTGAAAAACTAGGCTTATACTCGAGTATATACAGTAATTGTCCAACTCAGTATACAGCAGTTTGGTACTGAGATACAACCACCACCTGAACCGGTGGTTGTTCTCTTTCCTTTATTAATTGGGAGGAGTATTTATCCATTTCATTAATGAGGTGAGCAGCAGCCTCTAGTGGCAGACAGAAAGAAACTGTGGTGTTATTCTAGAAACTAATTTTATTTTATTTTTTGACCCCACTGCCACCCCTGGCCATATAGATCTATGACTACAGTTTTAACCTATTCCAGCAAAGCACCTTCCTGTGTTTGAGAATAACCCTTGAGAGGCAAAACAGATGGATATCTCTTGTGTTATTTGCACACTTTTGCTTGATATTTTTATTTTTGCCTGCATTTTCCATTCCATTTTCATGGAATGGCTTCAGTCTTTCATGTAAATTATACCTTTTGGCCAGCTCTGGTCATTTTTATTTCGCCAATCTCCTGGTGACTTTCTTCTGACTTTTCCATCTCCCTTTCTTGGCATGCTCTTTCATCGACACATCTTTCCCTCTCGCTCCTCTCTTAATTAAAAACCATAACTTTTAATTATTTTCTTGCTGTAAGGATGATTCACAAGACCACCATGTCTTCCAAGCCACTAAAGTCTTTTTCCCACTAAAAATATATATATTTCTATCCCTTTCAGTGTCTTGACTATTTTGGCTATAAGATTGTTCCCATTGGCTTCCATCTTTTAGTTTTGAAATATGGGGATGGCTACAGTAAATCCCCTACTTACACAAAAAGTCTGTTCCGTAGGCTTTTGCTTAAATTGGTTTTTTTATGTAACTCAAAGCAAACTCATAGGAAAAATTATTTTTATATATATAACTCGAAGCAAACCCATAGGAAATCATGTTACATAAATTTATGTAAATCTGGACATTTATGAAAATCGGGACATGGTTTTAGCACAAAATCACGATGTAAGTCAAATTTTATGTAACTCGGGGCATTTGTAAGTTGGGATTTTAATGTATTGCATTTTGTTTTTATAGCAAACAGTTGCTAGCTGCTTATTTCATCCCACCCCACCCCCACCCAGCACCCAATAGAGGGATTCGCTTTAAGAATGACAGGAATCTTTCTTTCAATGAATTTTATGATGAGACTGATTCCATTCAAACCTGCACATCCATGGAAGTCAAATTTCAATTCCTCATGATCATCGTCGACTGCAACTTGTATCCAAGAATGCATTCCTCCCCCCCTCCCAAAGCAAGGGAAATGTCATTGGCATGAATTTGTTTAAGGTGGATCCCAGCTTGCCATGAAGTGACCTACACACTACGAACTCTGAGCCATCCTTTGCGGCACACATGAAATGAGACGTGCAGGATTTGATACCGGGACTGCAATGGACTGCCGCAGCCTTGAGCATATTATCAAGGAGCGCCTTCACAGCCGGTCCATCTGCACGGCCTCTTCCGCCTCCATGACCACTGGGAATCAGAGTTCCTCCTCTGCTCATTTTGCCGTTTGGACCAATAGGATGGTTTCCAGTGGCATTTCCTCACCCCATCTAAAGGGGTTCATCTGCCCGTAGCCATTGGCCCCTATAGGGAGTCAGGTAACTTAACCACCACCTGGCACTCGGCGTTGATCACAGGTCAACTAAATTCCACTACCTGGAGCTTCACAATCATATCCTGTTGCAGTCTACCTCGCAGGGTTGTTGGAAAAGTATTGCCCATCCCAGTAGCCATTTAGTTAGCCTGTTGGCCACTGTTCTAGTGATGAGCCTCTTTCTACTTAGCTAGGTTGGTCTTCAGATGGCAGATATTTAAAACTCTTCAGCAAAAGTTTGGTGCCCAACACAGTTGTCTCTCTTTATTTCCGTTTATATTTTAAATGTTTTATTTATGGTCGTGTCATCCCTCATCTTGAGGAACACATCTGTTCCTCTTTGAAAATGGGAGCAGATATTTCAGAACTCCCAGATCCCAAGGGAAATTTGAAAGAATGTGTGTGTGTGTGTGTTTTTCTAATAGCGCTTTATAGTTTGTCTTTCTAAACACATTGTAGACACAGACCTTCCGATATAATCTTAGCTTCGCCTATTTCAACTTGCTGACCTCACACAGGAAAAAGTGTGTTTCAAAAACCCACGGTCCAGCAAAATCAAAGTGGATGACAGCTACTCTAAAGTTAAAGTGATATAACCGCCAGGCATATTTCTCTACGATCTCCCCCTCCACTGTTATTAATGGGTATCCCTTGTTATCCCATCATAGATTTTTTTCCCGATCGAGTGCATTAGAACTCAGTTTCCGATGCTCAGCAGGACCCAGGAACCTATTAAAGAAAAGGAGAAGCACTTGTGAAAATGAACATTTTTAAGGGGCAGATAAAATATCATTCTGTGAAATGGATTTGCTGGCATTCTTAGCCAAAACTGAGCACCTATTAAATTACAGAAGCCATTATTCCTGTTCTTATATATATATATTCTGAAACTTTTTCAGCAAAGACAGATTTTATTATTTTAAGTGGAATTTAAAACTCACTTTTCTTCTTGATGATAAATCTCAATGAATGCTGGTACTTGGGAACCGGATCTTGCTAAACGCACAGAACTGTCACAGGTTACAGAAACGGATCCAGGGGAGTATATAGCTGGAAAGAACCAGATTCAAATTTGACTTAGACATGCTCATTTAGACCTCCTCCTTCTTCTGCCATAGCAGAATCTGAATATAGGCCATCCTCATGGCGATCAGCCTTAAAGACTGTCCTGACAATATAATGCCATGGCCTTTCATCTGCCTTCCACATCGCAGTGTGACACCTATAGTACCACTGATCCAGTTCCGCGAGTCATTTTCTGGTCTTGAGCCCTTTTGGCACACAAAGTCCTCCTCAGCTCCAGGCCAGGATGGATGAAGCTGCTGCCCTCCATCAAGATGAATTCCAATGGGATTTAATCCACTTGGAAACCATCACTCTTCCTTGTGGAGTTGGGCACCCAAGGTTGTTAGTCTTCAGGGTTGTCAGGTCATTTGAGCATTCATGGATAAATACACTTCTTCATATGTGTTAGAGCAAGGATGCTCAAACTTTTTAGGACACAGACCGGTCACGTGGTCGAGCATGGTGGTTCCTCCCACCTCCCTAAAGCGGAAGTAAAACATGCATGTGTGGGCACAGAACGTGCCCAAGCATATGTGTTTTACTTCTGCTCCAAGAGGGTGATGGCGGCGTGGGACAGATCTGGCCCACAGGCCATAGTATGGGCATCCCTGTATTAGAGTGAAACTAGGTGATATACAGAATAGGCACAGGGGCTAGATTAGCACTGACCCACACTGAATAGTATCAATCTAGAGTATCACACTTCCTATGCAATGCAAAGTGGTGAATGTTAACTTACAGTGGCTGAAATCCTATTCCTTGATATAGCAAGCCACCAAGAATCATGGGTGATTTGGAGAGTTCCATTGATTCTGGAGGCCTATTCTAGTTTTTCTACTTCCTTGTCCCGATCAAACCCTGGATTGCCAAAATGAAGCTAGTCGTCGTCCAAGCCCAAGTCCTCTTCAGTGCATGCCTCTGCCAGTAATTGGCAGACCAGTAAATGAGCTGGATTCTGTATCTTCCTAGTTGTGTCTTAATTATGCAAAGCAACAGGTTATAATATATAATGGCTGGAAAATTCCATGGTTTAGGTATCTGGCTGCATAGGCAAAGGTTGCAAGTTTGATACCCCGCTGTGCCTCCCGTAGAAGAGCTAGCCTGTGTAACCTTTGGCAAGCTGCATAGTCCCAAGAGCTCCCCCTAGAGGAAGGGAATGGTAAACCACATCTGAGTCTACCTAGAAAACCCTAAAATGACCTGATCATATAATCATAGATTACCCATATATATTCAACATTAAGTCATCCCGAATATTGGTCGAGGTACCTAATTTGGACCTCTAAAACTAGGGAAATAGATTGACCCAAGTATAAGTCGGGGGTGGAAAACACAGCAGCTGCTAGTGAGTTTCAGTAATTAAAATACATGAAAATATAGAACAATTAATTAATTCAGACATTTGTGTGGGTATGTTTTTGAGTTTTTACAGTAGTGGTAGTACTTTTTAAAAAAATGTATGTTTGAATTTACACCACTGCGGTTTTGGGACCCTCGGGGTCGTTGACCTGAGTATAAGTTGAGTCCCTTTTTTGGATCTCATTTGAGGGGCTAAAAATCTAGAGTTATACTCAAGTATAGACAGTAACTGAGTTGGAAGGAGTCTTATAGGCCACTGGAATCTGAATCAAAGCAGATATGATAGGTGGTTATCCAATTCTCTATTGAATGCCTTGTGTTCGAGCGCTCATCACCTCTAAAAGCAGTTGGTTCCACTGTTGTACTGCTCTAACCATTATGAAGTTTTTCCTGATACTCAGCCTAGATCTGGCTTCTTGTAGTTTCAACCTGTTATTACGTGTCCTGCATTCTGGGATAATGGAGAACAGATCCTTCAGCAGACTACAAATCCCATAATTCTCTAGACAACTGCATTCATGACCATACCCGTCAGAGTATTTTGTCAGCTGTAGTCTTAAAAATAAACTTTCCCAAGCTCTGGTCTAATTTTAGCGGAAATACTTCCTTCCTTCTCCGCTCAGCCCTTTCAGCATTGAGAATGTAGAGATTACCTTCCCTGGGAAATAAAAGGTTAATTAAAAGGTACCTAATTCTCTGATCGCCAGAGATTCCTGCCAGCCAAAGAAGGTTAAGAAAAGAAAGAAACACCCTCTTGTTTAGTGTAGGGAGATCAGTTGGAACGGTGGAAAATTTACAGCCGGTGAGCTGAGAAGTCACAGTTCAACTGTTCTCCCGGAGCAAGTGCTCATGGGAACAGGCCTGTCCCCTTTCAAAGCCTGAAGATTAATGAAGCCTTCGCTCCCGCCAACTGTAAATATACAGCCAGCTTTGTCAGATCAGGTCTGGAACATCACCGACTGACAGGGTTGGAGCTGGCGGTGTTTTTTAAGTCCGTGCACACACTTGAACAAGTGGGGTCAAACTATACATTACAGATAACTCACCATTAGAGCCCAAACAATCTTTGTGCTCAAAACAAGCATGATCAAAGCAGCCTTTTGTGCCTGAGAAAGCAAGATTACAAAGGAGAAGGCATTCTATAATATAATAATAATAATTCTAGGGTCCTGAAGACAAGTCGCAAACCAGTTGATCTGAAAATTACAGGAAAGGAGGAAAAATGTCCTGATGTGATAACCACACACCATCAGCACATAAGGAAACCCCTTCTTTTAGGGACTGGGTAGCTTTACAGGAGCTCTCCATTGTACTGAAACCAATCCTCAAAGTACCATATATACTCAAGTATAAGCCGAGTTTTTTAGCCCCCAAAAGGAGACATGGCTTATACTCGGGTCAGTGATCACAAGGGTCCCAGAATCATGCTGGATTGAGATGTGCCAACAATTTAATTAATGTTACTATATTTTCATGTATTTTGATTGTTGAAACTCATTAGCAGCTGCTGCATTTCCCGCCCTCGGCTTATACTCGGGTCAATCTATTTTCAGGTCAAAATTAGGTGCCTCGGCTTATATTCAGGTCGGCTCATACTCAAGTATATATGGCAAGCGCAGCAGCATGGAGAGCTCATATAAAATTTTCACATTAAAACATGGAGTGGATTTACTGCCCCCACGAAATCGGACTCACACGCCAACAGCTTGAGGGACCAATGGCAAACCTCATGTCTAAATGCATCAATGGCATATAAAATGCGGGTAGGACTCAACATCTGAAGGGATGCCAGGAGAAATGCCCTCAGGAATCCCTTCACTTTGTCCGATGAAGTTAATTAGCTTTTTGCCCCCAATTTTCTGGGTACTCATTTTACCAACTCAGAAAAAAGGAGCTTTCCCAAAGATTGCAACTTCAGCAATCAGGCGTCACCCTGGGCAATGGAGATTTATCATCGGCAATGGAGATTTTTCACCAGCTAATCCTTTCAACCCAGAAGTACCAGAAGTAGAAATGACTACAAAGAGACATTTTAACCAATGGCCCTTCTCAGGGCCCAAACAGACAGTGATATCGGTTAACATTGAATTCTATTTTGTTCTTAGATGTGTTGATTTTAGCTTTTTATGTTATTATATGCTGGTGGTGCATCTGACATGGATAAAGGAAGAAAGGAAGGCTGAGTCAACCTTGACTCCTGGTCAGGATCGAACTCACAACCTTGGTTGTAGGACAGCAGTTTTACCACTTAGACCAAACTGGATCATTTGACTTGATCTGGCTAGGCTAATTTTGTAGAAAAGCTAACCTAATGAATCCCCTACCTAAGGAGAGGGAAGCTGGAGGTGATGGTAAAACAGGACTGTAAGCTGTTTGTTTTGAGGTTGTGTGTTACAGTTTTAGATGGTTTCACTTTGAGTTGAAAGGCAGAAGATATGAATCTATAAAACAAATGGGAACAGAAATGGGAAATTTTACTTTTTTTTTTTTGTCTACAGCTTCTCTAAAAAAGGTTGCCATAAGTTAGAACTAACTTGAGTGCATACTTATTAAATAAATACATACATACCTACATACATAAATTTGTAAAAAAAAAAAAAGACAAATCAAAGGTCCCAGATGAATTCTTGCCAATAAATAAATAAATTTTGCTAGATTTTGCTGTAACTTTTAAGACTAAGCAGAAAAGTGGAGCTGAAGAAATTAGATAAGCAATAGATTTTTCTCTTAACTCTTCAAATTTAGAAATTAAAGAACCCGAAGAATACCTGCCTTTCACTTTCACCAGACGTAGCACGAAATGTGTCAAAGACTCCGTGTTTCCCCTTTCCACCGCATGCCCTCATAACTGGCCTTTAATTGAGAAGTAACAGAGTAGTTATTGTATGTTAAATAAATACTAATTGATTATTTTAAATATATGTGCCAGGACTTTTAACTGCTAAGAGATGAACCTTTTACCATTAATGGGGCTGTTAAGCATCAATTATTATGGTTTTATAATCAATTGATAGTTAAGAGAGCTTAATTTTCTCCACTTAGGTTCAACGGGTCAGCATTTGTATGTTAGCCAATACAAACTGCAAGAGCAAGGTGGCTGTAGAATGGGCAGGAGAGAGGGGAAAGGGCAGGTTGTTGCCTTGCCATGGCAAGGGGTTTTGCATGGTTTGATGGGGCTATCATGTTTGATGGGGCCAGTAGTCATGTATGGCTGTGAGAGTTTGACCCTAAGGAAGGCTGAGTGTAGAAGAATAGATGCCTTTGAGATGTGGTGCTGGAGGAGACTCTTGAGAGTCCCCTGGACTGCAAGGAGATCAAATCAGTCCATCCTGAAGGAAATCAACCCTGACTGCTACTTGGAAGGAGAAAAAATGAAGCTGAAGCTCAAGTCCTTTGGCCACCAAATGAGAAGAGAGGACTCACTGGAGAAGGCACTGATGCTGGGAAAGATAGAAGGCAAAAGGAGAAGGGGCCAGCAGAGGATGAGATGGCTATATGGCATTGTTGACACAGTGGGTGGAGATCTGGGCAGGCTATGGAGGGTGGCAGGCAACAGAGGATCCTGGCGTGCGTTGGTCCATGGGGTCGCAAAGGATCGGACTCGACTGTGTGACTGAACAACAACAAAAATTTCGCAAGAGTCCATTTGCCAGGATTGTTACCATGACAGGCTTCAAGGTGTGCCCCGTAACCTGCCAACCTAGCAGTTCAAAAGCAAGAAATTGCAAGTCGATAAACAGGGACCACTTCGGTGGGAAGGTAAACAGCATTCTGTGCTCCCCGGTATCTAGTCATGCCTGCCACATGTCCGCAGAAATGTGTGCAGATGCAGACAGCACTGGCTCTTTGTCTATAAACAGAGATGAGCACTGAGCCCTAGAGTTGGATACAGCTGGCTTTCTTGCAAAGGCAACCTTTACCTTTATTTATTGCACAAAAGGAAGAAAGGAAGAAACCAAAGGAGGAGAAAGAAGAAGAACAGGAGGAGAAGGGGGAGGGAAAAGACCGGGCAGACTTCGGTGGTGATTATTGCTGAAAGCCGAGAAGCCACCAGCTAACCTTCTTGCAATGAAATATGAGAATTTACCTTCATGGTTCAATGCTCGCTATTCAGCTGTCTACCGGGGGTCTAAATCAATGGCTTTGCACCCTCCAGTCAAGGTTTCTCTCCCAACACACCGCAGGGACGACCTTAGGTTCATCCTCCAAACGAAGCACTTGGCATTTAATTTCATTAACCTAAGATCTCCCATAAATATGGCAAGGGGGGCACCCTCATACCTTTCTGAGTATCATCCGTAGACGTCCCCAATCCCATGCATATCAATAAGGGCATGTGGGGTTTGGGAAGGCTAAAACACGTTTATCATCTGTTTTCAAATGGGAAGTTTCTGTTATCACAAGGCGCCTTTGTCTCCTCTAAAGAAATGGGGTCATTAATAGGTTTGTCTTACATCTGAAATGAGAGGAGAATAAAGCCACATCTTGGAATGAGGATGACACACCTCTTGTTCCCCAGAAGTAGAAATCTAAACCTTAAAATTAGAGCATGAATTGTGAACATTGTTCGACTGAGAGCTAATTTTCTTATGTCCTCTAGGAAGGCGTGGGCAGGGGGGCATGTTCATTAACATCCTAGACAGACAAAGCAAAATAGTGTGTCTGTTTTCATGTCAGAGATTACTCTGGGTTGAAAGGATTTTTAGGGGACACCCAAGTGAGGCTCCTTTCATGTCCCCAAGTGCAGCTTTCCGGTACCGAACCCCATCCTTCCAGTCTCCAACTCAGCGCCTAAACCACCGGGGGAGCTAGCAAAATAGTTAATTGTTTTTTGATGCCTTGTAATTTATTACATTTTATTTGATCTTTTAACATAGTGAGCCACCTTGAGTCCCCCCATTGGGGAAAAGGCAGCCTATAAAAGCAACAAATAAATATATCAATCGATCGATCAATCCCAGTTAATGGCTTCTGATAACTAGTAGCAACCAACTGCCAGAGTTAGTCCCATGCTTTGGAAATTAACTGACTGGCAACTAATGACTGAATTAGCACCAGATATCAAGCAAAACCTGCAGAAGTGTCCTGGTCTAAACTGAATCTGCCATACCATATCCTTCTCCACAAAAGCAGAGAAAAGCAGCATAGGTAGGAAGGGAGGGAGGGAGGATCGTCTTCAGAGCCCCCACCAGTCAGCCATGGTTTCCTGTATAATACAGTTTAAGCCAGGGGTTCCCAACCTTTTCAAACTGGGCACTGGGTCGCGCGCTCTCCAAGTCATCTTCGAGAGCCAGATGACCATTTTTGCCTTGCCTGCACGATGGGGGTGCACAGTTTATCCCAACAGTTCCAAAGAGGCAGCTATTATGATTCTCGAATGCACTTGGAGGGGAGGCCACATAAAATGGTGCCATAGGCCAGATTTGGCCTGCAGGCCTTAGATTGGGAACCCCTAGTTTAAGCCATGCTCAGCTTCCTTATGGTTTTAGCCTCCAGCTCCCATCATCCATAGGCAAATGGCTATTAGTCATACTGGCTGGGAGTAATGGGAGTTGCAGTCAAATCTAGCTAAATTATGTTGCTCTAGGTTAAGCTGCCTAAACTGTTATCTATCTATCTATCTATCTATCTATCTATCTATCTATCTATCTATCTATCTATCTATCTATCTATCTATCTATCTATCTATCTATCTATCTATCTATCTATCTATCTATCTAGTTTGATTGCCAGCCTATCTATCTATCTATCTATCTATCTATCTATCTATCTATCTATCTATCTATCTATCTATCTATCTATCTATCTATCTATCTATCTATCTATTTGATTTATATCCTTCTCGTCTATCTATCCAGACATCCATCCATCTGATTTTTTTTCTATCTGTCTGTCTGTCTGTCAATTTTATAAACCACTCCCTATCAAATATCAGCAATTTCTGAGGGATTCACAATAAATAGAAGCAAACAGTAGAAGGCTGTTGCTATAAAAACAAGTGGAGTGATAAAATTGTGACTGGAATTTATCAGTCAGCGAGGCATGGAAGAAAAAGTCCCGAAGAAGGAAGTAGAAATGCTCTGATACTTACATCTCTCTCTCTCTCTCTCTCTCTCTCTCTCACACACACACACACACACACACACACACACACACACACGAAGTGAAAAAGTGAAAAAGAAAGAAAACGACAATGCACCAATCCATGTAAAACTAAATGTGCTCATTTAAAAATAGGGATGCAAATCTGAAAATAATTTATTTTGCTTGAACCAAACTACATTATGGCTCACCCAAATGGCAGAAACTTTAATGAAGGACTCTCCATGCCATCCATGTTGACTGCCAGGGTGTTGATAATCACAGACAGGCCAATTCAAAGGTCCCTGTGTCCCTTCCCAGAGAGCAGAGTCAGGGTGGCAAAGATTCAGAGAATCTGATTGTATAAAACAGGGGTTCCCAAACTAGAGAGAGAGAGAGCAGCTTAGGCAGCTTACCCTAGAGTGACATAATCTAGCTAGGTTTGACCACAACTCTCATTACTCCCAGCCAGTATGACTAATAGCCATTTGCCTATGGATGATGGAAGCTGGAGGCCAAAACCCTAAGGAAGCTGAGCATGACTTAAAGTAGGAGTTCCCAATCTAAGGCCTGCAGGCCAAATCTGGCCCATGGCACCATTTTATGTGCCCCCCTCCAAGGGCATTCGAGATAATAGCTGCCCCTTTGAAGCTGTTGAAACAAAATGGCCACCCCCATCATGGTGGCAGGGCAAAATGGCCATCCAGCCCTTGAAGCTGACCAAGAGAGCATGTTCCAGGCCCCAACTTGAAAAGGTTGGGAACTCTCACTCTATGGTCAAGAACTGTCCATGGCATGGCTTTGTAGAAGCCATTGCCATGGGACAGAATGAGAGCCTGGGGAACAGGCCTAAATTAACTAAGTCAAAGAAGCAACGGTGTTTGGAAGGGAAAGACCACAATAGGAGAATGAGAAAACATCTTCATCAGTTTTCAGGCTTCAAATTGGAAAAACAGAGATCAATAAAGCAGAACTTCATTTAATGGTGTGAGAAACTATCCAGAACGGAGATGGGCAGGAATCGCTTATTGCAAAACAAACAAGACAATTAGAAACCAGGGAGGGGAAAGAGTGGGTGGGAAGCAGAGGCTGGGCAAATACAGCTCTTGGTTTGCGAATGAGGAGCAGCCGCTCAGGGAGCAACGTGGTGGACCCACTGAGGTGTAGGACCTGAAAGAGCAAATAAGAATAAAATTAAAATCCTCTGGTTGTCAAATAAAAGAGAGGAGAATCTGGATTCCACCTTGAGCCCAGGGCACTGAGCCTTGGGTAGTAAGCCTTGCTGTAAGTCAATGACATCATAACTGAGCATGCAAAATTGTGTAAAAGAGTGATGCACTGCTGTAGTGATGCCAAATGTCCTCTCTGCCAGCTATCTCCTCACATCCCATTTGTGGTGGAATGGACAGTCTTGCGAACACAATATGTTATGTCAAAGGGGCACCACATTCTACAATGGAATTCACATTTCTATAAAAGGATCTGTTGCCATTATATTCCTCTTTTCTTCCAAATTCTGCATGCATGAATGTTCCTTCTCTTCACTTTGTCCTTATTTATTTATTTATTCATTCATTCATTCATTCATTCATTCATTCATTCATTTATTTATTTATTTATTTATTTAAACAAACTTTTGTGCCACCCTCCTCAAAAAGACCCAGGGCGGCTAACACAACTCTCAACACCTAAAACACAATAAAAACATAATATAAAATCAAGATTAAAAGATTTTTAAAAATTTAAAAGCTAAAACAAGACAAACAGTGAGAGGGGGTCAAATGAGCTAACAGACTGGGGCAACTGTCTGGCCCATACCTCACACATGCTCTGCCAGCCAAGTCTTGACCCCCTTCCTAGAGGGTAGCAGCTCTGTCTGGAGATGCAGTTTACTTGGCAAGAGGTTCCATAGGGCCGGAGCAGACACAGAGAAGGCCCTCCTCCTTGTGCTAGAGATTTGCGCCTCTCTAGCTGATGGCACAACCAAAGCACCTCTCTGGTCTGCTCTGGTGGGATGGACAGATGTCCTTAAGGTGATGCGGTCTCTTAGGTATCCTGGCCTGCTACTATATAGGGCTTTGAAGGTAATAACCAGCACCTTGCAACAACAATCAGTCTAGGACCGTGATGGCAAACCTTGGCACTCCAGATATTATTGGACTTCAATTCCCAGAAGTCCAAGCACCCTGTGAATCCTCACAAATGGATTTACTGCGATTCATCTGCCCTCGCTGCCTTCATCGCTCCTGGAAACAGAAGTAAAATGCACCCGTAAGGTTAAGGCTCTTCTGGGTTAACCATTCCGCCATACAGGTGCGTTTTACTTAGAAAAGGTAAACCGGATTCAATATTTTTGCAAGAAACCCACCAAAAATCAGAAGATAGAAACAAACTATTCTTAGGGTGGACACATATGGTTGGGATTCACAATGATTAAAAGTATTAAGGATCCAGAAGGTAGATATTTAATAATAAATGGATTTCCTTTTGTTATGCGATTTTTATGTTAACCAAGCTATTTGTTAACCAAGGTTCCACAATACCATACTGTACTGTATTGTACTGTACTGAACTGTAATGTAATGTAATGTAATGTAATGTAATGTAATAATAAATTCATGTCAGAGATTATTCTGGTTTGAAAGGATTTTTGCTGGAGAAACTCTGCTCAGGGAACACCTGAATGAGGCTCCTTTCAAGTCCCCAAGTGCAGCCCTTGGGTATCAAAAACTGACCTTCCAGTTTACACACTCAAGTGTCTTAACCACTAAGCCACTAGTTTTTTTGTTGTTCAGTCGCACAGTCGATTCTGACCCTTTGCAACCCCATGGACCACTGTCCACCAGCACTTCTGTCCTCCATCCTCCTCCTCAGCTCACTCAGTTCTGTGCCCATTGTCTCTATAATACCATCTAGCCATCTCATTTTCTGCCGCCCCCTTCTTCCAAGCATCAAGGCTTTCTCAAGTGAATCCTCTCTTCTCATTTGATGTACAAAGCCACTAGAGGAACTGCATTTTATAATATAATATAATATAATATAATATAATATAATATAATATAATATAATATAATATAATATAATATAATATAATATAATATAATATAATATAATATAATATAATATAATATAATATAATATAATATAATATAATATAATATAATATAATATAATATAATATAACAATCCCACTTACTACAATCTGATTCTTTTAATTTCATTGCAATTTGAACTGGATACGTTTGCTCTCTTGCATGGAATCTCATATACAGGCATACTTTCTGTAAACTTTGGGAAATCTGAAAGTTGGGTAATTTTTTCCCCCTAGCCAGTGTTCTTTTGGGGTTTATTGGGAAACGAACAGAAATTACAGAAGCCGCTAAGGCAATCAGACTCATGACAGGCAGCTCATCAAACAGCTATAATCTTTTCTGCATTTTCTCATCTGTGCTTGGAAGTCTCGGGAGGCCTTCGTAGTTTCCTTGTACTGATTAAGAGACAGGGAGTAACATTGGTAAATTCACAGATATTCGTTTTTGCAGTGGCTTCTAGAATTTAAAATATATGTATATAAACCCATCCTTGAAGTTGTCCCAAATGCACATACACTTTATCTTCCATCATCACATATGTTATTTTAGAAAACTATCCTTAATTTATCATACCATTTACACTGCAAATGTGTCCAGAAATTTGTTGTGTGATGACTACACATCTCTTCCAGGCTTTTTGAAAATCCATTGTTGTTTCTGTTTTGAAAATCCTGCATGTCTCATTTCATATATGCTGTAAGAGATAGCTCCGTGATCATAGTGTGTGGGTCACTTCATGGCAAGCTGGGATCCACCTTAAACAAATTAATTCCAGTGGCACTTTTCCTGGATTTCCAGGAAAAAATGTATATTCAGATAAGTGAAGCTGCCGACAACGACGACAATTGTTTCTGTTATTCATTTTGTCCTGTTTTCATTCAGATTTCTTTTTGAAGGCCAGAATCCTATTACTTATGTCCACTAGTGTTAAACCTGTCACCATAGTCTCAATGGTGAATTGCTGCTAGGTTAGAAGTCAGTTTAGGCATTTGCTGTCACACACCTGTAGATGCATGACAGCAAATGCCTATGCCAGCTTCTTCATTTACAACAATTTGCAGGTGAAATTTACTTGAGTATAAACCGTAAGCTGTAGGGGGGTTTCCTTCACCCATACCACGCAGCTCCTCTAGGCTGGTAAGCAGGGGAGGGGTGGGAGTGTTGGGTCTTTTTTGGTGTGTGGTGGGATTGAGGTGGTCCTGCTGCTGCTGCCACCTAAGAATTAAAAAGATTGAGAACCCCTGTTCTAGTGTATGTGCAGCAGATGAAGGATTAGGCCAGTGATGGCGAACCTTGGCACTCCAGGTGTTCTTGGACTTCAGTTCCCAGAAGCCCAAGTCATTACTTCGGCTGATCAGGGCTTCTGGGAATTGAAGTTCCAGAACAGCAGGAGTGCCAAGATTAGCCATTACTGGATTAGGCCCTGCCAGGACATCACTAGGAAGTGCAGAAGCAAAGCACATTGAGAAGGACTTCTGAGTCCCAACCACTGGTGGCTTGTGCTTCTGATTTCGTGGGTTGGCCGTTGGCTCCCAGTTTTAGTCCGAATATTAAAGAGGATAGGGATAGGACTGAATATGTGGTCTTGATATGTGGATATGTGATCTGTTTATAGCCAAAGAGTCTGCAGACATTTCCGTGGTCATGTGGCAGGCATGCCTCAACATTGGAGTGCACAGAACTTCCCACCGAACGGTCCCAATTTATCTACTTGCAATTTCTTGCTTTGGAACTACAGTACTAGGTTGGCAGGAGCTGGGACAGAGATGGCAACTCACTCCATCATGCCGTACCCAGGAGTTGAACTCCGACCTTCCAGTCAGTGAGTTCAGTGTCTTAACCACTTGAACCACCTCAGTCCCATCTGTACCTGGTGGAAAAGGATAAAGCTAGGAGTGGGCTTTTATGTGGAAGAATTACAAGTTAATTTACTCCAAACAAATTTCTAGACTCAATAGTCTTCTGTTTATAATGTCTATAGGATTTTTTTGGACAGATCTCAATTAAAAGAAAAGGAATTCTGCAAGCCAGTTTCCTGGTTTTCCTGGTCCAGAACAACCGGTGTAACATTTACTTTATTTTACCTCATCTTACCACATTTTATTATGTTTTATCTTATTTTATGTCATAGACACAAGTTGTCTTCCTGGAGATTAAAAAAACTGAATTGCGAGGGAATTTATCTAGTAATTTTGATATCTGTGAAATAGGCAGTGATCACAATCCAAGCTTAATTTTGACGCGGTGCCGTACTTCATAACACGACAGAGTCTTAAAAAATGTAATGAAAGGGCTTGATAGATTATAGAACTAATCCACTTAGTGCTCCAATAAATAATGAGAAACATATACCCTGGGCTTCCTAAAATAGGGAGGGGGGAAATGGCAATTTTAGTTTATCTTCTGGAATTACTCAGGATTGAGAGACATCTGAAAGAGATTGAGAAGTGTTCAAGAACAAAATGGATACAATGGGCCAACTAAAGGACAGCGGAGGTTCAGTGTCAATGCAAAAATGACCTACAGACTAGAGCAGGGGTCCCCAACCTAAGTCCTGTGGGCTGGATCTGGCCCACAGTGCCATTTCAGCTGGCCTCCATCCCTTCCAAGGGCATTCAAGAAACAAAATGACCACCCCTTTGAAGCTGTTGGGACAAAATGGCCACCCCCATCAAAATGGATGTCCGGCCCTTGAAGCTGACTGAGAGAGCGTGAGCCGGCCCGCGGCTTGAAAAGGTTAGGAACCCCTGGACTAGAGTATAATCATATCTCCAACTCCCCTCTACAATATCTGACTTTTGGGGTCAAAACCTGCATCTTGATTACACTGAGACAAAATCTCTGTGTTTGGGTGGGAGCTATCATATGGGAGAAGTTGGACAACAAATTCCATCTATCCCAAGAGCCATGTTGCTAGTCCACCATTACACACAGTGGAGCATCAGTGCCTTATCATTCAACTTCATTAGCACTCCAGACGTTTCCTTGGACATCTGGCAGGCACGCCTAGATACCGGAGTGCATGGAACGCTGTTTACCTTCTCACCGAAGAGGTCCCTATTTATCTACTTGCAGTTTCTTGCTTTCAAACTGCTAGATTGGCAGGAGCTGGGACAGAGACAGGAGCTCATTCTGTCGTGCAGTACTCGGGTATCAAACTGCTGGCCTGCCACCTTCCAGTCAGCGTCTTAACCACTTGAGCCACTGCAGTCTCTTACCTTTGGCTGTAACAGGCTGGGGTGCAGATGAACAAACCACCCCAGTTCAAACTTCTATGATGTCCTAAATGTATACATTTAATAGCACTACAAAATCAAGTTCCTAAAGCTCAATAGAATTCAAAAGGGACTTTATTTCTAGTTCAAAGCTTTTACTGTACTATAGTGAGGCAGACCTAAAGAAGCTCCTGTTTAGGTTGAAAGAAGAAAGTGCAAAAGCTGGCTTGAAACTCAACATCAAGAAAACCAAGATAATGGCAACAGGCCCTATCAGTCCCTGGAAAATAGATGGGGAAGAAGTAGAAGCAGTGACAGAGTTTACTTGCCTAGGATCCAAGATGGTGATTGCAGCCATGAAATAAAAATGCGACTGATGCTTGGGAGATAAGCTATGAGAAACTTTGGGAACATAGTGAAAAGTAGAGACATCACCTTGCAAACAAAAATTCGTATAGTCAAAACAATGGTATTCCTGGTGGCAATGTATGGTTGTGAAAGCTGGACCATTAGGAAAGCTGAGTGCAAAAGAACAGATGCCTTTGAGATGTGGTGTTGGAAGAGAGTTTTGAGAGTTCCCTGGACAGCGAGGAGAACAGTAGGTCGATCTTAGAAGAAATCAACCCTAACTGCTCCTTAGAAAGTTAAATAGTGAAGATGAAGCTAAAGTACTTTGGACATCAAATGAGAAGAGAGGATTCACTTGAGAAAGCCTTGATGCTGGGAAAGGTGGAGGGCAAAAGAAGAAGGGGGCGTCCAAAAGTGAGATGGCTAGATGGTATTGTAGGCACAATGGGCACAGAGCTGAGCGAGTTGAGGAGGATGGTGGAGGACAGAAGTGCCTGGCGGACAGTGGTCCATGGGGTCGCAAAGGTTTGGAATCGACTGTGCAACCGAACAATAACAAAATTACAGGAAAAAAGTGTTTCTTGTCTCAGTCGCTTGCAGGAGGTGAGAAGACTCATGGTGGTTGAGGAATTCCCAACAAGCTGCTTCCAAGGACTGGAAGAGCCTGTCTCCAAAATCAGTGATATTCCTTTGATACCATATCAAAGACTGGAAATGGAAGTGTAGAAAGGAAGAACGATTTGACCTTATTGGGGGACAAAGAGGATCTCATGGCTGGTTTTTCAAATGACCATTTTCATCCAAAGACTGTCCACCTCTGGAACATAGACTGTCGTGGAGGAGTTAAATGCGCAACTGACAATTAATGTGGAGTTCATTCCATAGATCTCTTACCGGAGAGAGCACAACAGGGCAATTAACCCACTAATACACTAGGCTATTACGCTGCTATGTCTCTTATTTTAGCCCGAGGTGATTTGAAACGCATTGGATTAAAGGATATTACAGGAGATAGCATGAAAAATAGTTTAACGTAATGAGTCGTCCCATGATGTCTGCTATTAAAGATGATTTGCGGTCAAAAACTACAACATGCCAGAGTTCAGCCATTTAGAAAGGGGGGAAGGAAAGGGGGGAAATTTAACTCCTTCCTGGCTTTGATCAGCTAAAGAAATGAAAGAGCTACTACAGACACCCCCCAACATTCGCATTAAGAAGTTCCTTATACTGAGTCAGAATCAGACCCTACAAACCAGTGTTGTCAGCTCTGACTGGCAGCAATTGCTCTGGTGAATTTCAGGAACGATTCCTTCCCAGCTTGGCTTGGAAGAAATCTGATATCCTTTGGTGCTCTCCTAGCTATAGGCTAAATCAGGGATTCTCAACCTGCAGCCGGATGCAGCCTGCAGCGCCATTTCATACGGCCCACCACTGCCTCCACCACACCAGGAAGTGCCATGGGGTGGAGGAAGGGCAAAATGGTTGTCTGGCCCCCAAAGCTATCTGAGGGAGTGTGACTCGGCCCCTGGCTTAAAAAGGTTGAGAACTCCCAGTCCTATTCTGAAGCGCAATGATCTCTTTTCTGCTAATGCACTGTTAAATTTACCACGCGGGAGTATCTCCACATGATCTCCTACCAGCTGAGGCATTGCTAATCTGTGTTAAGTGACCCTGTGTTTGTGCTCTAGCGGAAGGATGTAAAGCTTTATTTAAGGGAGACTGTGGGAGACGAAGAAGACAGGTTGGCTTTCCAAATGTCTGGTGAAAGGAGAAAATGCTCAGAAGCAGATACGCACCAGGATAATCTCCCTAGCCATGACCCCACAAGGACAGTCCAATTGACTTTGTTAACTTGTCTCAACAAGCCAGGTTGGATGTTTAATTCTCCATTGAAAGTAGATCTTTTGTAAAGCTAAGAGGTCTTAATTTCTCTTCCAAGATCAAGCCAAATGAAAATGCTTTACCCTATAATAGTAATAATTTGCAATATGTTACTTCTGGGGAAATCCATTCCTCGTCTTGATGCACTGCACCAGCTGCTGTGAAGATTGTTAACTAAAGTCAGATGGTTCTCAACCAAAAGCCTGCAGGCCAGATCTGGCCCATGGCACCAAATAATCCAGCCGCCAGCCTCGCTCCACTTGCCACTGCTGTCCGAATCGGCAGTGGACTCATTTATGGTCACGCTCTCTTCAACCTGGCCCGCTCTGCAGGATTGTTGTGATGACAAAGAGAAGGAGAGGTATGAACTTCATTCAAGGAAAAGTATGCCTCTGTGTGAGAAACAACATAGCAATTTCACAAGTCAAGCAAGCAAGATATAATATATAAGTACTGTATAGGTAAAGGTCATCCTCGAAAGCCAGTCATATCCAACTCTAGGGTTCAGTGCTCATCCCTGTTTATAGCCAAAGAGCCAGCGCTGTCTACATCTCCAGACGTCTCCATTGACATGTGGCAGGCATGACTAGACATCGGAGTGCATGGAATGCTGTTTACCTTCCCGGCGATGTGGTACCTATTGATCTACTTGCAATGCCTTGCTTTTGAACTGCTACGTTGGCAGGAGCTGGGATAGAGACAGGAGCTCACTCTGTCATGCAGTACTCAGGTCTCAACCTGCTGACCTTCCAGTCATCAAGTTGAGCATCTTAACTACTAAGCCACCGTAGTTCCTAAGATATAATATATGCAGGCATAAATATACATTAGCCCTCAACGTGCATCTTTTCCAAAGAAGAGGGAGAGGGAGAGAGTCATTTAGGAAGTCGCCATCTTCTGCCAACCACGTAATTTGAACACAGTGGTATTAATAAACAAATATTCAGCAGGAATGGATGTTAACTGAATTCAATTAGCCGGTGACTCATGGCCCATTATCTTCCTGACTATACTTCCAGCCTTCGGCATGAGAAACCAATCCAGATAGGCAACAGATGCTTACGTTGACTCACTGTGATGTTCTCTAGCATGGCCATGAGAAAATATTTGTTTTCCGGCCCATCGTTCCCAAAATCTCACACCCAGATACAGACAGGGAGGTTGTTGTTGTTGTTTTTTGAGCAGAGGAACCAATCACTTCATCTAAATAAATAAGATGATCAGAGCCACGAAGAGAAGAAAGGTCCAGTGCTTGCTGGAATTTGGGGCAGAAAGATCTCCTCTCAAAGATCAGAGAAGAGATGAGCGAACAAGGCTTCCCCATCCCTCTCTAATCCAAGAACGTGTCCCCGTGGCTTTAATGGCAGCAAATGCCAGTAACAATAATTGGGGCCTGGCACCTTTGAAATCCATTATTAACAAGCAACATTCGTGGCCATCTCGCAGCCGGTCTAACGAGCTTTCGTTTTGGATGTCATTCTAGAGTCCGGGCAGATTCCCCAAGCGGTGAGAGGAGCTGTCATCTCCGATTTTCTTCTGAGAGGACAAGCGATTTCAGAAGAGTAGAAACGATGACCAGCCATTCCTGACCTTTTCTCCTTCAATTTCACTCCTCTTCTCTGCAAAGGGGAAGGGGGGGGCACTAGTGACAAATCTCACTACATCGGAGTGACAAACTCATCACTGTATCACACTGTTATGTACACTAGAGCAGTGATGGCAAACCTTGCCGCTCCAGCTGTTCTTGGACTTCAATTCCCAGAAGCCCAAGTCCCAGTGAACCAACACAAATGTCGAATGTCAGGCAGTGGTTAACGAACCACACAACCCTGAGGAGTAATGGCCTTGGGTGCCGAAGTCCATAGGAAAGGATGATGGTCCCCAAATGGATGGAACCCCTGATCTTGGTGCAGGGCAGCAGCTTCATCCATCCTGGCCTGGGGCCGATGAGGACTTTGGGTGCCAAAAAAGCTCAGGACCAGAAAGTGATTCGTGGAACTGCATCAGTGGTACTGTGGGTCATGCTGCGATGCAGAAGGCAGATAGAAGACTCTGTCATTATATTCTCAGGACAGTCTTCATGGCTGATCGCCATGATGATTGCCAATATTCGGAATTGGCTATGGCAGAAAAAGAAGACAGGAGAGAAAATGAGAAACAGAAAGAATATTTTGGGGAAGAGAAAAATGTTTGGAATTTCCATCTCACCCCCTAGGATTTGAAGATGCAGAAGACGAAACTCTTTTAATCTGTTTTAATCTGTAGAGGTTGGAATTATTTTGGGTGGCAGTTTTAATGGGGGTTGTATTGTTTTTTTTAAATGAGACTGGTTTTATTTTCTGTGAGCCGCCCAGAGTCTTTGGAGTTGGGCAGCAATAGAAATCAGAAAAATAAATAAATAAATAAATAAACTCAAAAGAAACCAGCACTGGGAATAGAGTCCAAATGGAAAGAGCCCTTTCTGCCAATTATCATTTGAAAAGGATCTTGTGACATGGTCTTCTCTTGTCCCATCCTGGTGATGAAAATGAGATTGTCTGATGTGCAGTCTGGGATGGATTTACCTTTGCATGGTTCATTTGCTTACACACACACACACACACACACACACACACACACACACACACACACACACACACTCACCAATCACCAATCACCAATCACCAGAAAGGGGTCGTGCCACCCAAATGGAAGGGGCTTTTGAGAGATGAATCAATTCCAGGGAAGGAGGCATCCTGCGTTTCAAAGGGAGAGCCTGGCTTTCCGGCACGCTGACCTCCCTGTTGCCGATCCCTACTGCTGAGTGGCTACGTGCAAAGATTTATACCACCACGAGGGGATCTGAGCCGCCTTTGTTCTTCTCAAAGATGCTCCTTCAAGAACGCCTTCCTTGAGCGCTTATTTTTTTTTTTTGCTCAGTTTGGGTCTCATTCGCTCAGTATCGAAATGAACGCCTGCCCTGGAGTCTCACAGGGTAGGAGCGGAACAGAGGTGAGAGAATTGTGCATATAGCCACACACAGAGAGAGAAAGACACACACACACACACACACACACACATACACATCCACCCACGTGAATAAACTAATATCCTTCCTCTCCTGTGTGTCTTGCTCATTAAAAAAAAATCCCATTTAAATGCAAATTTGAGATTTAGCTGGGGACTTCCCCCAAAAGTATCTCTAGAAACACTGGGGAAATAGACTTGGATATCTAAAATGGCTGACTCTGGTGGAATAGCTTTGCCTTTGAAACTGCCTGTTTCTGCAGCCATTGTAGACTCAAGACACATCATGGCATGCCAGTGCCTCGGTTCAAGCAACATCAATTGACAAGTAGGCTGCCTGTACCTGTAATATGGGGAAAGGTTTAATTTTTTATTGGAGGGAAGAGCATACAAGAAAAAAGAAATGAACCTTCTTGTTATGACACACTCCATGTCAGCTTCTATGCAGCATCATTTTAGGCCATTTTTTACTTTCCACCTTTCCAAAACAGAACATTCTTTGTGTTTATAATTTCATCCCCCGGTGGCTTTGTGGTTAAGATGCTGAGCTTGGAGACTGGACGGTCGGGTTTCGATTCCTGAGGGCTGCACTTGGGGACATGAAAAGAGCCTCATTCGGACATCCCCTGAGTGGAGTTTCTCCAGCAAAAATCCCTTTCAACCCGGAGTAATCTTTGACACGACATTATTATTTCCACCTTTTGATGCTGGCTGTTGAAAGAGGCGGTGTGTTACAAGAGAAAAGAAGACACATCAGCAGAAAAGACCCAGACCGTGCTGGAGTGGAAGAATATAGATAGCAGTCTAGATGTATTCATAATGTTATTTCAGGCCAGGATTTTTAAAATAACATTTATTTTGGGATTTATTTTATTTTTTTTGGAATAGTAGCCGTGTTAGTCTGTGGTTCAGGCATATCAGAAAACAAAATAAGATAAACAAAACAAAATAAACAACACTGTAGCACTTTAAAGACCAACTGCTGTATTTTTATTGTTAGGTTTCGTGAATCAAGTCCATTTATTTTGGGAAGTGAAAATGTGGGTCTAAATTGCAGTTCAGTGGTTTGCCACTAGGGGCACCTGTGTTTAGGTTTGCTAAAGTCGGAAAGTAATCCTAATACTGTACAGGGGTTCCCAACCCAAGGCCTGTGGGCCAGATGCAGCCTGCAGCTCCATTTCCCACCCACCCTTCCAAGGGCATTCAAGAAACAAAATGGTCACCCCTTTGAAGCTGTTGGGACAAAATAGTCGCCCCCATCATGCAGGCAGGGCAAAATGGCCATCTGGCCCTCGAAGCTGACTGAGAGAGTGTGATCCGGCCCCCAGCTTGAAAAGGTTGGGTACCCCTGTCCTAATAGCTAGCTACTCGTGGTTGTTTCTTTGCCTTCTTTTGCACCTAAATTTACTCTGCACCTTTCAGTACTGGCTACTTCCAAAAGAGATCCTGCAGGGAGTAAAATTTTACCTCTGTGTACAGAAAGGTGTGGAATTGCTTCAGGATTTTGAGGGGGGTAAAAAAAACCTTCCTTTCCAACCCAAGGGCCAGATTCAATATTCGAAAAAAACCTTTCAGAGTTGACATCCCAGTGGCAGGCAGTTCCAAAGGCAAAGCCAAAAACACTGGCACATTTTAATTAAACATTCACTTACTGATGGGGGAATGTGGCCCCCTGAAGAATCCGAGAAGGCCAGATTTGGCCCAAAGGAAGTCCAGATTTAGTGTCTTAAGGATTGATCTTCTGTCCCCCTACAGAATGTGGGTATCTACTCTCCACAGAAACAGACCCTCAACATCACAACAGAGGGATACAATCTACCCCACCCACAAATCTTCAGATCTCGCAACAGCCGCCGCACATGCAAAGGAAAGAATAATACTGAGAAAGGATATTGGGATTCGCTTCCTTCTTTACCCCCTCCCAACGCCCCAAAACCAGTGAATAAGCAATGTACAGCAAGAGCAAAAATGAACTTTAATGCAAATGGCCAACCTGGGGGAAATAGCTTTCTCTGTGGCTCAGGCCGTGACTTGTTAAGTATTTTTTGCTTAAGTGCAAAATCTTTGCCATACGGGTCATTAAGTTTCTGCACTGCAATGATAATCATTGAGGAAAAGGAGCACAAGGGAAAGGCACTGGAGACGAAGCTGAGGGGGAGGAAAAAGCCAAAGCCTCTCTCCCCCCCCCCCATTTTACACGATCCTGGAGTTCATCCAAAATAACCACACATTAATCCCAATTTTGAGCTCTGTCTCTCTTTCATTCTCTGTTGCCTCTCATAAAGACAGCACATCTCTCATTCATTCATACCATAGATTCCTCTAGTGTGTCCCCCACACCCTCCTGGAAGATCGTCTGCCAGGAGGACAGCCATGATGGGCACCCTCCTATCTAAATGGGAGGCATAACGGGGACACTGATTTTTACCGTATACACTTCAGTATAAGCCGACCCGAATATAAGCCGAGGCGCCTAATTTTGACCTGAAAGCCCAGGAAAATAGATTGACCCGAGTATAAGCCGAGGATGGGAAATGCAGCAGCTGCTAGTGAGTGTCAACAATCAAAATACATGAAAATAGGGTAAAATTAATTTTTGGTACCCTCGTAGCCATTGACTCAAGTATAACCCGTTTCCCCTTTTGGGGGGCTCATTTTTGGAACTGAAAAACTAGGGTTATACTCGAGTATATACAGTATACAGTTGCTGGTACTAATTGATACACGCAGCTGCTATAAGAGATTTTTGCTTCTGTTTCCCATTTAAACAGGGGTTATGGTCCAGCTCAAGGATACCCCACATGGAGTGAGGGGCCTGGGTTCAAAACCCCACTCAGCCATAAGGGAGTGGAATGGGTTAAACAACTCCTTAAATCAGGACTTCTTAACCTTTTTAAGCCAGGGGCCAGGTCAGATAGCTTTGGGGCCCAAGATGGCCATTTTGCCCTTCCTCCTCCCCCCATAGCACTTCCTCGTGTAGCGGAGGTGGTGGTGGGCCACATGAAATGATGTTGTGGGCCGCTTCTGGGCCCCAGATTGAGAATCCCTGCCTGCCTTAAATAGTGCATTTACTTTGAAAACTTAATTGCTATGTGCTATTTTAGTGTTAAATTGTGTTCAATTATGTAGATTGTATCTTATGGTATGCTATTCTGTTGATGTATATTATGTTGAGGATATGTTTGTGAGGCACCCAGAGTCGCACTTCGCGAGTGGGGTGGCATATAAGTCAATAATAATAATAATAATAATAATAATAATAATAATAATAATAATAATAATAATAATAATAATAATAATAATAATAATAAATCATTATTTGTTTGTTTGTTTGTTTGTTTATTTGATCAAACTTTTATGCCGCCCTCCTCACAAGGACTCAGGGTGGCTAACAGACTTTAAAAACACTTAAAACACAATAAAAACACAGTATAAAAATCAAGATTAAAAATTACAGAGATTAAAAGAGATTAACAATTTTTTAAAAAAAACTCAGGGTTGCTATAAATCAGTTTCTCTAGGGAAGACAATGAGTTGCCAACCTCTTTGCCTGCTCTCACTCACTTTCTTCATGGCCTTCTATCTTATTTGTTGTCCTGTATTATTTCCCTTATTATCTCATTCCTGATTTTATCCCTTCTAGTCACTCCAGCAGCCTTCCTCTACTTTGTTTAATTATCATATATATAGGCTGAAATCAACCTGTAGCTGTGGACCTCCTAGGCCAAGGGTGCCCAAACTTTCCCTGCCAGGGGCCTGACCACACCTCCCCAAACAGCCACACTCCTCCCGGGATGGGCAGCACTGGCGTATAAATTCAACATTCATTTTTGGGCTTTTTTGCCACCCCTTGGAGGAGCATTTTTGAGCCATTTTAAAAAAGTTTTCAGCACATTTTTGCTACAATTTCTGCACTTCCAGCAGCAGTGCAGCGCTTCCAGCGTCAGTGGCAATCTGGCCCTTAGGCCAGATGATGACATCAAGTGGGCCGGACCCAGCCCACAGGCTGTAGTTTGAGGAACCCAGGGCTGGTGTCAGACCTAACTTAAACACACCTCCTTGCATTTATGTCTGTGCATTAATTCGAAATCAAATGCCGTGTCTGCAGTTAGGAACAAAAAGAGTTCTGTTTTTGTTTTGTTTTCATGCACAATGCGTGTTGCAAATCTAAAGGTTTGCAAAGCCCAACGTTGCTCGCTCTCACGTTTGTGTTGTGTGTCTCTGAGTGTGTTTTAAAGATGCTTTGTTAAGGTTTGGCCAGACCCGTTTATCACCCGTG
The DNA here is from genome assembly GCA_030440675.1 of Furcifer pardalis. Lineage (NCBI taxonomy): Eukaryota > Metazoa > Chordata > Lepidosauria > Squamata > Chamaeleonidae > Furcifer > Furcifer pardalis. The sequence goes on along the minus strand of CP126891.1, from coordinate 24,788,376 downwards.
CTCCACCGATAAAAACTGATGGCCAGCATTTAGTTTCTACCAGGTGCATTAAATTCCCATAACACGAACAGGGCTCTGTTAAGTCTACCATAACACCTCTCTCACTCTCTCTCTTTCCCCCCCCCTTTTCTCCTTCTTTGTACAGCGATTACATTTCCAACCTAATGACAGGTGCGGTTTGTTCAGACGCAGTGGGCAAGACCACGGCAGTCATTGAACTCTTCCTCCAATCTGTCACCTGGGCCGGCACAACTGAAGGCGCATCGCTCACAGGAAGCGGGGGGGGGGAGAGGAAGTAGGAGCTGGAAAGCCACATGGAAGAAAGGAGTGTGATGCTTTAGGGGCCAGGTTTAACTCACTCTCCTCGCACACCCAACAAAAGGCTGCCCTGCCCTGGTGAAACGCTGGTGCCAATCAAAGGCCGACACATTGGGGAACTAGGTATGCAAAAGAAAGACATGAGTTCAGAGGTAGTTCTGGATTGCCCTTGGAGAAGACTTCATCCTCTTCTGAATTCTCTTTTATATGTGCTCTTTCAGGGTAGGGAGAAGGACACTCGGTCTCCCTACAACCAGAAATCTAGTAGCCAGGGAAAGGCTGCCGGAGTGACGAGAGAAGGAATAAAAGAGAATCTTTCTGCTTCCTGTGTTAGTTGTTGAAATATTATAGGCACAGGAGTGCACGGAACACTGTTTACCTTCCCACCAAAGTGGTCCCTATTTATTTGCAGTAAAACCTCGCATAAAGGAGTGCCTCGCTTAGAGACTAACTCATTTAAAGAGCAGAATTTTCTCTGAATGGTCGCCTCTCTTAACAACTATTTATTTTCTGTGAGCCACCCAGAGTCTTCGGAGTTGGGCAGCAGTAGAAATCAGAAAAATAAATAAATAAATAAATAAATAAATAAATAAAAATAAAACCAAAAACTTGCTAAATTGGGGTTCGCAATCCCCCCCCCCACGTCAGAAGTCACAATTGGTCACTTACTTACTATTACTTGCAATTTCTCGCTTTCAAACTGCTAGGTTGGCAGGATCTGGGATAGAGACGGGAGTTCATTCCGTCCTGCAGTACTTGGGAATCGAACTGCTGACCTGCCACCTTCCCATCAGCGTCTTAAGCACTTGAGCCACTGCAGTCCCTTCCATTTCCTACTCATGTGTAAAAACCTTTGGCAAACACCTTTGCGCGTTGGCCGTGGCTGGCCATTCCGAGACAGAAGCATTTCCCATGTATGAAATCCTGGACCTTGACTGACAATTAATTTTATTGGGTGACATCAGTTTTACAAGAGAGAAAGACTATATGCACACATTCTTTTCTCTTCTTGACTTTCTGTAGACGTCTGTCTTTTATTCTATTTTTTATTTTTATTTTAGAAGCATGCTGGCATATAGGGGACAGCAGTCCTAAGTATACTCGTATATACGTGACTATAAGTCATCCTGAATATAAGTTGAGGTACCTAATTTGAACCTCTAAAACTAGGAAAATAGATTGACCCAAATATAAGTCGGGGTGGAAAATTCAGCAGCTGCCAGTGAGTTTCAGTAATTAAAATACATGAAAATATGGTAAAATTAATTAATTTAGGCATTTGTGTGAGTATGTTTTTAAGTTTTTATGGTAGTGTTCATGTGTTTTTTTTAACTGTATGTATGAATTTGGACCACTGTGATTTTGGGACCTTTGGGGTCATTGACCCAAGTATAAGTTGAATTCCTTATTTGGACCTCATTTGGGGGGGGGCTAAAAATCTAGACTTATACTTGAGTATATACAGTAAATAATGCTGAGTCTGCTCAGTGCTGGATGGACGGTTAAGCAAGAATGCTTCGTCGAGGGTGGTGGTCAAAGTCAAGGTCCCACATGCTTAGGCTTGAGCGAATGACTATCTAAAAGGATCAAGATTAGATAAATAAACTAATTCCACACTTTTCTAAATGTATGCATTGTTTTACATCTTTTTCTTAACCTACACATTCACCTCAGGAAGAAATACATGCATTTTTCAGAAATATCTATATTTGGTCCTATACCTTGAAAAGTGCCCCCAAAAGTTGTTTCCACCCAGACTACAACCCTCTGCTTGCACATGCCTGCACACACACACTAGTGGCCTCCAATATCGAGTTCCTACTTGATCTCCATTCCGAGCACTTGGGGTCCATTTATACAAATCCTGTAGTAGATGGAGCATAGCACTCTCTACCCATGCTCAGGGATGGCAGGGACTCAAGTGGCTAAGGTGTTGACTGGAAGGTGGGAGGTCAGCCGTTCAAGACCCGAGTACTGCAGGACGGAATGAGCTCCCGTCTCTGTCCCAGCTCCTCCCAACCTAGCAGTTCAAAAGCAAGACATTTATTTATTTATTTATTTATTTATTTTATTTTATTTTTCCAATTTTTATACCACCCTACTCGGATTGGGCCGACTCAGGGCGGTTCACAAGCACAGAGAAACAACAAATTTATAAACACAACATGTAAATATAGGAAAAAATAATAATCAGCACTGTATCAACACCACAAAACACCTCAACATCATTACATAATCAAAATTCAATAGGTATCAATTTCAACAACAATAAGAAATTACATTGCAAGTAGATCAATAGGGACCACTTTGGTGGGAAGGTAAACAGCATTCTGTGCACTCCGGTGTCTACTCATGCCTGGCACATGACCACGGAAACTTCTGCAGAAGCAGACAACGCTGGCTCTTTAGCTATTACACAGAGATGAGTACTGAACCCTAGAGTCAGATATGACTGGCTTTCAAGCAAGGGAAACCTTTACCATTAACCATGCTCGTTTTAGTAGGTGGTCGTAAGGTAACTAGGTCTCAAACTATTACTGCTGTACTTCCACTGTTCTCCAAAAGGGGAGAAACACTTTAAAGCTTTAGCAGCTGGATAGAGGGGGAAGAGTCTGATCTGTATGAATTTGCTGGGTTTATGGCCTGTGCATCTTGTTATCCCCGGCAGGCACTGGCTAAAAATGCCTATTGGGATCGTGTCGTTTAGTGGCTCCAAAGGTTAGGAGCTAAGATTGAGGGCTGGGGAGAGAGAGCCAGTGAGCAGATACACTTGTAGGAAGGCAATAGGTGATGTGTCTTATTCTACAGTGGCCAGAAGCCGTTGTGGCCCCACAGCTCATGCCCCAGTACAGAGTATTCTGGTTGCTTCTAGTACAGGAGAGTACAGTGTACAAGGAAGAATCTTAGGTGCTGAAGCTGTTCATCAGGAGAGACATACGTTTCAGCACCCTGGACAGTTCCCAGCCTGGCCAGGTTAGCCTGCTATGGCAGGGGTTCCCAACCTTTTCAAGCTAGGGGCCAGGTCGTACTCTCTCAGTCAGCTTCGAGGGCCGGATGGCCATTTTGCCCTGCCTGCATGATGGGGTTGGCCATTTTGTCACAACAGTTTCAAATGGGTAGCCATTTTGTTTCTCAAATGCCCTTGGAGGGGTGAAATGACATGTAAAATGGTGTCATGGGCTCAATCCGGCCCATGGGCCTTGGGCCTTAGGTTGGGAACCCCTATGCTAGGGTGATAGAGTAGACCAGCGTTTCCCAAACTTTGATTTTTGGACTTCAATTCACAGAAACCTAAGTCAATTCCTCAAAGCACTGATCAGCCGATGTACTGACTTAGTCTTCTGGGAATTGAAGTCCATTGGTGTTCTGTGGAACATAGTTTAGGAAACTTTGGAGTAGACCCTACTGCCAATGACTCAATGCCGATTGTCAAGCAGTGTTTAACTAACCTGACATCCCTAAGGACCAATGGCCTTGGGTGCCAAAGTCCACAGGGAACGGTGATAGTCCCCAAGAGGATTAAATCCCACTTGAATCCCTCTAGATGGAGGGCAGCAGCTTCATCCATCCTGGCCTGGCACATGCCCCACAGGGTGGCAATTTGATTTTTAAGGAGTGGGGGCAATTCAAGAATGAGTTATGAACAGTGAATGGCCTTTTAGGCTTCCTCCACATCAGAGGTTCCCAACCTCAAGCCTGGGAGGGCCGGGTCAGGCTCTCTCAGTCAGCTTTGAGGGCCGGATGGCCATTTTACCCTGCCTGCATGATGGGTGTGTGTGTGGCCATTTTGCCCTAGGAGGGGGGCACATAAAATGGTGTCGTGGGCCAAATCTGGCCCACAGGCCTTACATTGGGAACCCCTGCTCCATGGTCACTTTTTGAATAATAAGAATTATATGTCACAGGAGGTGGGGGGACATCAGGATTTTAGAGATGCTTCGACAGGGCATGCCCCCCCCCCAAAAAAAGGTTAGAAACCACTGCTTTTGATGCACACAGACAAATGCACAAAACGACAAGTTGATAACATTTGGAGCTGTTCCAAAATTTTAAAACGTCCTCTCTCTTTCTCTCTCTCTCTCTCCCTCTCCCCAACCCCAGGTGTACAAAAGCAGGCTATACAAAACAACTCATCTCTTTTCCTCCGGCACCCTGTGTAGCCCTCGTGCCTCTCAGAGAAGGGGGCGACGAGGGCCGACTCTATGAATTCACAATACTCACTTGGGACCACGTAAGTAATTGTGTCTGAAATATCCATTGTGTCGATGAGATGCTCCTCTTTAGAACCAAATCAGATCATTTGAATGTATTCCCCGAAGAGAGAAAGAGAGAGAAAGCAAAAGCACAAGCAAGAGAGGTTGAGAAAAGATGAGAGGCGACGGAGTCATTGTTTGCCAAAGTTTCCAAGCAATCCTATTCTAGATCCTGCTTTGTGGAGATGGGTTCAAATTGCTTTCATCCCCCCCCCCCAGCTGAACCTACAAGTGAGTCCATATTTTGGTTCCCTTCTTCTCACTCTCTCTCTCTCATTGCATCCATGCACATCTCGCTCACGAGAGAAACCCATATAACCTCGAGTGTTTCTGTTTATTTACGACCCATGCCCACAGCACTGTCGGAATCCGGTGTGCCAGCTTCATTATAAGCTCTTGGGCTTTGGGGCAGCAATGCATTTATAATTTTTATTGTTATATCTTTTAATTTTATTTTGCTTTCCTTGCTGTGCCGGGGGGCGGGGGGTGGCAGCTCAGGGAAGCAAGATAGAGGCGTATATTTATGGCAGAGCAAACGATCTACCCTTGGCGAATTGCATGTATCAGTTAATTTAATCTGTACCAGTTTTATTTAAACTGGGCTTCTCTCCCCCACCCCCTTTCACCTCCCAGATTTCACTCTAGCCCTACAAATACATCCACTCCTCCCTTTGCTTGGTAGAAGTTGAACTGAGACTTTTGGGTAGGGGTTACTATTTTTAAGTTAAGAATATCTAGCTATTTTAATTGCAGAACCTTTTTCATATAGAGTCACTTAAAAAATAAAACATTGCACACTTTTGTAACATTGGGGAAGGAAACCTACCTTTGAATTTAAAAAGATACACCCTGCTGCCTTTCTTCCATTTACCATCTAAGTCAGGGGTTCCAAAACTTTTCAAACCAAGGGCCAGGTCATGCTCTCTCAGTCAGCCTCGAGGGCCAGATGGCCATTTTGCCCTGCATGCACAATGGGGGTGGCCATTTTGTCCCAACAGCTTCAAAGGGGTGCCCATTTTGTTTCTTGAGTGCCCTTGGAGGGGGAGGCACACGAAATGGTACCACGGCCTGGATCCAGGCCCACAGCCCTCAGGTTGGGAACCCCTGATCTAAGCTAACCAGCCTGGCTTTAACACCAAGCTGTGTGTATTTGCCTGAAGAAGTGACCTGTGAGTGACAAAAGCTGGCAATGTTTTATTTTTTAATTGACCCTATATATTTTTTTAAAGGTATCGCCTCCGTTCTGCAATTGTTTGAGTGTCTGGATGGGTCACAGGGCTTAATTTTACTAACTTTGCTATTTTAATGTGCACACACAAACATACACATATATATATTGAAAAGCTTCCTCCCCCCCCCCCATCCGTTCCCTGTTGCCAGGGAATCACGCCTTTCGCCGCTACTTACTTATGCCTACCCGCCTCCAGTGGTTGCATGCGCTGATTGACATTTACAAATTACCCAGCAGAAACTGTTCAATCTTTGACCCGGGTGTTTCTATTCAGCAATGAGTAAGATTTGCAAGCATTTTGTCATATAATTACAGCAAATCCCTTGAAAATTTCCACAACAACGCCTAGATGAACGGTAATTTGGTCTGACAGCTGCTGATGCCTTCACAATGAGCGGAGATGCAAAACAGGCAGGGAGAGTGTGCTGCGTGCGCATGTGTGCGTGTGTCTCTCTTTGGGGAGTCAGAAAGGCAAAAAGAAAGGACAAACACACACACACACACACACACACACACACACACATACATGTGACATTTTTGTCTTGGTGCAATGTGTAAAATTGGCAGGCATTTAAGATTGATGAGCATGCATTGGTTCTATCAGACAAGAGGATTTTATGGTGTCAATAGTCTCCGGTTCTCTCGCCCTCTGTTCCTGTCCCTTGTAGCGGTTCCAGTTTTTTATCATGCTCCAATAATATGCATAGATCACCGCTGTTGTTCGCTGTGAAATTTATTCCACCTTCCAACATGCTCTTGATGGGGCTTATTGTATTACCGGTTGAGTGAGGCGCTTTGATACTACAAAGATACAGAGCCACCTCTTGTCCCTGCTTAAATGCCAAGCCAAGAACCTAATGACACGACTCTCTCTTAATGCGTGGGTCTGTTTCTGCCCGCATTTCTGTGACCTCTGCCATGGGCCTGGTCGGTGCTAAAATGATCCCTGGCTAAAGAAACATGAAACTTGGGGGGGGGGGGAATCACCAAGTCGGGAAAAACCCGGGTCTTGGCTCAAGTAGCTAAGATGCTGACTGGAAGGCAGTAGGTCAGCAGTTTGAGACCCAAGTACTCCAGGACGAAATGAGCTCCTGTCTTTGTTCTAGCTCCTGCCAACCAAGCAGTTCGAAAGCAAGAAATTGCAAGTAGATCAATGTGAATCACTTGGGTGGGAAGGTAAACAGCATTCTGTGCACTCCATTGTTGAGTCATGCCTGCCCCATGACCACAGAAACATCTGCAGAAGCAGACAGCGCTGGCTCTTCGGCTATGAAACAGAGATGAGCACTGAACCCTAGATCGGATACAACTGGCTTTCGAGGAAGGGCGATCTTTACCTTTACCGAAGCTAACCAAGGTAGAGACTATTAAAATTTTGGTTCATTTTTTAAAATACAAATTTAGCAAAAAGTGTCAACTTCTTCAGACTCTCCAAACTAAGTACTGTATATACTCGAGTATAAGTCTAGTTTTTTATCCCCCAAAATAAGGACCAAAAAGAGGACTTGACTTATACTCAGGTCAACGACCCCGAGAGTCCCAAAATAAGGTGGTGCAAATTCAAACATACATTTTAAAAAAGCACTAACACAACGGCAAAAACTCAAAAACATACCCACACAAATGTCTAGATTAATTAATTTTACCATATTTTCATGTATTTTAATTACTGAAGCTCACTAGCAGCTGCTGCATTTTCCACCCCGACTTAGACTCGAGTCAATCTATTTCCCTAGTTTTAGAGGTCCAAATTAGGTACCTCAACTTATATTTGGGATGACTTATAGTCGAGTACATACGGGTAAATCACATATTGACATATTTGTGTACCTGATTAAATGGTAAATACAGTCAGATTCCCATTACATTGGGTGCTCAGCTCTTAAAGGTCTTGAGTTCAAATCCTTGTATTTTCAAATGTGATAGTGCTGCTTGCTCCAACCATTATTATTTTTTATTATTTTATTTTATTATTATTATTGTGAATAAAGAGGATTTTGTTTCACTGCCTTTGGAGAAATGTGGAACTAAATTAATGTGGAACTAAATTAATCGTCCTTTGCTGTGAACAAAGGCACCATTCAATATGACTTATACATCTGTGGAAAGGTCACTATCCATAATATTACCTTTGTGAAATATACCAGCTTTACTTATGATTATTATATTCATTATTATATCCATGCTAATCACCAGACATCATTAAAGGGTCTAGTGATTAACATGAAGATACACTTGCCTCACTGGCAACTCCTTGGATGGAGGTCTAGGGAGAATGAAGTGCCTTAGGAGCTGATACTGTTTCCACTGTTTCTCCTCTTCCTTCATTGCTTGTGTGTTGTGTCTTAAATGTGTCTTAAATGTCAGACTTTAATCCATAAGCAACATCCAAAATGGCTCTGAAAAGTGATCGAGAAGGTCTGTGTCACTCAGAGAATCCTGAATGATTGTGGAACAGATCCCTGGATCATGTAACATGACCAAGAAGGCTGTAAAGGTCACCCTTGCTTCAAAGCCAGTCATATCCGACTCTAGGGTTCAGTGCTCATCTCCGTTTATAGCCAAAGAGCCAGTGCTGCCTCTGCAGAGGTTTCTGTGGACACGTGGCAGGCACGCCTAGACACCGGAGTGCACAGAACGCTGTTTACCTTCCCACCGAAGTGGTCCCTATTTATCTACTTGCAATTTCTTACTTTCGAACTGCTAGGTTGGCAGGAGCTAAGACAGAAACAGGAGCTCATTCCATCCTGTAGTACTCGGGAATCAAACTGCTGACCTTCCAGTCAGTGAGTTCAGTGTCTTAACTACTTGAGCCACTGCTGTAAATGACCTCAAAAAAGAGGATGGGCCTATAAAGGTAACTAGATCCTAAGTTGTTTAAAGGTTATCATCCTTCACCACTGCCATCATCCAAAAGTTAAAAGGAGCTCTGGTGGCACAGTGGTTAAACTGCTGTCCTGCAACCAAAAAGTTGTGAATTCAATCCTGACCAGGGATCAAGATAGTGTCAGCCTTCCATCTGGTAAAATGAGCGCCCAGCGTGCTGGAGGCAAAATACTAATGAACTTGTGAACCACACAGAGAGTGCACTAAACGCTATGGGTCGGCATTATGAGTGTAATTGGGTTGCATTTTAAAAAAAGGAGATAAGAGCAATCTTGTTGTTGTTCTGTCGTATCCGAATCTGAATGTTGGCAATCCTCATGGTGATCAGCCATGAAGGCTGTCCTGAGAATATAATGTAGTGGCCTTTCATCAAGAGGCATCTTTTGGAGGCATATTTTGCTACAAATCTTCATCAACCTGACCACAGCAGCAACCAGACATATTCCTTTCTGTTCTTCCATGGTGATCACAAAGCTGCATATATCCACATTCCCATGTGGATGTAGATGACTATTCCAAGATAATTTCTTTAAAAATCTAAATAATTGCCATTTTAAAATACCACTTTGCAAATCCAATTCCGGAAGCACCAATATCACAGATACGTGCCAATGGGTGCTAACGCTGGTAAACAGCAGAAAGTTTCATGATGCAACAAGAAACCGTTTACCCCGGGCTAGTATAATCTTGGGACTGTGGTGGTGTAGACATTGAACTGGATGACTGGAAGGTCAGCAGGTCAGCAGTTTGAGACCTGAGTGCTACACGATGGAGTGAGCTCCTATCTCTGACCCAGCTCCTGCCAAGCTAGCAGTTCGAAAGCAAGATAAATAGGACCATTACGATGGGAAGGTAAACAGCATTCCATGCACTCCAGTGTTTAGTCATGCCTGCCACATGGCCATGGAAATATCTGCAGACATAGACAGCACTGGCACTTTCACTATAAACAGAGATGAGCATTGAACCCTAGAGTCCGATACAACTGGCTTTTGAGCCATGGCAACCTTTACTTTTAGTATAATCCGAGCCAACCCCAAAGCCTATGGCAAGGGTATGTGTGTGCATAATTGTGTTTTAATAGACCTTACCCTTGGCAGGGGACGAACACATGTACATTTCTCAAGTTGGGGCAGCAACGACATGATTGGTATCAAACTGGGCTCTGAACACATTCATTCCTGGTTTCATCTCCGTCCCCTGAAACGGCTTCTCTTCGTTATCATTAGCTCCACCCAGAACAGAGGTTAATGAATCTGAGCCAGGAAAGAGGGGGCAGGAAATGATGAAGTATCATAAAGACACAAGAATCATAAAAGATACAATGAAACCGAGAGAAGCTATTGAGTTATAAATACAACCAATACATGCGACATCACTCAAACGACAGAAACAGCCATAAAATACGTCATTTTCAGCCTTCTTTCTTCAAGTGACTAAAGTCTTTTAATTCTCAAGGCACGCTTTTCTTTATAGCATCCAATCCTCCTGTCCCTACCAAGAGGTTTATCACATATACTTTACTCATGGCAGATACCCACATACAGCACAAAACACACACTCATGTACCAATATATACTACTACGTGGTCTTACTGCATACACCCGAGGGAGACTGGTAGTAATTTCTCCCCCGATGTCTGGCGTTTTCAGGTATAATAATATCTGGCTCTAAAATGAGGGATACATTTCCCCTGCCATCCTTCATACATGCTAATTCTGCTGGAAAAGAAAACGAAACAAAAATTAGCATGACAGAAGAACTGCGCAGGTTTAAAGTTAACAGTGAAGACATTGAAATGGTGGAAGGTTTTTACATACCTCCGTCCAAAGATCAGTCCAAATGAAGACTGAAAGCCAAGGATCCAGAAGAAAATGGAGTCTTTAAAGGATAGCAATGAAGGAATTAGAAAAGAGAATCAAGAGTAAACCAAGTCTGAGATCATCCACACGCGTGTGATCCAGGTCATCATGTATTGGTCTGAAAACTGAAGAAAGCTGACAAGGAAAAAAATGATCCATTTGAGATGTGGTACTAGAGGAGATAAAGGGACTACAGTGGGTTAGGGGTTAAGATGCTAAATTTGATGACTGGAAGGTTGGCAGGTTGATTTCTGGGTACAGCATGACAGAGTGAGCTCCTGTCTCTGTCTCAGCTCCTGCCAACCTAGCAGTTCGAAAGCAAGACATTGCAAGCAGATAAACAGGGACCACTCTGGTGGGAAGGTAAACAGTATTCCGTGCACTCCGGTGTCTAGTCATGCCTTCCACATGTCCACAAAAATGTTTGGAGACGCAGACAGCACTGGCTCTCTGACTATAACAGAGATGAGCACTGAACCCTAGAGCTGGATACAACTTGCTTTAGCAAGGGTGACCTTACTAGAGGAGAAAAGAGGACTACAGTGGCTTAGTGGTTAAGATGCTGAATTTGACACCTGGAAGGTCAGCAGTACAGAAATTCAAGACCCAAACACTACATGATAGAGTGAGCTTCCATCTCTGCATTCTGTGCACTCTGGTGTTTAGTCATGCCTGCCACATGTCCATGGAAATGTCTTCAGATGCAGACAGTGTTGGCTCTCTGGCTGTAACAGAGATGAGCACTGAACCCTAGAGTCCGATACGCCTAGCTTTTGAGCAAGGGTGACTTTTACTAGAGGAGAGCTTTGTGGATACTCTGGACTGCCAGAAAGCTCAAGAAATGGGTTCTAGAGAATAACCTGAATTGTCTCTGGAGGCAAAAATTATGAAGCTGATGCTGTCCTACGTTAGGCTCATCATGAGAAGTCAATCCGTTCTGGGAAAGGTGATAAGGCTGGGAAAGGTGGGAAAGGTGGGAGGCAACAGGAAATGAGGAAGATTAAACATGAGATGGATTAACTCTATGACAGAACCATGGTTTTGTGTTTGAAAGAGATGTCCCTCTGTTTGAAGACATCCCCTATTCGAGGAGTGAGAAATTTGTCCAGATGTTATTAAGGTAAAGATAAAGGTTGCCTTTGCTTGAAAGTTAATTGTATCTGACTCTAGGGTTCAGTGCTCATCTCTGTTTCATAGCCAAAGAGCTAGTGCTCTCTGCATCTGCAGATGTTTCTGTGGACATGTGGCAGGCATGCCTGGACACTGGAGTGCATGGAACACTGTTTACCTTCCCACCAAAGTGGTCCCTATTGATCTACCTGCAATTTCTTGCTTTCGAATTGCTAGCTTGGCAGGAGCTGAGAGAGAGACAGGAGCTCAGTCCGTCATGCAGTACCTGAACTTCGACCTTCCAGTTGACAAGTTCAGCGTCTTAACCACTTGAGCCACCAGTCCTAATAATAAAATTTTAAAAATTTAAATTAAGACCCTAGTAACGACCAAGTCTTGATCTGAAAAACTCCGCCTTCCCAATTATATGCCCCATCTCATCGCGAGGCCTGTCAATCTGGGTCCACCCCATCACCACTAGGCTCCACCCCAATCTCGGCCACTTTCCATCCCTATCTAAGCAATTTCCACCTTCTGATCTCCCCATTTTCATTCCAGCAAGCAGTTGCATACAAAGTATCTTCTGCTGCGGCAGCGGCGGCGGCTTTATGTGAACGCCTCGCTTTTTATTCGCTGCCTCCCCTTTTACTGAGCTGCTAATGTCATATTTTTATTGCACCGAGGACGTGATTTTAAATTGTTGCAAACTGCCCTGAGTAGAGCCTACATACTAGAAGGATGCGATAAAAATCTCTCCATCAAAATGGAAATAAATAAATACTCTAGCAGGCCCCGTCCTTAAGGCCTAGCCTCTACTTTTTCTTGTGCCAGGCGATGCTCCCTCGTGAATCTAAGCCATCTCCAGTTACTCGAGTGGGCAAGATCAGGGAATTGTGCCTACTTTCCCTTAGGCTTTTAAGCCTTCTCCTTGTTTCATATTATGAAACATTCATATCTCGAAGCACAGTTTCCCTTAGGAATGCATTTAAAATCTTTTTTTTCCTGGCCTCTGGAATGGATTAATTTGTTTCCAATGCATTCCTATGGGAAACTGCACTTTGAGATACTAATTTTTTTGTGATTTAAATCCGTAACTCGAGATATTATTTTCAATTGATTTCCTTTCATATCGTGAAAATTATGTTCACTGAGGCGTTCATAACCGAGGTCCCACTGTACTTCAAGTCAAGGTGCAGATCCTTTTGATCCGGTGGATCTGTTCTAGTTGGGACTCTAATTGGATGTAGGCCACAACAGAGTGAAGCCAATCCCTGTAACAATCAGAGTAACTAAAAAGTTACAGTTACATCATAAAAGATGAGATGCTATCCTGCCTCTGTCTTGGCCGGGAGACACACTCTCTATGTGCAACTGTTCTTGTTCTTGTTCTTGTTCTTGTTCTTGTTCTTGTTCTTGTTCTTGTTCTTGTTCTTGTTCTTGTTCTTGTTCTTGTTCTTGTTCTTGTTCTTGTTCTTGTTCTTGTTCTTGTTCTTGTTCTTGTTCTTGTTCTTGTTCTTGTTCTTGTTCTTGTTCTTGTTCTTGTTCTTGTTCTTGTTCTTGTTCTTGTTCTTGTTCTTGTTCTTGTTCTTGTTCTTGTTCTTGTTCTTGTTCTTGTTCTTGTTCTTGTTCTTGTTCTTGTTCTTGTTCTTGTTCTTGTTCTTGTTCTTGTTTAAAAGGGGAATACTTTATACGGCAAATAATTTGTTGTACTTTGTATTTTGTCTAAATTGCTTCCTAGCTCCTGACCAAAACTTGTAGTTCTTGTGCCTGGCCATGTTCCACTTTCATGATGTCTCTGCCACCTCACGGTAGGGCCGGCCCCGGCTGCTGCATTTTAGCTTATTGCACAAAAGGAAAGTGTTAGGGAAGATTTTGTTGTTTTTTTAAAGCCATGTAAAGCTCTGAGCTCCACTGTGCCTCTCACCCATCTCCTTGTGGCAGCTGACAGGAGGTAAAGAAATGCCAACCGTAATCTGAAATTCATCACCTTAAATGGTTGCTGTTCTCAAGTGGGCCGTAATCAGGCCTTGTGTGTCTGTAATCGGTTGCTACAATCCATCTCCCCTCTTCAGCGGTAAACATGCCGTGGCATTAGACAACAGCCGAGTTAATTTCAATACCGCCTCTCGCTATCAAACTAAATTGGCAGGGTAAATAGGGAGAGGCAGCTTGTTTGAGTCTTACCTTGGATGTTGTTCGGCTTAAATACGGAGTAAAACGCAAAGGGCCATTAGGGTCAGGGAGAAATTATAGAGGCCCAGCATCCAACAGCAGGTGAAAGCGATATTAAAAGGCAAGAAGACAGAGGTGGCTACACAAAAGGAAGGGAGGGACGAAACTGGGCATGGATCTCTCTTCAAGGTGGGGTTTATTGGACACAGTGGACAACCGTACATGGCAAAAAATATCTGTGCTGCCAAAAAAATTAAAGTATGATGTAAATTAAACCAGCAAGAGATCTATCACGTCACTCGCTAAGTGAAATAAATATATAATAAACTGGCGTTTGTTAGATTACAGCAGGGGTTCCCAACCTTTTCGAGCCGGGGGCCGGGTCACGCTCTCTCAGTCAGTTTCAAGGGCCGGATGGCCATTTTGCCCTGCCTGCACGATGGGGGAGGCCATTTTGACCCAGCAACTTCAAAGGGGTGGTCATTTTGTTTCTTGAATACTTTTGAAGGGTTGGGTGGCACATGAAATGGTGCCATGGGCCAGATCTGGCCCATGGGCCTTAAATTGGAAATCCCTGGATTATACCATCCACATTTTGGGCTGAACCATCGACATGAGCTGCTTCTTCTCCTTCTCCTTCTCCTTCTTCTGTATCCGATTCTGAATATTGGCTATCCTCAAGGCAATCAGCCATGAGGACTGTCCTGAGAATATAATGCAGTGGCCTTCTATTGGCCTTCCGCATCACAGCATGACACCCATGCTCTGAGTCCCTTTCTGGTCCTGAGGAGCCCTTTTGGCACGCAAGGTCCTCCTCAGCCCCAGGTCAGGATGGATGAAGCTGCTGCCCTCCATTAAAATGGATCCAAGTGAGATTTAATCCCCTTGGGGACCCATCACCCGTCCATGTGGACTTCGCCACCCAAGGCTGTTAATCCTTAAACAGCGAGTTTTCAATCCCCAAGGCTAACAAGGGAAAAGTTTTAAAACACAACTATAGATGCACAAACAGTTAATTTATTTTCAGCAAGCTGTTTTAAAAATAAACAATACAGCTGATTTTTGAAAAGGAAAAGACACCATAATGTCAGGAAAAGACCCACACACCAAATGCAAGAGCGCGTCTGCTTTGATCGGTGGGTGTGGAGAAAGTAGCTAGTAAAATAAATTTCATGTGAGAAATTACTCTAGGTCAGTGTTTCCCAAATGCTGGTTTTTGGACTTCAATTCCCAGAAGCAGAAGTCATTTCCCCAAAGCACTGCTTTTATAGGGACTTTGTGAGATATGTAGGCTTCGTGCTTACCTAGGAGTCAGCCTCACAGATGTCTGTGGGATTTACTTCTGAGTAAACATGGGTGGGAAGTTTTAAAATGGTGGAGGCCTCCTTGCTCAAAAACCAGTTGTATCTGACTCTAGGGTTCAGTGCTCACCTCTTTTTACAGCCAAAGAGCCAGCACTGCTGTGTATGCTGACATTTCCGTGGTCATGTGGCAGGCATGCCTAGGCATCGAAGAGCACGGGACATTGTTTGCCTTCCCACTGAAGCGGCCCCTGTTTATCTACTTGCAATTTCTTGCTTTCGAACTGCTGGTTTGGCAGGAGCTGGGACAGAGACAGGAGCTCAAACTGTCGTGCAGTACTCGGGAATCAAACTGCTGACCTTCCAGTCGTCAAGTTTAGCATCTCTACCACTTGAGCCCCCCTCTTATAGGGTGAAAGCAAAGGGCAAATATGTAGGTCATTCCGATTCTCTACTACACTAGCCTAACGAAGAATAACTCCTCAGTCAAATTAATATTTCCATTATTTTAAATGCTAATGAAATATCACTAGGCAAAGCAATTCCCAGCCTTTCTAAATTTTGTACCTACCATGCTTTGTGCAATACTTTCAAATGACTTTTAATTCCTCCCCACCCCACCCCCACCCCCAATCATGAGAAATATAATGAATCATGGCCACGAACAGAAATGTTTGTGGTGTCGGGCTGAGTCTACATTAAAGCAGTGAATAATGGAATAGAGGGAGGGAGGGAGGAAAACCAGGAGAGAAAAGGTGCTGAGAACTGCCTGCCGAGCAGGCAAAAGGCATATTTTAAATGTTTTTCCCCCCTCCTACCTTCCAAAGCGATTAAACCGAGAGAAGTAAACAGTTTCACTAATGAAATAAAACAATTATTTCTGGGGCTTCCCACTGTGCCCCACTTTGAAAGGCCTTTAACTTGTTCCTGCCTTTGAGAAACTGGATGGATAGATAAACTTTTAATTATTTTTTTGTATATCGTTGTTTTTAAATTGTGACTGCAAAGCGGGGGGTGGGGAGAGAAAACCCACTAGTATTTCTGAAAACCTTTGCCGCTGTGCAATTTATGCCTTGGGGGGCCTGAGGAACTCCCACCATTACAGCTTTTACTTCTACCACTTCAGACCAACTGAAATAACTATTCTGTGGAGCAAAGCTTCATAATTTTATTCAGAATGAAGACGAAGCAAAGAGCAGAAACCCCAACCCATGTTCTTTCGTATGTTGGTTCTTCAACTATTTTGCTGGACCCCCATTATTCCATTGGTTTTCTAGCTCAGCATTTCTCAAACATGGCTCTTCAAGTGTTCTTGAACTTCAATGACCAGAATCAACACTCCTGCTGATTAGGGCTTCTTGGAATTGAAGTCCAAGAACATCTGGAGAGACAAGTTTGAGGAACCTTGTTCTAGCTCAATGCAAGATGGGACTCTTCCATTTCATTATATGATAGGGTTGGGTCAGGGTTTCCTTAACCTTTGAAGGGTAAAAACAGAACCCAACTTCACCACTGAAAGGTTTTCTTCAACTGGAGAGTCTTTTGAAAGGAGAAAGGTTCCCAACCTTGGGCCATCAGATGTTCCTTGGACTACAGCTCCCAGAAATCTTGGCCCTATCATATAATGAAATGGAAGAGGTCCATCTTGCATTGAGCTAGAACAGGGTTCCTTAAACTTGGCTCTCTAGATGTTCTTGGACTTGTATTCCAAGAAGCCCTGATCAGCAAAGAGTGCTGACTTGGGCTTCTGGTAATTGAAGTCCAAGAACACTTGAAAAACCACATTTGAGGAACGCTGAGCTAGAAAACCAACAGAATAACGATGAAGGCTTTGAGGAGTTGTAGTCCAAATATATCAGAGCCCCCAAGGTTGGAACCACCGAGCTATAGGATAGGGTGTATGTGGCACCTCTAGTTCATGTTTCCCAAAATTTGTTGCACTGTGTGTAGGATGTGTTGGCTCCAATGTTGTTCTTGAACAGAAATATAGGATTTTGGAACAAGCTTTTTGCCTGAAATGGTTTTTCCATGTAATATTGTGAACAGAGGTATCTGTTTGGTCACAACGGGAGAAAAGACTAGATTTTTGGACTTGCGCAGCTGGGATGTCATGACGTACTCATGAATCTGTCTTTGTGTGTGGTACATTAGACTGAGTAATTCTAGTATTTTAAAAAATCAAACCATACAATTTGATATTGCAACAAAGAGCTATTAAAAACCATTTCTAGAGGGTTAGCTTTGATAGTCCATACTGTTTGTTAGTAAAATAAAAATGAAAGTAATGCGACTTTAAAGACTTTAAAGACTTTATGTGGCATTAATTTTCGTGGACTGACAGCCACTTCACCAGATGCAATGCTGAAGAGGGCTACAGTCTAAAAATCCTCTGCCAAATGAAACTTGTTTGGGAATTTTGCTATTTCTATCCTGCCTTCAATTTGGAGCAAAAATGAACATCCATTGACATAGCTTGCCAAAGTCTCAGGGAGTGGATGTTAACCTTTTAATCCGATAAAAAGGTGGAATTTTAATCTCAGAATCTGAGGGTTTTAGATTCGATACCACTTCTTCACCACTTTCTGTTCAGGAAGGTCTATTTTCCTGTGAGCTGCCAAAAATTAAACTTAGAAGTTCACATCAAACATGGCCAGATAACCAAATTCAGATAGTAATGGAGGGACTGAGCATATACTGTATAAATCTAGTTTTTTAGCACCCAAAATGAGGTACAAAAAAGGGACTCGACTTATATTTGTTTCAATCACCCCGAGGGTCCCAAAACTGCGGTGGTGCAAATTCAAACATACATTTTTTAAAAAAAGCCAACACTACCGTAAAAACTCAAAAACATACGCACACAAATGTCTAAATTAACTAATTTTACCTTATTTTCATGTATTTTAATTACTGAAACTCACTAGAAGCTGCTGCATTTTCCACACCCGACTTATATTCAGGTCAATCTGTTTTCTTAGTTTTAGAGGTCCAAATTAGGTACCTCATCTTACATTTGGGACGACTTATAGTCGTGCATATACAGTATATACTGAACAGTGAAAACCCCCCGCTTTACAGACGCCTCACCAAACGGAAAATTTGCCACATGGAAAGAAATCCATTGAAAATTATGCCCCTTGTGCTGATCATTGACCGTAATAAAGTGATTTGGATTTGAATTATGCCCCAACTCATGGAATTCCCCCCCCCCCCGGAATGGATTAACTTGTTTTCAATGCATTCCTATGGAAAACCATGCTTCACTTCATGTTTTTTCCCCAATACATTCCTATGGTGAAACTGTGTGATGCATTCTTATGGGTGGTTTGCAATAAGGATTTTTTTTTTTGATAAGGAAAACCTTGTGGAATGAGTTAATTCTGTAAAGCAGGGTTTCACTAGACTGAAGCAATTTCACCAAATATTCATAGCAAAAAAAAATTTCTAGAAATGTTTTGGGTAGACAAAGAAATGAATCAACTTTATATCACCTTTAGTTTTAAATCCTCCCCCCCCCCCCCCAGCATCTCATTCTCTGGTTACCAAGCCAAATATCCCCTTCTTAACTCATCCTCACATACTGAGAGAGAACAAACCTTGGTCTTCTTTCTTCCGTGAGAACTTATAATTTTCCCCTAATATAAGAGCACCATCTAGTGCTGAGAATCAGAGAATCTTATTCCGCGACAAGGAGGTTTCAGACCTCACAGCCAGCTAATTTGACAGCAAAGTTGTAGGGAGGGAAGCGGGGGTTGGAAGAGGAATTAAAACATATTAAAGGTGTTAATAAGTGACTTATTTAAACGGGGTATTGCATATTGAACATTAATCACCATGCCGTTAAAAGTGTAATTAAGGAGTCACTCTGCCTTCAGGGGAAGGTGCGCTAGGGAGACGCCAGGAAAATGGCCTCTTTATTAATACAAATTATTTTATTTGGCTAAAGCTAATAATTCTAAGTGAGGTCAACGGGATGCCTTGGACGAAGGGGGGGGGAGCGGCACCCTTGCCCGGCTGCGTTTCCATGGCAACTGGACTATGTTCACCCTACGCACACTCACTCACTCACACACACACACACACACACACACACACACACACAAATCAGTGTAATGGCAAGACAAGGGGTTGAATTGCTTCTGAGAGGGAAATCTAGCCTCATTGCTGAACGGAAATATATATTTTCCCCCACAAGATGATTAGCAATAAGGATTCAGGGTCTTATTTTGGGGGTAACCAGAAGCATCACAACTATAGAGATGTCTTTCCACAAAGGGAATGTGTTTGTTTGTTTTTAATGTCAGGCACCCTTAAGACATAGTGCATATATAATCGAATATAAGCCTAGTTTTCTGGTCCCAAAAATGAGCCTGAAACCGGGAAACCGGCTTATACTCAGGTCAATGACTGCATCAGATTGAGATGTGCCAAAAAATTAATTAATTTTACCATATTTTCAGGTATTTTGATTACTGAAACTCACTAGCAGCTGCTGCATTTCCCATCCTCGGCTTATACTTGGGTCAATCTATTTTCCTGGGTTTTCCGATCAAAATTAAGTAGCTCGGCTTATATTCCAGTTGGCTTATACTTGAGTATATACGGTACACACATCTGGCTGCCTCGGTTCATACGTCTCTGTCTTTCTTTTAGTCCAGCATTGTGTTCAAGCTTCTAGAAAGAGAGAGGAAAATGGTTTGGAAAAAAAGAGGAAAAGGCAAAGACCGGCCCAAGACAGACAATGCATAAGTTTCCAAAATCTGACTGCTTACCAGATGAAGGTGATATGGAACTGGGAAGTTCATTTTTCCTCTCCCAAAAATAAGAGGGGAAAAGAGAAACGATGCACTATTTGTTGAATATGTACACTTTTCCAGCCTCCAACCAATTACTTTCGGAATTCTGTTGTGATTTATCTACATCCCCTTGTGATGTCATTCGTTTATGTACAGCGTTACCCAGAGCACGGCATTAACATTTTACTATTAGTCTTACCTTTCAGGACCAAAAGATAAAAGCGTAAATCTTGAGGCACAATGGATGTATCAGCCAAGTTGATCTAGCGTTACAAGTTGAGTTGTGTGTCTGTATCTGTGTGTGGCAAGGCATGCCTCCCCACCACATTGAACAATTGGGGGGGGGGGATACACTCCGATCATTTTTCTCCCTGCGAGGAGTTCATGATTGTCTCATCAAGCCAACAAATCTAATTTCAATTGACGTTTGGCTTGGGTGAATGGATGCAACCCAAATGCACTAAGAAAGAAGAGAAGGGAACAAACTTAGCCAACATATAGGAAAGGTAGGCTAGGGATGGAGAAAATTCTGTCCTCCAGGGTTGGACTACAAGTTCCAGAATCCCTTGCCATTGGCAATGCTAAGTGGCAGTTACAGGTGCCCCAGGCCAAACCATCTAGACTAGTGATGGCCAACCTTGACACTCCAGTTGTTCTTGAACTTCAATTCCCAGAATCCCTGATCTTGGGCTTCCGGGAATTGAAGTCCAAAAACACCTGGAGTGCCAAGATTCACATCACTGACCTAGACCAGTGATTGAGAACCTTTTAGAGACTGAATGCCCAAACTCACCATTGCCACAGACTCAACAGGCTGCAGACTGTGCCACACCCTCACACCCACCTTACCCAAGACAGGGGAGGGGGGAAGCGCTCCCATTGGGGCAGAGGGGCAGGGCAAACTCTGTGCTGGGGGGAGGGAAGAAGCACTCCCATTGGGCTGCTGGGCAGAGGGGTGGGGCAAACTCAGTGATAGGACGATGGCACGGATGCCCACAGAGAGGGCTCTGAGTACCCCCTCTGTTGTGTGTACCATAGGTTCACCACCACTGGCCTAGACAGTGAATCTTGGCACTCCAGGTGTTCTTGGACTTGAATTACCAGAAACACAAGTCAGCTGATCAAGGCTTCTTGGAATTGAAATCCAAGAACACCTGGAATGCAAAAGTTGGCCATCATGGACATTGAGAGTGATCGCCAACCTTGGCACTCCAGGGGAGGCCCAAAGAAACGCCGCTGCCGTGCCAGACGCCGATGCCGCGCGCCCCCGGCCCCCATCACCGGCCGGGAGGAAGATAAAAGGAGCCTCCCTGGCCAGGGGAGGCCCAAAGAAACGACGACGACGACGCTGCGCCAGACGATGATGACGCTGCCGCGCACCCCCCGGCCCCCGTCACCGGCCGGGAGGAAGATAAAAGGAGCCTCCCTGGCCAGGGGAGGCCTGAAGAAACGCCGCCGCCGCCGCGCAAGACGCCGCCGCCACTGCCGCGCCCCCCGGCCCCCGTCACCGGCCGGGAGGAAGATAAAAGGAGCCTCCCTGGCCAGGGGAGGCCCGAAGAAACGCCGCCGCCGCCACCATGCCAGACGCCGCCACCGCCGCGCCCCCCGGCCCCCATCACGAGCCGGGAGGAAGATAAAAGGAGCCTCCCTGGCCAGGGGAGGCCCGAAGAAATGCCGCCGCCGCGCCAGACGCCACCGCCGCTCCCCTTTGTTGGACTTTGTTGGACTCTCCCTCAGCCATCCGGCCTTGAAGGGAGAGAACTTGGGGGTCTTGGGCGGCAATAGAGGACTTAATGGGGGGGGTTTGGTGGGATATTGTTTTGTTTAGTATGGAAGCCGCCTAGAGTCAGGTTTGCCTGAGCGAGGCGGGGTATAAATTTATAATAATTAATTTATAATAATTAATTCTTGGACTTCAATTCCCAGAAGCCCAAGTCAGCACTCCTACTGATCAAGGCTTCTGGGAATTGAAGTCCAAGAACACCTGGAGTGCCAAGGTTAGCCATCACTGATCTAGGAGAATATTTTAGAGGAACTGAGGTGTGTTCGGTTGAAGGGTAAAGCAAAGCAAGTTTTCAAATCCATTTGAAAGCTGAAGGGAGCATACCATATATACTCAACTATAAGTCATCCTTAATATAAGTCGAGGTACCTAATTTGGACCTCTAAAACTAGGGAAATAGATTGACCCAAGTATAAGTTGGGGGTGGAAAATGCAGCAGCTGCTAGTGAATTTCAATAATTAAAATACATGAAAATACGGTAAAATTAATTAATCTATACATTTGTGTGGATATGTTTTTGAGTTTTTACAGTAGTGTTAGTGCTTTTTTAAAAACTATGTTTGAATTTGCACCACTGCAAATTCATTGAACTGAGAATAAGTCAAGTGCCATTTTTGGATCTCATTTTGGGGAATAAAAATCTAGACTTATACTCGAGTATATACAGTAGATCCTTTCAACTTCTTTTCCCTCTGAAATAAAATTTTAAAGGTGTCTCCTTCTTTGAAGAAGATCGATTTCATCAGATTTACCCTTTAAACAAGTGGTTCAGTTCAGGTGAGAAAATAGCATGTTGATAAACACAACTGACCAACTAACCCAATACAAGTTTGGAAGATATAGGAACATTGGGGGCAGGTTAGACGATCCTGGCTTTGCGGGACTGTCAAGATGCTTCCTCATTTCTTTTGCTGTTCTTGGATCCTCAACTCTTCTTTTCAGATTCATTAGCCTCTTGTTGATCAGTGTTTCACCAGCCATCCCAGTCTTTAGTGAGAGTTTCCCAGTTGACATAGCAAAGGTAAAGGTCTCCCCTGCTCAAAAGCCAGTCGTATCCAACTCTACAGGATTACAGTATATACTCAAGTATACTGAGTCGCCTCAGTGAGTGGGCGGCAATATAAATCTAAATAAATAAATAAGTATAAACTGACCCGAATATAAGCCGAGGTACCTAATTTTGACTTGAAAACCCAGGAAAATGGATTGACCTGAGTATAAGCCGAGGGTGGGAAATGCAACAGCTACTAGTGAGTTTCGATAATCAAAATACATGAAAATATGGTAAAATCAATTAAATTGTTAGCACATCTCAATCCAATGCGGTCTTGGGACCCTCGTGGTCGTTGACCCGAGTATAAGCTGAGTTCCTTTTTGGGGGCTCATTTTTTGAGCTAAAAAACTCAGCTTATACTTGAGTATAGATGGTATTTTAATCTCCATTTATAGCCAAAGAGGCAGAATTGTCTGCATCTGCAGAAGTCTCCGTGGTCATATGATAGGCATGACTAGATGCCAGAGTGCAAGGAACGCTGTTACCTTTCCCACCAAAGTGGTACCTATTTATCTACTTGCAATTGCCTTGCTTTCAACCTGCTAGGTTGGCAGGAGCTGGGACAGACAACGAGCACTCACTGAAACTGAATCAGATCCAGGGCACACATTGAATCAAGATGGGGCACATTAAGATGGGATCGTTTCGACTATCCAAAGCCCCCAGTGGGCGTCCAAAGCAGATCAAGGGATCTCTTGCCCAACCCTTTATGAGACAGCTTCTTACCTTCCTCCTGGCAGCTGAAGTGGCTCAGTGGTTAAGAAGTTCATCTTGTTAGCTGGAAGGCTGGTAAGTCGGCAGTTGAAAACTTGGGTTTCAACATGACGGAGTGAGCGCCTGTCTCTGTCCCAGCTCCTGCCAACCTAGCAGTTTGAAAGCAAGAAATTGCAAGTAGATATAGGGACCACTTTGGTGGAAAAGATCTTGGGAACACGAAAGGAGCCTCATTCGGGCGTCCCCTGGGTGGAGTTTCTCCAGCAAAAATCCTTTCAACCCAGAATAAGTTCTGACATGAAATTATTGAATTTCGCTCTCTAAGCTGCTATTAGAGAGGTGGACTTTTTAAGCTGGGAGGGTGGTTTATCTTGGACTGCATCTAGAAAGTAAACTACGAAATAGCACAACATTTTGCATGAGACCATAAAACAAGCCTTTAAAATGTTAGCATGCCTTTCTGTGAGTCTGTGCATGCATGGAGAAAAATCCTCCTTCCACCCAGGTGGACAGTCAAGCAAATAGTATATATTCACAAGACAACCCATTTCCCCTAACTTATTAACACATAGTCAGGATTAATCAAGCAGAGAAGCACTGAAGCAGGCCCGCTAATTAGTCGCCGATGATAACTATATTTGTCATCCCTTTGCAATTAGTCCCCTGTACATTTCGGGAGTTTTAATTGCACCTTGTTCTCCGTTTAGATGTCAGACACCCCCCCACCCCCATTTGTCTCTCCTCCTAATTCTCCCACAAATTTGACAAAAATTTGACATTAAATATAGATTATCTTTAGATTTTCATAATTAACACAACGGAACCAGCCTTTGATCTAAATGCTTCCCCTTCGGACGATAAATCTCAACATTTCCCCCCAAGAGCTGCAGGCTTATTAAATGAGCTGCAAAAAAGCTTCTCACGTCTTGGAAAATGCATCCATATAAGGGGGATCTTTCCAGAATCTACAGCTCTGTTGTAGCCATGGGTTTCAAATAAATTAGACAAATATAGTAAAGGTTTCCCCTGCTCAAAAGCCAGTCGTATCCGACGCTAGGGTTCGGTGCTCATCTCTGTTTCAAAGCTGAAGAGCCAGCCCTGTCTGCTTCTGCAGACGTTTCTGTTGTCATGTGGCAGGCATGACTAGACATGGAACACTGTTTACTTTCCCACTGAAGAGGTCCCTATTTATCTACTTGAAATTTCTTGCTTTCGAACTGCTAAGTTGGCAGGAGCTGGGACAAAGACGGGAGCTCATTCCGTCCTGCAGTACTCAGGAATCGAACTGCTGACCTCCTGGCCTTCAAGTCAGCTTCTTAGCTACAAATCGATATGGGTGATAAGCCATGGGGGCCTCCGTGTTCACCATAGCATTATTATCATAGTGCCAATATGATGTCAGGTACAATTCAAAGTACTCTACTGGTCACTAGGGTGGAGGAGATTGAGCGATGGGCAGTGATGGCCAATCTTGGCATTCCTGATGTTCTTTGACTTCAATTCCCAGAAACACTTATCAGCAGGAGTGTTGACTTGGCCCTTCTGGGAACTGGAGTACAAGAATACCTGGCGTGGCAAGGCTGGCTATCACTGGTCTAGGGTTAGGGAGATCTGGTTTAAGTCCCTCCTTGGCCATTGAATTCCATGGTTGTGGGGACGTTTGGCCCAGTCATACCTTCTCAGCTTTAGATAAAAAGAGAAGGAGGTATCCCAATGATGTCCACATGAATTCATTGGAGAGGAGCCAGATGTAAAACATAATGAAGGAAGACTGAAAGAACTAGGCATGTTCAGCCTTAAGAAAAGGAGGCAGGGAGGGGATATGATAACACTCTTCAAATTCATGGAAGATAATCATAAAGAGGAAAGGAAGGACCTGTTCTCCGTCATCCCAGAGTCAGGGACACATAATAGAAGGCTCAAACTACAGGAAGCCGAATATAGGCTGAATATCAGGGGAAACTTCTTAACTGTTAGAGGATTACAACAGTGGAACCAGCTGCTTCAAGAGGTGGTGAGTGATCCCAACACTGGAAGCATTCAAGAGAGATTTGGAAAGCATTCTGCTTTGATTTGGATTCCTGCATTGAGCAGGGGGATGGACTGTATGGCCTCAAAGGGCCCTTCCAACTCAGTCATCCTGTGGTACTACGAAGAAACAATCTAATGAAATCAAATAAATTTGTAGTGGGCTTGATTGCAACAGGCAACCCAAAGGACTGGCTACTGTCCAGACATATTGGAAGACAAAAATTCCATCATCCCCAGTACCCTGGAGTCAGTAGAAGTTGTAGACCAGGGGTTCCCAAACTTTTCAAGCCAGGGGCCAGGTCACGCTCTCTCAGTCAGCTTCAAGGGCCAGATGGCCATTTTGCCCTGCCTGCATGATGGGGAGTGCTGGCCATTTTGTCCCAACAGCTTCAAAGGGGTGACCATTTTGTTCCTTGAATTCCCTTGGAAGAGTGGGGGAACCACATGAAATGGCACTGCAGGCCAAATCCAGCCCACAGGCCTTAGGATGGGAACCCCTGTTGTAGTCCAATGTGTCTGGAGAGAATCAGGTCAGGGAAGGATTGAAATGATGATGATTCTGAAATTATTACAATTCAGAGTGCTACCAAAAATCTGCTGTTGATGCATTTACGGCCTGAGTGACACCAATAATCAAAGCAGAAATACGGTCCCAAATCACTTCTATGTTTGTTTGAATTTAATTAAACTTGAGCCTTTTGTGAACTGAAGGAAGGGATGAGGTAAAAATTGGGCACACACACCCCCAAGCGCCCAAATTTGAAACTGAAGATCCTGATAGAAAACTCAGCTGTGTAAAGTCAATCCAAAGTTGGCACAGAGAAAACAACTTCAGCCCAACTGGTTTTAACAGACATTTTTGAACAAGCAGTATTTTTTCTTTGTTATGGATTTGCTTTGATTGTTCTTTCTCGGATGCATTTTAATGGTTTTGTTGTTCTCTTAATTTGAACCTTGCGATTCATTGCCTGGAGCATCATTTTTAGCTCACAGGTGAAATTTAACATTTTTAAGTGAATGAAGTTCAGGGGGAAATTAGCATAATGGAAAACATGTGATGTCCCTATTCAAGCATTTTTCTAAAGAAGGGGCTATTTACAATCTGTAGTGGTAAATTCTAACATGGTGATTCCATAGCCACAGCGCTTGGGTCTCAAACTGCTGACCCACTGACAGTCGTCAAGTTCAGCATTTTAACTACTAAGGCATCGCAGCCCTATATACAGTGGTGGGCATCAGCAGGTTCGCACCGGTTCATCAGAACCGGTAGCAGAAATTCTGGCTGGCCCTGCCTATCCAAGTTTTGAAATTACAGCTGTACCTCGCTTAAAGAGCATAATGCGTTCCACGGGATTGCTCTTTAAGCAAGTTTGCTCTTTAAGCAAAACACCATTGTAAGCGACCAATTGTGACTTCTGGCGGGGGGGGGGGATTGCGACCCCCGATTTATTTGCTAAGCAAGTTTTTGTTTGGTTTTATTTGTTAAGCAAAGCAACCATTCAGAGAAAATTCTGCTCTTTAAGCGAGTTACTCTCTAAGTGAGGTGCTCTTTATGCAAGGTTTGACTGTAGTCTTAATTTGGGTGCAACACAGCACTTTCCCCCTGGCCACGCCCACAGTACCATGCCCACAGTGTGATAGTAAATTTTTCTGGAGTCCACCACTGCCTATATATATAAGCCGAGTTTTTTAGACCCAAAAATGAGCCCCAAAAAGGAGAAATGGCTTATACTTGGGTCAATGACCAATGAGGGTCCCAAGACCATGTTGGATTGAGATGCATCAAAAATTTAATTAATCTTGCCTTATTATCATGTATTTTGATTATAGAAACTCACTAGCAACTGCTGCATTTTCCATCCTCGGCTTATACTCGAGTCAATCTATTCTCCTGGTTTCTCGGGTCAAAATTATGTACCTCAGCTTATATTCAGTTCGGCTTATACTCAAGTATATATGGGTATGTTAATGTCATTATGCAACAAAAGAAAAACAGTCAAATCTCAGAGCATACCCATTTTTCTTAAGGTTTTGTTTGACTATGAGCTGAGGAAATAGGGACTTTCAGATCACCACGGTTTACTTTTGGCTTGGTTTGAGAAGTAGCAGAGACCCATCCCAAGCTTAGATAGCCTCCAATAAAAACACATTTCTGGTAGTGGTATTAATAATGGATTATTTATTTATTTATTTCCATTTATATACTGCCCATCTGGGTGGTCAACTCACTCTGGACAGCATACAACATTAAAGAAAACACAAGAATACAATTGTTAAATATATATATATATATATATATATACACTGTATAAATATTAATGTATAAACAATCAGAAGTTGAAGATGAGGGCCAATAATATTCAAAATATTTCCAAATCTAAATGGGAGTGGGTCCTGAAAGTTTTCCAAACAACATTTTGCAATTTTATCTAACTACGGTATCTATTTATCTATATCTATATGCACACAGTTGAGTCCAGGGATAAACCTTTTGCATTCCAAATTCCCTTGATATGCAAAAACAGGCAAAATGTAAAAGGCTAAATGAGCCACTCTTCCATCGACACACTCTTGCGATGTTATTATTTGATAAAAAGCCTATTGAAAGCATCTGTCAGACATCTAGCGCTGTTCCATTGCAATGTTAAAATAAATGCCCCCAAAACCGCATTTCAGGCACTTCCGAGGGCTCTTTCGACAGGAGATGTTTTGGATCAGAAGGCGTCACCTGTCGAACAAAACATCTAGCGATAGATGCGTATTATAACCCACGAGGAGGGAAATACAAATCCTGGTCCAGCTTTCTGCCAAGAAACGCAGTTCCAGCTTCAATCTTGGGAGATAAACCGTCCTTTATGTAAATGTTTGTTTAACTCAATTTGCTAGAGGGGGAAAAGCAGGGGGTGGGGAAGGATTCCAAAGGTATTAAGTGATGAAAGGTATTATTTTCACATGCATAAGCAGGTTTTGTGACCAATGTACACTTTGGGGAGCCGTGGGGTGGGGGAGAATGAAAAATTATACATGCCAAGATAATTTCATGCCGATGGAAACTTCTTGTCAGGAGCCATTTGAAAATCAACGTATACAAGGTTGTCTTTTTGTCAAAGATGTGGAGCAGAGACCTATTCATACGTATATCACAGATTATCTTGGCATGTATAATTTCTTGTTCTCCACCACCCCATACACAGACACGCATGCTCTGGGGAGCTCTGGGGTGGGGAAGAACAAGAAATTATGCATGCCAAGATAATCTGAGATAGATGTGTGAATAGGCCCCTGCTCCACATCTTCAACAAAATGACTGTCTTGGATATGTTGGTTTTTAAAGTAATTTTTAAGGGAAATTTTTAAAGAAAGAAAAATATCCCAGAAACATTTTGTTGTTGTTCAGTTGCATAGTTGAGTCAGATCCTTGGACCATTGTGCACCAGGCTCCTCTATCTTCTATCTATCATCCTCCTCAGCCCACTCAGATCTACACCCTTTGCATCGACGATGCCATCTATCCACCCAATCTTTTGGCATCTCCCTTCTCTATCTTTCCCAGCATCAACGCCTTCTCTAGTGAGTCATCTCTTCTCAGTGGGTGGCCAAAGTGGGTGACCTTCATCTTTAGTATTTGTCCCTCTAATGAGCTTGAAAAGGTTAGGAACCCCTGGCTTTGGAATGTGTAAAGGCCATATCCAACTCTAGGGTTCAGTGCTCATCTCTCTTTCGTAGCCAAAGTGCCAGTGCTGCCTGCTTCTGCAGACGTTTCCGTGGTCATGTGGCAAGCATGACTATACATCGGATAACCTGGAACACTGTTTACCTTCTCACCGAAGCGGTCCCTATTTAGCTACTTGCAATTTCTTGCTTTCAAATGGCTAGGGTGGCAGGAGCTGGGACAAAGACGGGAGCTCATTCCGTCCAGCAGTATTCGGGTATCGAACTGATGACCTACCGCCTTCCAGTCCATGTCTTAGCCACTTGAGCCACTGCAGTCCCTCAGAATGTGAGAAACCTCTAAATACAGATGGATGGGTGGGTGGGTAGACAGGTAGGTAGATATTCTATAGGGTTGCTATTTGCTTCTGAACCAATGCTTTCAAATCCCTCCGTAATTATTTTCGAAAGCAACCAAGCATTACACACACGTTGCTTAGGCATTACTTGGTTCAGCAAAAAGTGACTCTGTAAGAAGCACAAGTGGCATGGCTTGTTGTATAAAGTAAGTACTCGTAGGTAGTGATGTTTTTGTAATTGATTACTTCTGAGCACTAGAAGCAGACCCCGCTGGATTCCCCGGGACAGTTTTCTGTGGACCGTCAAACCTTCTAGATTCGAGATCAAGAAGGCCAAAGCATTCGCTACATCTCACGATAAGATATCAAACCAAGCCACTCTGATCTTTCCTTTTTAAAACAAACGTTCTACCCTTTAACCTTGAAAAATTAAGCTAAAGTGTTTGCTTCTGTACACATGACTTGCTAAAATAAATTGTTTCCTTCATAATGAACACCCTCCGTTTCTCAGGCGCTCTGGGCAACGCTGGCTCAGTGGACACCTCCCTTTTCTAATGAGTAGTTATTGAACGTGCTAACGACAATCAGGCCTAATTAAATACTCAGCTGTTGAGAGGAAGACAACGGTTCATCAAAAATGCAAAAAGAGAAACAAAACAAAAAAGAGAGAAAGAAAGAAACTAGGCAGCCTCCATCTTTTGTTTTCAATAATTAGTTAACAATATTCCCCAGGCGAGCATTTGGAAATCGAAGGGGGATTTATTCACATCTGTTTTGACACCCACCCCCTAAAATGGGGTAGGGGGAGAATAGACACCCCACTTTTCATAATCCTGTAACCTTCTTCTCATAACTTCCTCAAGTCTGCAAAGACAAACGAGTCGTTGCTTTATTTGAAAGCCAGGAAGCATTACAGAAAAGTAAAATCTGTCTTGGAGTAAAACTTGGAAGAGAACCATATGAAATGGCAATTATTAAATGAATATTAAATTCGCTGAAGTTTCACTGTTGGCATTTTGGATTCCCTAGGTACATTCTGAGTTTTCCATAATGGTTTAAAAGGACTCACTTATTTGGACACTTTCAAAGGGGTTTTCCTCTAAAAGCTGCCTTATACTAGAGCACTTCTCAACCTGTTTAAGCCAGGGGCCAGGTCACGGTTCCTCAGACAGCTCTGGGGGTCGGACGGGCATTTTGCCCTTCCTACACCACATGGCACTTCCTGGTGTGGTGGAGGCTGGGGGGGGGGGCGGGACACATGAAATGGTGCCATGGGCTGCAGATTGAGAATCCCTGTACTAGAGAGCAACTACATCATACCAGTTTGATGCCACTTTCAAACATCATGGCTTCTTCCTGTGGATTCCTGCATTTGTAATTTGTTAATGAACTAGAGATTTCTACTGCCTTTCACTGGACTTTAGCTATCTAAGTCGCTCAGCAAACTCCTGGTCGTTGGCTGCAACTCCTATCCAGTGGTGGGATTTTAAAAAATTACTACCTACTCTGTGGGCGTGGTATGGTGGACGTGACCCTGCATTGGACCCGAATCAAGACTACTTTATTTCAAAACTTGGATGGGCAGGGCCAGCAGGGAAAATGCCATTGGCATGAATTTGTTTAAGGTGAATCCCAGTTTGCTATGAAGTGACCCACACACTATGATCACGGAGCCATCTCCTGCAGCACATACGGAATGAGACATGCAGGATCTAACACCGGGATTGCAATGGACTGCCGCAGCCTTGAGGATTTTATCAAGGTGCGTCTTCACAGCCAGTCCATCTGGCATGGCCTCTTCCCCCTCCATGACCATTGGGAATAAGAGTTCCTCCTCCGCTCATGATGCTGTTTGGTCCAACATGATGGTTTCCAATGGCATTTTCTCCACTGAAGGGACCATCACCCCACCTAGAAGGGCTCATCTGTCCGTAGCTGTTGGCCCCTTCAGAGAGTCAGGTTATTAACCACTGGCCAACACTCAGCGTTGAGTCACTGGCTATACGGTCTACTCTATTACTCTAGTGGGATGTCCGGCCAGACAAATAACAACAAACTCCCAGAATCCCACAGGAAGGAGTCGTGAGAGTTAAAGCACTATCAAACTGATATAACCTTGTAGTGTAGACACCCTCCAGGTCAGAAGTTTGAACTTATGACTTTTCTGCCCACCAACCATTTGAAGCCTTGAAGCTCTGACACCCACTAGGGTCCTCAGCCTTGTGGGGTCAGGACTAGAGGCAGAGCCTAGCTTAGTTTAAAAATATCTTGCATGGACCTAGAGAGGACCACCCCAATGTTCTGTCTTCTCAAACTAATAGTCGTATCTGATCGGCAAGATTTTATAGTCTTGGGGAATATCACATGACTCACTCTGGCCAATCATGATTTGAGAGGCTTCCTTTCTGGTCTCCCTAAAGCCCTTTCCAAAGTGCACAGACTGTGACTTCATGTGACTCAAGGATCTGGAGTGATTCCTATTTCGAGTTCTATTTTCTTTCCTTTAAAACAGGATCTAGCACTCCTGATCCTCTTCCCCAGATGTATTCACAGGCCAGATTGGTGGGAAAAGGCAGAGCTTGATAATAATTTTTAAAAAATCAGACTACAAATGCCATCCAAAGCAGGAAGGGTCTTAAATAGAATCTGAGAACAGAAACAGAGAGTAGCCCAAGATGAACAGAAAGGATACAAGCCCAAATTATGGCAAGATGTGCTGTGTAGGATTGTCAAAGAGATGTAAGTAAGTTCTAAGGGATGAGACACTCCTAACCAAACTGATTTTAAGCTGGCAAAAGCCATGGCAAAGAACTTTCATGGAAGATTTAAAGACCCTGGAAAGGACATGAGAGGATGCCCATCACCGAAACTGTTGGGAGACCCCTTGCTGCTCAATATGCTACATAGCATGGGATGGTCTAAGTCCGTGATCGCCAACCTTGGCACTCCAGGTGTTCTTGGACTTCAATTCCCAGAAGCCCAAGTCAGTACTCCTGCTGATCAGGGCTTCTGGCAATTGAAGTTCAAGAACACCTGGAATGACAAGGTTGGCATTACTGCTCATCACTCAGTCTCCTCCACCCTAGTGACCAGTACTTTGAATTCTACGTACCTGGCATCATATTGGCAATATGATAATAACCAGTGGCACCATCACTGGTAAGTCTAAATAAGTGGAAGACATGGTTTAGAAACAGGTCCATTTCTTAGTTCCTGTTCTCATTTGGAGAACGAATCTTCCCCTAAAGATTTTTGTCTTTCCTAGCTCAACTTCCCGCCTATCTCATTAGTAAAAATTTGGATGATTTTTATGGTTCTACCTCACAGGCTTGTTCTAAAGGCATTTGCTGCACCGGAGAACCATCCTTTTTCGAAAAAGGAATATCAGTATTGGTTTTCTGTTGCGTTCAGATGCCTGCTTTGGAGAGCGAGAGGGCAAAGGGTGGTCTGGTAATGATTTTTGAGATTGTTCCCCCTCCCTCATTACCAACCCCTCAGTTTCCCCAGCCTCTCTCTGCCTTCCCACCCACCCACTTGCCGAATCCCCCCATCCACCCTAGCAGCCGTTGGCTCCCATAATAAGGTCCTCATTGCCAATTCAACCTTTCAATAGTCGGACTAGTCACCGGGGAGAGCCAGCCTATTCTAGCTCCGAGCATTCCTGCCCGGGGAATCAATAGAGCAGCTGTGGATGCTATCGATGACTTGCCTATGGTTTTGTGTGGTGTGTGTTGTGTTTTTTGTGCTGAGAACCCAGCCAGCGGGTTGCTTTGTGGCCAGCCACAACTTGTTGACTGAATTGACACTACATACACCAAGGAACACAAACATTTTTTCTTTCACCCCTGCTGTTCAACTTATTAGAAACAACGGACAAATCCATCTTTTCTCAGATACGTGTGATTTTCACATGCAAGCGTGCTCCGAAATCCATTCTGTCTCGTTTCCATAAGAACCTGCAATATTTCTTTTTGTTAAAAAAAAAACCTGCACACCATACATACAGAATATTGGATTTGAATCTTTCTTTATTCGTATCAGAAGCATCACCAGCATATATTAACATACAAAGCTAATATTAACACATCAAAATAAAATTAAAGGGCATCTTTAATGACATCTGCACAATATTAGATGACATCTGCACAATATCACATATCACAATATCCACATCAACAGAATTTCCTCTTGCCAATATTAGGTCCTCCTCGGTGCACGTTGCGGGGCATGTTGTAATTGGAATTCATCAGTTCCAGTCCTCCCTTGTTCTCCTCTTTGGACCATAGCACAAAACAGGCTTCCTCCATCTTCCATGCAAACCCCCTTCTGATAGTTAAAAGATTGAAATCCGATCACATCTTCAGGTTCTTCAACCTAGAACCTTGGTGACAGCCACTTTGAGGGGCTGTGGTGGCTCAGGGGTTAAGAAGCTCACCTTGTTAGCTGGAAGGCTGCCAAGTCACCAGTGCAAGATCCGAGTACTTCAAGATGGATTGAGCACCTGTCTCTGTCCCATCTCTTGGGGACATGAAAGGAGCCTAATTCGGGCGTCCCCTGAGCAGAGTTTCTCCAGAAAAAAATCCTTTCAACCCAGAATAACTTCTGACACATCATTATTATTATTATTGGCCCACTTCTTGGAAGGCCTCCATTTTGAACGGGAACTTCCTTTGCAAATGCCTTCTATCTGAAGGACTCTCTGGTCCAAGGTTAAGAACCAAAGAAGTGGCCTTCAATTTGTCCACTGGCACCTCTGAAGAGTAGATGATGCTTGGGCCATCTTATCTGAGTGAGATGTACATTAATTCTATTTAAATTACAAGACTCATTCCTAACATTGCGCCTGTAGATACAATTTTGCAAATGCAGATTTATACCCTGTTGGTTTTGTCATGCCCAATCCACAGTTTTGGGGACAGGAAGCCTTCTGGCAGTAAATTTTCAGCACTCAACTGTCTGCCTTCTATAGGGTGGCCCGTAAGTTCCTACCCAGCCCAACCTGTCCTCTCAGTTTAAACACACCCTGCCCCTCTGCCTACTAGTCCAATGGGAGCGCTTCTTCCCTCCTCCCAGCACAGAGTTTGCCCCGCCCCTCTGCCCGGCAGCCCAATGGGAGCGATTACTCCCTCCCCCAGCAGAGGGAGTCTTTGTGGCAGAGTAGGGACTTACAGGCCACCCTATAGTTACCCCATTCTACTTCAAAGTCCCCCTTAGTGTACGTGGACACCTCATTCTCTATATACTTCCAATCTTAGTATATGTGCTGCCGAAGTGAGCCTCATTCAACCGTGCAAAAAGCAGTTTTGCTACTTTTTTGTTTGTGCAAGTGTGCGCGTTCCTTCTCATTCTACCAACTGGGGGCCACAACATCAACCCACACAAATCCTGATGGCTGACTTTTGTGTCTTGCTTGCTTCTGGCTTCAAAATGGCTGCAGGAGGCTACGAATTAGGACCGAGTGGCCATTGATAGTCCAGCGCCAACGCTGAATGTAACACTCTCTACATTATTTTAGCACTGGTCTTAAGGTCTTCAGGATTTAGCGTTACAGATATCTATTTGGGTGGATTTGGAAATAAATATATGCCTTTACATTCAAACACGATGACTCCTAAATGCATCTCTCATTCGTATATATGTGAGTGTGTGTGTTGCTCAGTAAACAATCTCATTTCTAAGGGAAGCACCATCTGGTCAAGAGTGCTTCCAGAAATTGAATATTATAATGATTTTTGGGATAGGAGAGGGGGAAATGATTTACATAATAATCTTTTTCAGAGTCCAGCCACAAAAATACCTAGTAAGAAAATGCTTTTATTTATTTATTTATTTTACAGAAAGAGGGAGATGTTATATATCTGTGCTTTCAAGTACTGCAATTAGAAACAAACTCTCCTCTAGTTCAAACCCTGAAATGAAATTGGAAATGTTCAAGAGTTGGTCATAAGTCCAGATGAATGCATTTGATGGAATTCATTCATCTCTAGCCGCCGCCTCTAGGGCAGGGATGTGATATAACTTCCGCCTCTCCAAAATAAAATATCAAAAAGATGGGGGCGTTCTGCAGAAAGATACCTGGAAAACAAAATTATATCAGCTGCATTCAGGTTTATTTATTTATTATTCACATTTATATCCCACTCTTATCAAAAGACTCAGGGCGGCTTACAAGACACTAAAAACACAACTAAAACACAGTACGTGTTAAAACACAGGAGGTTTGTTAGATATCAGTCTGTAGATGAATGCTTGCAATGCTACACTCATTTTATGGGGGAAATAGGAGACATCATATTGATGGTTTTACTCTTTTTTGTAACTTTCTAAAAGGAATGGGCTCTTCCTAAAAATCTTAGGGGCCTAATTCTTAGGTAAAGGTAAAGGTAATCTTTGCTCGAAAGCCAACCGTGTCTGGCTCTAGGGTTCAGTGCTCATCTCTGTTTATAGCCAAAGAGAAACTGCATTTGCAAACGTTTCCATGGCCATGTGGCAGGCATGGAGCACTGTTTACCTTTCCACCGAAGTGGTCCCTATTTATCTACTTACAATGTCTTGCTTTCAAACTGCTAGATCGGCAGGAGCCGGGACAGAGATGGAAACTCACTCCGTCATTGCAGCACTCGGGTCTTGAACTGCTGACCTGCCAACTGTCCAGTTGTCAAGTTCAACATCTTAACCCTCTAAGCCACCACAGCCCCTAATCTGAATCTTAGAAGGCACTAAAGTCTAGAGGTAAAGCTACTGGTGAATGTTAGAAAAATAAGTGGAAACTCTAATCGTTTTTTTAAATTGAACTTTTTGGGAAGGCCACATTTTCTTCCTTTGGATCAACAAGTTCAACAACCTCCCTGGTACTATATCTATTTAGGATGATGGTGATGGTGATGTTCTGACTTATGGTGATTTCCCCCAGGGTTTTCTAGATAGTCTTTTAAAAGTTTATCTGAGAGTAAACAAAACAAAATAGCAAAAAAAAAATTAAAAGTTGTGCACCTTAAACCGGGGTTTCCAACCTAAAGCCCATGGGCCGGATCTGGTCCATTGTGCCATTTCATGTGGGCCCACCCCCAAACCTCCAAGGGCATTCGAAAAACAAAATGGCTGCCCCTTTGAAACTATTGGGACAAAATGGCCATCCCCATCCTGCCAGCAAGGCAAAATGGCTGTCCAGCCCTCGAAGCTGACTGAGAGAGTATGAACTGGCCACCGGCTTGAAAAGGTCGGGAACCCCTGCCTTAAACACTAACTCGTATTTAAATGTGAGTTTTCATGGATCAAGTCCACTTCATCAGAAGCTCACATTTAACTACAGGAGTTAGTCTTTAAGGTGCCACATTTTTTTCTGTTCTGTTTTGTTTACTCTCAGATATACTTGCACAGACTAACACGGCTACCACTTCAAACATT
This sequence comes from Furcifer pardalis, assembly GCA_030440675.1. Lineage (NCBI taxonomy): Eukaryota > Metazoa > Chordata > Lepidosauria > Squamata > Chamaeleonidae > Furcifer > Furcifer pardalis. The sequence continues at coordinate 24,751,447 of CP126891.1, read as the reverse complement.
TTAAAAGTTTTTTTCTTTAATATACTTTCAATCTATGTGTTCAGCTTTCACAGCCATGAAACCTATCACATTTATTTCCGTTTTGTTTTAAAAGCTATTATTTTTTAAAGTCCCCACCACCACCACCACCATTTTGCCTGTTAATGAATTTTACTCTTGGACAGACCATTGTATGAACGACACACCTTGACATATTTCCTATTTTTAATAAAGGAAACGCACCCCTCTCCCTCCCCAAATCCTTAGATGTTTTCTTGCCCAATGTTTTTTTCTTTAAATAAATAAAAAGATTGCCAGTTCATTAACACATCACTTGCTTCGGGGGAGGAGGGACAATCAAGAGGATGGTGGGGAGAGAATTTTAAAGCTCACCATATGTCGGTCCCAAACCTGTTTTAATTCCTCCCCTTTCAATTCACAGTTGGCATCCTGGATTCCTTAGCAATTAGGCTTCGCTTAGCAGCCCTGACCCGTCTAGCTTCAAATCTGTCATCACTACAGCTGGTTTGGAGTTTAACGGGCACTTTTTAAATTATGAAAACAAAACCAGGGAAAACACGCTCGACGTGTTAATGGCATCCGAAAGGTGTTTGTGTGGTGTGTGAAATATGCTTTCCCTCTCCTTAATGGGGCACCCGGACAATATTGACCAAAGTAAAGCCAGAGGCACCCAAGAAGGTTGTGTGGGAGCCAGACTGGAGGGTCTCCCAAAGAAGTGTCAAGGTGTTTTTAAAAAAAAACATGTTGTAGCATATTTGTAAACATCGTTAATCACGGATTAGCAGATGGTCATGTTAATTGCACCTGTGAAAGTAACAAGACCTTGAGGTTGATTGCGTTTACAAATGCCAATTATCGCTCTGGTGCGGCGGGAGAATTCCCTGTGTCACCCAATGGTACTGTTTATCCCATCCAAAGAGTCTGAGAAAGGATGAAGTGGAGGAATCATCATCATCATCATGTGATTATTGTTGTTGTTACCTTTGATACGAATCAGAATCAAAATCACAATACAGTGCTACCTCGGTTAACGCAATTAATGTGTTCTCCAGGATGCTTCATACAGTGAAAATTACTTTAACCAAATTTCCCATAGGAATGCATTGAATGAAATTTCCCATAGGAATGCATTTCCCATAGGAATGCATTGGATGTATTTTCCCATAGGAATGCATTGAAAACCAAAATACATTAACCAAAATGTGGTTTCCCATAGGAATACATTGAAAACCAATTAATCCGTTCCAGAAAAATTCCATAAACCAATTTTTATATTACCCGAGCCATTTCTTAGCCGAGGTTCCACGGTAATAAGTTTCTACTCTAGGGGCCTCCCTCAACACCCAATGGCGTAAAAGAAAGACACAAGGGACCGCGGTGGCATAGTGGTTAAGATGGCGAGCTTGACAACTTGAAGGTTGGAAGGTCAGCCATTTGAGCTCCTATTATCTGTCCCCCCCTTCTGCCAACCTAGCAGATCGAAAGCAAGAAATTGCAAGTAAACAGGTACTGTTTGCGTGGGGTAGCAGCATTCCGTGTGCTCCAGTGTTTACCCATGCCTGCCACATGGCCAGTGAAACATCTGCAGACGCAGACATCTTTGGCTCTTTCTCATTGATCCAATGTGCTGTCACTGCATCGTATAACTGCGGTGGCTCAGTGGTTAGGAAGCTCATCTTGTGTTAGCTGGAAGGCTGGCAGGTCAGCAGTTTTGGAGACCCAGGTAATTCATGACGGATTGAGCGCCCGACTGTCCCAGCTCTTGGGGACATGAAAGGAGCCTCATTTGGGCGTCCCTTGAGTGGAGTTTCTTCTGCAAAAATCCTTTCAACCCAAAATAATTTCTGACATGGAATTATCATCATATGAAGATGTTTCATGATTATGTGCAGCCCCCACCCTCAATCAAATCAACCCAATCTATACTAATGCAGTTTGAAGCAAATGAATTTACGTCATTTTTGAATTTCTTGCACTATAGTTCTTGACTAAACTTCGCCACCGCCAACACGAATCAAAATCCACGTAATCCGTTATCTTTTAAAAGATCAAATCCATCCCCTGAAAGCCAGCACTCCAAGTGTTCTTGGACATCAATTCCCAGAAGCCCAGGTCTCTGTGAATCCACACGAATGGGTTTACTGCGCAGTAAACCCATTTGTGTGGATTCACAGAGACTTGGGCTTCAGGAATTGAAGTCCAAGAACACCGGGAGTGCCAAGATTCGCCATCACAGGGGCTAGAACCTGGGAGTCTGGGGTTCAAAACTCCACTCAGAGGTGGTGATCATGGGCCAGTCTCTCTCTCTCTCTCTCTCTCTCCCTGTCAGGGCTGTTGTGACGAAAAAGTACGGAGTAGGAGAACCCTCGGTTTGAGTTAACTGAAGGGAAGGAGAGACCTAAGGTCAAGAACTTAACACTCATCCGCTGGATTTGTTTCGAGCCAAGAAAGTTCAGGATGCAAATGTAAATACTACGATTCGTTGTATTTTATTGTTTCGTTACCAACAGCTGCTTTTGACCGAGTGGAAAAGCAAGCAAACAGCTTCAACCATACTAACTAATCATCCCTCCGCCAAACGTTGCGTTTGAAGCATTGCAAGCGAAAGGCTAAAACATTCCCTTCAATTTGTCACTACGGTGGCAATGAAAATGACGTTTAAAATGATGCCTACAGAAATAGCGAATGAGGCTGTGTAGTGAACTCAAGGAAAACACAGACACACACACATAATATGTTTATATTTTGATTTCCGGAGCTTACAAACAAAAAGCCTGTACCCCCCGCCCAAAAAAATCTCCATTTCACATCCATTTTGTTTGCTTCTCGATATCAAAACATTCCTCAAACAAGTCAGTGACAACAAGACGAAACAGGGAAGGGGGCGGCGGTGAGAAAAATGACTTTCAAATTACCGCCAGACAATTATAGCTTTGTCGTCGGGAATGAAAGAAGTCGCTACATTACAAAAACACAAGCAATCAAAGAACTTGTCTCTGATCTTGCTGACGAGTCCAGAAGTAACAATTAATGCTCTCCTTTATAATACAGAATTAGAAGGATGGGTCTTCTTTTTTTAAAAAAAAGCATACATTTATAATGACAAGGGCAGTTACATTCAGATTTAACTTTTTTAAGAGGGGGGGCTATTACACAAAATGACAAATTTACAATACTCAGGTAATTGACTACAGCAGGAGATGGCAATGGTTTCCAACCTAAGGCCTGTGGGCCAGATCTGGCCCCTAGTACCATTTCATGTGGCCCACCACTTCTCCAAGGGCATTCAAGACACCAAATGACCACCTCTTTGAAGCTGTTGGTTCAAATTTTTAGTTCAGATTACAAGATATTATTATTTATTGTGAGATTTTGCCGCCCCAAAAAAGTGCCGCCCAGGGCGAGCAGCCCCCACGCTATGCTACGCCACTGCTGTTCCCTCTTCCAGACTGTATGTTCTCTGCACCCCACAGGGAAATTGGGGAGCAGAGGAAAGAAGAAAGACCAAAGGAATTTCCCAAGGAGAGAAATACTAAAGGGGTGATGAAGTCCACAAGGAGGAAGAAAACATATGGTGATTTTCTGATCTGAAATCAAAAACAGAAGAGCACACTTTTAAATCAAACCAATTAATTAATTTGATCACAACACCGTAAAACTAGAAGATCAAAGACATTGAACAGTGTAGGAAAAATACTCGGCTGGCCACAAAATCACTCGGCTGCAGTGACGCAAGTGGTTAAGATGCAAGGCGGCAGGTCAGCAGTTCGATTCCCGAGTACTGCATGACAGAATGAGCTCCCGTCTCTGTCCTAGCTCCCACCAACCTAGCAGTCTAAAAGCAAGACATTGCCAAGTAGATAACACCTTCCCACTTCAGTGGGAAGGTGAACAGGGTTCCGTGCACTCTAGGCATGCCCGCCACCTGACCGCAGAAACATCTGCAGACGCAGACAGTGCTGGCTCTTTGGCTATAAACAAAGATGAGCACTGAACCCTAGAGTTGGATATGACTGGCTTTCAAACAAGGGCGACTTTTACCTTTACCTTTTTACTCTTAAAAAAATTGAGAGTAAATGACAAGACTGTAATAATGAGATGCTAACTTGACTTGCAAAGTTTGCAACAAGAAACATGTGTTTTGATCTATCAACTCAATGACAACCCTGGGAGATTCTGGGTGTTGTGGTCCAAAAACAACACAAATCAGCACTTTTCTAGTTACCACACAATACCTCTCGGCGAGATGGTGCAGATCTATCCAAACTCCACCCCCACCCCCATTTTGCTACATCCACTTTTCTTCTGACAATCCAGCTTACCTTTAATATTTATTTTTTTAAAGGTGAGTTAGAGGTAGAAGATGCTTCTCAAAATGTATTTTTATTTTTGTTTTAAAAAACACACCTCGTCGCTGTGAAATAAAACATGCGGGGAATACACAGAAAGCAGGCCCTGGATGCAAAAAGTAAAGAAATCTGTTATATTCTCATCTACTCTGGTGCCACCAAGAAAGGATGGTGTAACGTCTTGCATAACCTTTATTTCTCCTACAACAGAACTAAATCAAAGCATGTATCGCCAGCACCCCCTCATGGACAAGAATACAAATTCTTTCTCTCTTCTTTCAAAGCAATCCAATCCCCGTTTGGTAAGACTATTTCTCATTCCCTGCAACTTCCATGATTCTATATTAAAAATAACAATAGACTCATCCGGGTGACAAGAAAGCCTTCTGCCGACTGGGATTGTCTAAACTTTGCAGACTATACCTGTCCTTGGGTCTGTTCCAGTCTTGAAGCAATGAAAACACAATAAGCCAAACAACTATCAATCAGTCTTTTGGGCCATACGATATGTGTGCGCCTGCTATTTGGTCCAATCCATGCATCCTATACTAAATCAAGGGCGCTGAATCAAAATCTGAGCTCCGATTCGTACTATGAGGTCAGGATTTTAAGTAAGCAAATCTCATCCTCTTGGTTAGGAACTTCAATTCCTAGAAGCCCTGATCAGCAGGAGTGCTGACTTGGGCTACTGGGAGTTGAAGTCCAAGAACACCTGGAGTGCCAAGGTTCACCATCACAGGCACAGAACAACAGAACATAAAGATAATTTTTTTAAAAAAACCATTTGTGATTACAGGGAATTAAGAACAGGAAGACGATCGCCATGATGATAGCCAATATCCGGAACAGATACAACACTTGAAGATTACAGGGAGTTGAAGTCAAAACAAGACAACAATCGGAATTAAACTCATGTTAAAAACTTGGATACCTCAATTTTTGGGAGGGCAAAAATCAGTAATAGAACCTCTCTGAATTCAAGGCTTTAGATGAGAGAACACATATATATACACCCAAAAAAGGCCTATTGTTTGCCTGCCACAAAATGCACCTCTTCAAATTGTGGTACAATCAGGGAAGACTCCCCAGAAGATCAAAATGTTGTAGTAGGAAAGGTAAAGGTCTCCCTTGCTCAAAAGCCAGTCGTATCCTACTCTAGGGTTCAGTGCTCATCTGTTTCAAAGCCGAAGAGCCAGCGCTGTCTGCTTCTGCAGATGTTTCCATGGTCATGTAGCAGGCATGACTAGACACTGGAGCACACAGAACGCTGTTACCTTCTCACCGCAGTGGTCCCCATTTATCTACTTGCAATTTCTTGCTTTTGAACTGCTCGGTTGGCAGGAGCTGGGACAAAGATGGGAGCTCATTCCGACCTGCAGTACTCGGGAATCGAACTGCTGACCTTCCGCCTCCCAGTCAGCATTAGTCATTAAGCCATCACTGGTTAAGTCTTCTAGATCAAAATGAGAATTTTGGAGGCAGCCCCAAAACTAAATGGAATCCAGCGCAAAGCCTTTAGGATCTGTGTTACATACGTGCAATACAAAAGACATGTCAGTAGCTGTACGGCCGTATTTCTCACTAGTGGCAGATTCCAAGGGCAGCCCTGCACAAAATACAGTGCAGTAGTCCAGCTGCCAGTTCGAAATTCCATCAAACTCCTCCATGTGCCCCAAGATTTCTTCTTGCTGAGATCTCTTCTTGAGATTAGACGCAGACTGTCTACGAAATGTTCTTAAAATTTCTTAGGGTTCTATCGCTGTAGAAAGAAAATCTTTCTTTTTCTGGCTGCAGATCGAATGCAAAAGAATTCCTGAAGGAAGGGAAGACATTAAAAGAGTTTAAAGTTTCAAGCTTTTTCGTTGCTTTCTTTTAACAAACCAGGTTGATTCAAGAACCAAATCTCTTACCGGCCGCAACAGATACATTTAAGCATTCAATCCCAGGTTCCAGCTCTCTTCCCGGGGAGACCCTGAGCATCCGTTGACACAAACTTATTGCCTCCCGAGAAAGTCCAGAACCTTCATTTCCTACAGACACACAAAAAATAAAATCCCAATTTTAGCCACAAGATACGTTTTTAGTTTAAAATAATAATAGGTTTAATAATGGCATTTGAATTGTTATTTGTATTTGTCTGTTTTCACACAGTTAATGTTGGGGTTTTTTCCCCTCTCACAACAAAACTAAAAAATAAATTAGAACAAAGCTGTCCAAAAGCGGCAGGGATCGAAGGCCTGGCATTGTGAGAAAATTGAGACAAAAAAAAGGTCAAAATGGTCCCTATTGATCTACTTGCAGTATCTTGCTTTTGAACTGCTAGGCTGGCAGGAGCTGGGACAGAGACAGGAGCTCACTCCATCATGCAGCCCTTGGGAATCAAACTCCGACTTTCCAGTCATTGAGCTTAGCATCTTAAACACTTGAGCCACCGCAGCCAGGAAGACATAGAGTCACTAAATTACAACTTCCAGGATTTCTTCTGAGAAGCCACGAGTCAAGAAGTTTTGCAGATCTCTCTGGATTTGAGCCTTTTTTTTTTTTTTTTTTTGGGGGGGGGAGGGGGGGTCACTAAGTTGGGAAATGTGGCACTGATAGACTCACCAATTAAGAGAGAATCTTTGCATTGCAAGTCGATAAATAGGCACCACTTCGGTGGGAAAGGTAACAGCGTTCCATGCACTAATCATGTGTCTAATCATGCCTGACACACATCCATGAATATGTCTGCAGACACAGACAGTGCTTCTGGCTGTAAACCAAAGGTTTACAACCTAAGGCTCGTGGGTTGGAGGCATCCCACAGCACCATTTCATGTGCCCCACCCCCTCCAAGAACATTCAAGAAACAAAATAGCCATCCCTTCAAAGCTGTTGGGACAAAATGGCCACACCCATCATGCAAGCAGGGCAAAATGGCCGTCCGACCCTTGAAGCTGACTTGAGAGAGCATGACCTGGCCCCCAGCTTGAAAAGGTTGGGAACCCCTGCTGTAAACAGAGATGAGCACTGAATCCTAGAGTCAGATACAGCTGGCTTTCGAGCAAAGGGTGACCGCTACCTTTACTACTATCTGCAACCCTTCAAGTTCTGCCACTGCGACCATTCTTTGTATTCTGAGCAGAGGAAGCCTCTTTCCAATCTCTTTCGCACTCGGCACTGTCCAATTTCCTTCCTTGCCAAGAGTTAGTGCTCAGCCGAGAGCTGGGGAAATCTTTACCCGCCTCTCTACCAATCAGCCTCGGCTCTCCCTCGACAAAAGAGATTATTCGGATTTTTCTTCCTCACAGACAGCCCCCTCGTCCTTCAAAGTAACAGCACTGGCTGTCATCATCTCAGCCGCGTCCCCGCTGCTGCTGCTGTCGAAATCATCCGTCCCAAGATGGATTTCTCCACGGTCCATCATTCTCCCAACCAACCGCCCATCTCAACAACCCCGCTTCCCGTTTGGCAGGCCCTGATAACGCACAAACATCCCAATCCTACAAAGACAACCGAAGTTCCTGCCGTCACTCCCCAAACAATGAACATTTCAATTCTAGACGAGCCTTCCCGGAGAAGGAATCGGGGAACCCTTGGTTGGATTACACTCCCGTCACAAGGAAACAAACCCAAGTCACCCTTTGTGACCTGTGGATTGGTGGGGAAGAAATGACAGCTGGCACGTAGCAGACGAATGACTGCCTTAAACACCAAAATTCAAGTAAGATTGCGTTCAAATCTTCCGGCCTGATCCGAAGGCCAATTTAGAGCTTTTGAGATGTATTCTGGTTAGATCCAGGGCTTGATGGGTTCCCTCTGATTTGGGAAACCTCCCTTGCTGATTCTGCCTTGGAAAACCAAAATGACTGAAATTATTTATTTCTTTAATTACCGTATATACTCAATAAGTCGTCCTGAATATAAGTCTAGGCATTATAGGTGCATGTGACTAGTACTTAAAATTACATTCACTATCAGCCAATGTTCCCTTAGAGACAAAATGTTTTACGTACCCAAAATTAACACCGTAGGTCTCGTCCAGTGGAAATCTAAGCAGCTAATGACTGGAACGTCATCCAGGGGACCTGCAGTCCCTGTGGTTCCCAAGATCTCCCAGCCTTCTTCAGATTTCGCCTTCCAGAGAGAAAGTTACACGGAGGGAGGGGGGAGGAAAATAAAGAAGGGAAAGATTGACGTTTCACTTTCTTTATTTGTGTCAGAATATACCACCTGCATATCATAGCATACAAAGCTAAAATGAACATACAGTACCTAAAAACAAAACAGAATTTAAAAGCCCTAGATGACATCTGCCCAATATTGGGCCACTTCAACAGCATTTCCTCTTGCCAACGTAAGGTACGTTGAGGGGCATCATGTGCGCTGTATCCTATGGGAGATAGTTTGTACTTCTCCGCATTCACACAGCTTGTCATCTACAGGGAAAACCCACTTTCTCAGATTAGCCCTTGATCTTCCTACCCCTGCATTTAAAATCAAGGGTTCCCAACCTAAGGCCGAATCTGGCCCATGATACCATCTCATGTGCCCCCACCCCTCTAAGGGCACTTGAGAAACAAAATGGCCATCCCTTTGAAGCTGTTGGGACAGAATGGCCACAGCCTTCGTGCAGGCAGGGCAAAATGGCCGTCCGGCCCTCGAAGCTGACTGAGAGTGTGTGACCTGCCCCCCTGGTTGAAAAGGTTGGAATCCCTGGGTTAGACTGCTCTCCTAAAACCAAAAGGTTGTGAGTTCGATTCTGACTAGGACGCAAGGATGATTCAGCCTTCCATCCTTCCAAGGTCGGTAAAACATGAAGGCAAAATGGTAATTAATGTGTGACCCACCCAGAGAAGCGCACTAAGCGCTTTGGGGCGTTATATAAATGTAACTGCTTTACTCAGGTTGGACCGGAGATACCGTCAGCCTGATACCATCATGGCCAGTGGCTGCGGACAATGGGATCTGTAATCCAACGACATTTGGGAGGATTCCTATCCTCTTTAAGTCAGATTTCTCATCTTAAAAAAAAAAAAGCAAACTTTTAACACATCTCTCCAGGAATTATTCTTGAAGCCGAGGCTATAATCAGAGTAATATAATGGAAAATCCCGAAGCTGGTCTATTTCCACTCCATTTTGACCCAGGAAGGCAGCTCTTAAATCTTATCTTATATATTTATGCTTCCCAATTCACTCATCAGCGCAGCCGGCAGAGGACCCAATTAACCACAAAATCCATTTTGGCCCCCCAAAAAGGTGGGAAGTGAAATCTTGACATTCTAACTCTCGTTTTCTGAAAAATCTGCAGTTTTGCAGGCCACAATGACGTGGAAATTTATACCCACGGAACGGCAGAGGTTAAGCTGGCCGATGTGGACCCAATTAAAGAGACAGCCGCGACGGCCGAAATGTTCATAAATTGCACTTTATAGGAAAGGAAGTGATAAGCGTGGATGTTTCAATTAAGTAGGAACACCCATTTTATGGGCTCTTTATTATGCCCTTTGCAGAAGGAAAGCTGGCAGGGATCAGGGGAAAGGGTTCTGTATGATCAGATCAGCAGATAAAAAGACTAACGTCCTTGCACATCACACATGGCGCATGGAGAGCTCAGACTTTGGCGGGGGGGAAAGAGTCCAATGCTTTGCTATAATCCCGGCTATCCAAACTTATCAGGCAGATGCTCCTCTGATCAGAGTGGTTCAATCCTTGCTTTCATTTTGCCCACTCAATCCAGCCCAGAAAATAAATATATTAAAATATAGTACTGTGTTTTTAAAGTGTTGCCCCATGCTGCTACCGTGTGGCCAAAGAGGGCATAGTTTTTCTGTCAGGAAGAAAAAGAGTCCGTCCAGGATTGACCAGGCACCGCCTTGTTACGACATGTTAGATCATTAGCCCAACTAAATCAATGTTGTCTCTATACCAGTGATGGCGAACCTTTTAGAGACCAAGTGCCCAAAATGTAACCCAAAAGAACTCTGTCCTGGGGAGAGGGAGGAAGCGCTCCCATTGGACTGCTGGGCAGAAGGGTGGGGCAGACTCTGCTGGGGAGGAAGCACTCCCATTGGGCTGCTGGGCAGAGGGTCAGGATGAACTCTGTGCTGGGGGGACAGCACAGAATTAGGCTCAGAGTGCTCCCTCTGACACATGTGCCACAGGTTCACCACCACTGTTCTATACTAACTGGAAGTAAAAGTTCTCTATCAATCTTTTCCTGTCTATATTCCCAAACTTAGGTAAGAGTATAAAAGAGGTCCTACTAAATCTGGGGTTCTCAACCTTTTAAAGCCGGGGGTTGGGTCGCGCTCCCTTAGACAGCTTTGGCGGCCGGACGGCCATTTTGCCCTTCCTCCAGCACATGGCACTTCCGGGTGTGGTGGAGGTGGTGGGGTTCCCACATGAAATGGTGCCGCACGCCGTAGGTTGAGGATCCCTGTGCTAAATCATAGCATTGGGTTTCACAGTCCACAAACAATAACAGCTATGATGATGATGGTGATACCTTAAGAAAGCTTTGAAGATCATCAGTGGCAAATATATCTAAAACTTCCATGACTCCAGAGCTGGCTTTGCTGACGACAGGTGTCAGAGGGCAGCTGTGAACGCAAAAAAAATCAAAATCAAAAGGGCCTCAAGAAGTTTCCTAGAATTTATCCCACATGCTGGAAAGCATCATTCAGTCGCCAACAAAATCAAAGATTTCCCCAAACTGTTCAGAGAAAAATATCAATAAATAATGCACTCAAAGGACTGACCTGTTTTTTTCACTTATCACGATCCTGTCCACACCTAGGAAATAGGCAGAGCGCAGGATTGCCCCTAAATTCATGGGGTCCAATATCCTCTCCAAAACTAACCAGAGGAGTCGTGATCCTTCTTTTTCACCAGTGTCCTCAAGGGGCGGCCTTTCCTGCCAGCCAATAGGATGAAGGGGTGTGGCTTCCAGGCAAACCCCCTGATGGACCCCGCCATGACATAGGGCATCCAGAACATTCCGTGTGACCCACTTGATGGGAATCCCACGGTCTTTGGCTTGCCGGGAGAAGTCTTTCACGGTGGGTGTGTCGCTGTCTCTGTTCACCTTGAGAAAGAGCTGGAAAAAATCCCTCTTTGATCGCTGCAGCGCTAAAGCACAAGGAGCAACCCCAAATAAGAGCTCTGAACCTTCGGTCCGTTTGATAGATAACGGGTTTTGCTGGATCCGTCTCTTCTTCCGGGGGAAATCGTCATTTCTCAAGTTCTTGAACTCCTCACTGCTCGGTGGGGAATTCTGTTTACGGAACTGGCGCCAGAACTTATTCAATGGGTTGCCGTCCGCACAACTTTTGAGAACCGGCTGTGGTTTAAAATCCTGCTGACCCTCTTCCTCAGGCTTCGCCAGTTCACGCGGATGGGCATCCGGTGAGGACGTCGCTTCAGGCCTGTCCGCTCGGTGAGGTGGCTTTCGCGATCCCAGTACCGCTCTCCCCCTTGCTGAGAAATACCGGGCAGTCTTTGAAGGGTCGTTGTGACGGAAAGCGAAGGACAAACTTAGAGCATCCCAGGTGCCAAATCTAAAGGCCTGGAATGATACCATCTTTCAACACATAACATCCCTTCACCTGTGCTTTAAAAACAAATTAAAGAAATTTTTAAAAGGATACCATAAAATGGATTTTCCAAATAAATGTTGAACTCACATTTCCCCCCCCCCCCCTGTATAGGATTATTTGTATGTTGAGCTTACTTGGGGGAAAGGCAGGTTACCAATGGAACTTAAGCTGGACATGAATTTACACCACCAGAAGCCATGGCAAAATATTATATTATAAATATAGTTCTCTAAATAGTGTATCCTTCTACAAAGCAAGCAAAGATCTTTCTCTTCAGGCAGGCTTTGCCTCAGTGGCCAGCAATCTAAGAAAACTTTTAAATGTGTTTTATGGTCCTCTTTAATGCACTATTGTTAATGTAGTGTTTGGTTCATTCTATTTTAAGGTTTCAATAATCAAATGACGTGAGCTACCTTGGGTCCTTTGTAGGAAAGGCGGGGAGTGAGTAAATGAATGAACTCCACCCTAAAATCACCTGTGCAGGCTGGGGATGATGGGATTGGCAGTCTAGCCGCCCTGAAATGCTCAAGGCTATTCTACGCTTTGAAGCAGTCATGCAAAAATTGACCAAAAAAAAAAAAGACCCGCAACGCCAATGGGCCACAATCGGGACCAGCTAGTTTTTGCAAGCCCACCTGCCCAAGGTCACGCGGCGAGTCCCTGGTTTGGGGGGATTAAATTTAAAATTAGTAAAAGGTAAAGGTTTCCCTTGCTCAAAAGCCAGTCGTATCTGTCTCTAGGGCTCAGCGCTCATCTCTGTTTCAAAGCCGAAGAGCCAGCGCTGCCTGCTTCTGCAGACGTTTCCGTGGTCATGTGGCAGGCATGACTAGAGACACCGGAGTGGACGGGACGCTGTTTACCTTCCCACCAAAGTGGTACCTATTTATCTACTTGCAATTTCTTGCTTTCGAGCTGCTAGGTTGGCGGGAGAATTTAAAATTAAATTGGATTTACATTTCTAGGAGATGCTAGGGAAGGAGAAAGCCTCCCATGCACTCGGATCGGATCCAGGAAATCGCCTGCATCAGTTCCCGCAATCGGACTGCAGGGAAAACTTTCCTTTTTTTGCGGCTCAATATACCTACCTGGCAGTCCACGTGGTCCCTCCAAGGAGCTCGACCAGAAACCCCTCCGACCATAGAGCCGAACCGGAAGGCGAGAGAGAGGAGCGCGAAAGAGCACTTGATCCACAGCGCCACCTCCTGGGCGGCGGGCGCATCCCTCCTGGGGTGGTGTTTCCCTGCGGGCCAGGGCGGGGACGTGTGTAAAAGAGAACACGTGTCTTCATATGTGTGCAAAAGGCGGGGGGGGGTATGTGTGTGTATCAAAAAAAAGGAGGTCACATGTGAGATAGGTTGTGACTGTGTGTGCAGTTGTGTATGTGGAAATTACACGTGCAAGAGAATTGTGGTTGTGTGCATTTGTGAGAAAAAGATCGTGTGAGAAAATTGTGTGTACTGTATTTGCGTGGGAAGGCAACGGAGAGAATATGTGGGTGTGCAAAAGGGAAAAAGTGGGTATATATGAGAAAGTTTTGTGGGGGGTGTTTGTGTGTTTGGAGGTAAGGTAAATAATGTGTGTGTAAAAGAAAATGTACGGTATACAGTATATGAGGGATTACGTATGAGAAATTATGGTTGTATGGATACATGGGAGTAAAAAACTGAGTGTGACAAACTGAGAATAACTATTGTGTGTGTGTGTAAAAGAGTGGGAGGCACAGATACTATTGTCTTTGTGTGAAAGAGAAAATGTGTGTTTTGTGTGTGTAAAAGAGACTACATGTATGTGAGAGAGAATTAACACATTAAAGAGACCACAGTTGTGTATTTGTGTGTCTGAGAGAGAATGCTTATACAGTAGTATACTCATGCTCGCTCATGTAAAATAGGGGTTCCCAACCTAAGGCCAGTGGGCTGGATCCAGCCCCCAGTGTCCCACCCCTCCAAAGTTGTTCAATAAACAAAATGACCACCCCTTTGAAGCTGTTGGGGCAAAATGGCCCCACCCATCATGCAGGCAGGGTATGGCCATCCGGCCCTCAAAGCTGACTGAGAGAGTGTGACCCAGCCCTGGCTTGAAAAGGTTGGGAACCGCTGGACTAAAAGGATCCAAAGTGGTGTTAAAACCAAACAGTATTATAAGCTACATAATAATCATAATTTATTGTTTATTCTTCTTATAATTATTTCTCCATCTGCATAACCTGACCCTAATCTTGTGTTATATTTCTATATCCCAGGGAAGTGGGGAATTTGAGCCAATTTGGGCTACTGTGTGAACAGATAGACAAATATAATTTAAAACTGTTTTTTGAAAGTTGATAACTCAGCATGTTGCAACCACACTGATGGTTACATTTTGCATTTTTTTTTTGTTGCTATGATTTCAAACTGGCAAACATGAAATACTATTTAAAAGTAACTAAAAATGTAGCAAAGTGGTTGAAACTAAACAAGGTCTAAAATTAAACTAAACTAAAACTAAACTGAACTAAAAGCTCTCAAGCCAAATTTCCTCTCTTCTGTGAACCTATGACTGCAGGTCACAATTTCTAATGGTGTAAAGAAAAAAGATTGATTGTAGTCCTTTTCCATTTTTATTTACAACTTAATATTAAACATATTGCTATTATACACTCCCCCCCCCCATTCACCCACTGCCACTGTGCAACCATTGCTCCTTATACAGTATAAGCATGCTCAATTTTCTTCCTTTATAATTTTTTCACGGCAGAGGCTGAACAAATCTCAATTTTCAGCTGAAATAGTTGAACATATACACAGGCCTGGTCAAAGCAAAGGCAGAGACAAAGAAGGTAACCCCGGCCTGTTGGCTGATTCGTTAATACCCTTATCTCTTTTAATATTTTAAACTTTTATATTTTAAAACCTTTTATCTTAAATGTTTAATCTTGTTGGGATTGTGGATTGGTTTGTGTTTTTATGTGAGCCGCCCAGAGTCCTTGGAATGGGGTGCTGATATAAATTGAAATAATAATAATAAATGAATGAATGAATGAATAAACTTCAAGAACTGTTTCAGAAAACAACATGTAAGCTCAGACTGAAATAAGTTTATTGAATCTTTAAAAAGCCAGAATACTTGAGAAAAGACCTGTCTCAAGTAAACATTTTTGCACTTTCCTTCCAGTACTGATAACATCTGGTGCAAGACTCTATGGCAAGGGTTCACCAACCTAAAGCCCATGAGCTGGATCCAGTCCCTGGTGTCATTTCATGTGCCCACTCCCTTCTAAGGGCATTTGAGAAACAAAATTAGTGCCCCCTTTGAAGCTGTTGGGACAAAATGGCCACCACCATCATGCAGGCAGGGCAAAATGGCCATCCAACCCTCAAAGCTGACAGAGCTGACCCTGCCCCCAGCCACAATTTAGCAGAACTGTCAATTAGTGGATAGAGTGTCTGACTAAGAATTAAAAGCTCCAGGTTCAAATCCTGATCAGTCATGGAAACCCACAGGGAAGAAGCAGTAGCAGTGTATTCCTTGAATATCTCGTGTGTCTTGAAACCCAGCTTTCAGGGGAATAGACCAGGCCCAAAAAATGAAAAAAATCAATCTAAAAATGACCATATATTGTGTCTTACCGTAAATATCTTACTGCCTGTAGCTAAGGAAGGGCATTACAACCTTTATAAAGAGTGGAGTGTACAAATGTCAAGAAAGCAATGAATGGAAGTATTTTAGTGAAAGGGCACACCCATCTGAGAAAGTCTAAATGGCCAGGTTTGGCCCCAAGGCCTGAGGTTTCACACCTTAGATTATTTTTACTGCTGAATGTCCCACCCAAGGTTTTTTTTTCCTATAGCTCTACTGTCGAAACCAAACAGCATAAGCATTCAGAACAGTTTTCCTTCCACCCTCTTTCTCCATCTTTAGGATTTGCTGCCCAAATAGGCAGCTGGAGAAATTCGTTCCACCTGGTTGTGCTGAAATCACAACTTCTCTTTGCCCCTTTTTACTAGCTGTATGAATCCCCCTCATATATAAACAAACGTCCCCATATATACTCGACGACAAGTCATCTCGAATATAAGTCGAGGTACCTAATTTGGACCTCTAAAACTAGGAAAATAGACTGACCCGAGTATAAGTCGGGGGTGAAAAATGCAGGAGCTGCTAGTGAGTCTCAATAATTAAAATACATGGAAATACGGTAAAATTAATTAATGTAGACATTTGTGTGGGTATGTTTTGGAGTTTTTACGATAGCGTTCATGATTTTTTTTTACTGTATGTTTCAATTTATACCATCGCTGCTTCGGGACCCAAATATAAGTCAAACCCCCTTTTGGGGCCTTATTTTGGGGGCTAAAAAACTAACTTATACTCATCACTCTGTCCATAAAGACACCCTTATTTTCCACACCCTACCATTTATGAGAACAGAATAGTATATTATTAGCACATGGCAGTCCTTCTCAGCTGAATGTTCACAGTAATACAACAGTAGCACCCACTGGCTCATCTTACCCAGAAAGGGGGATATCCATGCTATGGGCATTAACCATTGTTCCCTCTTCCCAAAGGATAATGGGAAGTGTAGTTTTGTGAATAAGGAAAGTTTCCCCTGTAGGGTTTTTTTAAAAAGAGATAGCTGCAACAGCAAAGTTGAAACAAGGCTTACAGGAAGGTAAAGCAAAGGTCTCCCTTGCTCGAAAGCCAGTCACATCCAACTCTAGGGTTTGGAGCTCATCTCCATTTACAGCCAAAGAGTCAGCGCTTTCTGCGTCTAACAGGCATTTCCGTGGTCATGCGGCAGGCAGGACTAAACACAGAACACTGTTATCTTTCCCACCGAACTGGTGCCTATTTCTCTACTTGCAATTTCTTGCTTTCAAACTTCTAGATAGGCAGGAGCTGGGGCAGACGAGGGGAGCTCACTCCATCACTCACCACTCGGGTCTTGAACTGCTGACTTGCCAAACTTCAAGTCACCAAGTTCAACATCTTAACCACTAAGCCACCATAGGTAAAAGTAAAGGTCACCCTTGCTTTAAAGCCAGTCGTATCTGACTCTAGGTTTCAGTGCTCATCTCTGTTTATAGCCAAAGAGCCAGTGTTGTCTGTGTTTCCAGACATTTCTGTGGACAAGTGGCAGGCGTGCCTCAACACTGGAGTGCACGGAATGCTGTTTACCTTCCCACCAAAGTGGTCCCTATTTATCTACAGTACTTGCAATTTCTTGATTTCAAAGACTGAAGAGTAAAACCACTGAATGGATATTAAAGTGGGTTAAAACTCAGCCCTCCCAGCATTCCAGATAAGAATTGTCTTTGTGGGTCCATCACTTCTGTACAGGGGGGAAAATGCAGATATTGCTGCGTATATTTCCAGACCATTTGAGATGGGTGATCCAAAATTAACAACCAAATAAAGGAATAAAGAAGAAACGGCCTGCACTCCTTGCAGTTATGTATGAGCAACCTGGAAAGAGGTGTGTTAGTTGAGAATGATACAACAGCACTCGAACATTCGCTCAGCAAAAATCAGGAAGGGTCATCTTGTGTGGAGTCTCCACTTCTTTGGAGACCAGGGAACGGAAAGATAAAATTAAGTTGAAAGTGTTACAGAACAGACGGAGTCAACTCTCAAGTTCCTTCCAAAACGAACTTCAATTCAGCCAACAGACTTTGGGAATAAAGCCCCCATAGGCAACTGTGATTCTGAGTTTGTACCTAATGGAGGTTGGCTTAAATAAGAAGAAAGTAACGGGGGAATACAGTATTTATTTCTTCATACGTGGCCCGTGGAGTGGCACCAGACAGCCAAAGAAACAAACGATCTTTCCACTTCTCGGAGGACAGAATCAGCTGGAAATCTTTCTTTGCTACGAGACTTGCTCCGTTGGCCTCATCTGAATGTCACCAATCTGAAAAAAGACAATGATATACCTGAGCCATCCGTGCACAATTAAGAGTTATTCTTGGTGAAGTGATTAAGAGAAAGACTAAAAAGCAGGGGGTATTGTTTATGGCAGGGGTTCGCAACCTACGACCCATGGGCTGGATTTGCCCCATGGCACCAAATAATCCGGGCCTGACCTCACTCCAGCTGCCCCCACCACTGCAGCCAGAATTGGCCATGGACTCATTTATGGCTGTGTAAATACATTTACTAAAGCCATAAAAGAGTCTGTGGCCATCGTAAACACATTTACAACAGCCGTGGACACGTTTTACGGCACCGTTCCAGCCTTCTCAGCTGCCGGGGGGGGGGGGCATGGTCCAGCCTGGGGCTGAAAAACTTTGAGAACCCCTGTTTTATGTCAATCTGGAACTAAATATGACAAAGTTCCTTTAAAATCAAAAGACTTATCCTAGGAATAATGCTAAATGTAGTCAAAAAGGGATATTTTACAATCTCTGATTTGGAGACGTTTTGATTTTCCAGGTATAATCCCTTGGTAAGCTTTCTAAAATAACAAAATGGTGCCACTAGCTTCTCTTTTTGGATGTTTATCCAGTGCTATATATGTTTGGATGCCTAAGACAAACACCAAGATTTAACCATCCAGCCAAATCCTCTCTATATATGGAAACTGAGTGTACAAGCAGCTGAATGGGATGACACCTTTCCTTCCCACAAAACCTGAACTGGGGTGTATATATGTCCTGCCAAGGTCCCAGACTTAGTGGAATACAGGATGCTCAAACCCTGGTTTACTTTACCAGGTTGAAAAACTGGCAGAATTCAGCTACCGATATTTATCTCTCTTATCCTCTGCAAATAGAAATTGAGGGTTGGTTGTCTAGGAACTGGACAGAGAGAGACATCAATCCATGCGAAAAGATAATCCCCATGTCCGCACTTTTCCAGGCACATGGGCTGACACAGAAGCTCGGGAAGGATGGATAACGAAATGTGAACCAAATTTTCCTTTGTTACCTCCTTGAATTACAATGGGGCAGGTTGCTTCATCGCTATCAGATTTTTTTTCACTGCACAACAATGATTATTGCTACCGGGAACAACACGTGTGATTTACATGCTATCAAGTGTGCTGATTCCAAATCTGAACTCAGAATTTGCCTAGCACGTACAGATTTTAAGGCGTGCTATAGCTGTTCAAATGGTCAGTAATTAGGTAATGTATTTTTACACGGGAACATTATAACAGTTGCAGCTACTACTATGCTTGCTGCTGTCTCAGCTGAATCATGTCCCCTGGTGGCATGCATGTTCCAGCAGCAGCCGGGCAAGTCAGTGAGGTGATGTCAGAAATAGGTATATAAGGCAAGATGGACTAAGGGCTTGTCTCTAGTGCAAAACCATCTTATTGGATAGTACAGCTAGGCCAGAGTGAGTCTGTTTTGAGCTAAAGATGAGTAGGCACAGCTGTGTTAATAAACCAGACAATTTTTGCTACATTTGTGGCAAATATACCCCCATGATCGATGCAAGAACCTAACCAAGAGGGTGAGATTTGCTAACTTAAGATCCTGACATCCTAGATAGAATCGGACTTCAGATTTGGATTCAGTGCACTTAATTTAGTATAGGACACATGGATTAGACCAAGTAGCAGACAATGTTTGTTTGTTTGTTTGTTTGTTTGTTTGTTTGTTTGTTTGTTTGTTTGTTTGTTTGTTTGTTTGTTTGTTTGTTTGTTGATGCAGTGTTATCTATTTTGGATTACAAACTGGCTCAGGGATTCTGGAAAAATTTAGCCACAGAAAGCAGCCTTCATCACCTACCTGTACATGAGGTGGAGCACTGAGGACATATAGGACGGCGTTGGCCATATCTTCAGCTTTTAGACACTGAGAAGGGAGGCAGAAACAAGGCATTAGTGTGATGGACAGGTAAAACTCTGGAGATGTTCTGATGGATCTAGTCCAAAGTTTCCGAATCTTGGGGCTCCAGGTGTTCTTGGACTTCAATTCCCAGAAGCCCAAGTCAGCACTCCTGCTGATCAGGGCTTCTGGGAATTGAAGTCCAAGAACATCTGGGGGCCCAAAGTTAGGAAACTCTGGTCTAGGCTCCGACTTTTTCACTGTGTCGTTACAACTCCTCCTCTGTTTCTGGTTCAAGAATTAAGTTTTGGTTTTGCTTTCAAAAACTCCCAGCCCCACAGCTGTCCAGTTTTTACAGCAACGGACAGGGACAGCCCAAAAGATTTTGCCACCTAAAGCAAAGAGATCCAGTGGCCTTTCTTTCTCTCTCCCCATGTCGAATGGGGAAATGCAACCTGACTAGCAATTAAATCTCCATCCACCATGGTATTTGAGGATAGCAGGCTGATTTGAGTACTCAGCCCTTACAAAACCTTAAAATCATTCTGTCTCCTCCGCCAGCAACACCCAAAATCCACAGGCTCTGTCGCCTACCCTAATGCTTTCGTATGTTGCTGCCGCCCGTTCCGGATCGCTGTCATGGAGTTTAAAAGCAAACCCAGTTTCTACCAGTCCTGGAGATATACACTAAGAAAAGAACAGTAGGAAGAAGAAGAAGGATATAAAAACAGCATCCTAGCAGAATTTGCAGCTTGATTCCACCACCCCTTACACAACCAGCAAAGTAACCTTTTATTACAGTGATGGTGACCAAACAGAGGGGTGGGGTGAACTCTGTGCTGGGGGGAGGGAGGGAGGGCTCCCATTGGGCTGCTGAGCAGAGGGGTGGGGTGAACTCTTTGTTGGGGCGATGTCATGCATGCCCACAGAGAGGGCTGTGAGTGCCCCCTCTGGCACATGTGCTGTAGGTTTGCCACCACTGTTTTATTATGTCATTATGCAATGGCCGGCATTCTTGAAATCAGATTTAGGGGAATTTTCACCCCTTGGCTAATCATCCAAAAGCTGAAGAAGAATCAGCCAAGCCACATCAGGCAATAATATGGACTCACCGTGGCTCGTATATGCGTCTTTGCTTCTCTGAGTTCTTGCCGGAGTCCTTCAGTCAACGCCGTGACAGCGTATTTTGTGGCGCTGTAAAAATGCACGACAGACTGAGGGACCACACTGTGGCCATTCATACTAGGAAAGAGGAGTGAAGAGAGGAAAAAAACAGGAACAAAATGAGTGAATATTTTGGATGCAGATATTTTTAAATTAAAAATAAATTTGCTTCTTGGGAATGTTTGGGCCTGTTTCTAAGGAGGGCCTTGAATCTGCTTTTAATTGTTTTTAATCATTTTTAATCCAGTGCAATTTGTTTTAGGAGCTTTGCTGAGCAGGAAAGGAATAGACATTTCCTATAAACAAACAAACAAACACAGGACAAAAAGCACCCACCAAACCAAATTGCAGTGTCCTCCCCAAAGTATAGCCTGGCAAACATTTTGGACTCCCAACACCCATCTTCCCCACCTAACACAGGCACCCACAGATCTCCCACCTGTTGATGTTAATGATGTGGCCATCGTCAATGTTCCTCTCTTTCATGGACTGGTAAGCTTCTCGTGTGCAGATGCTGACTGCCATCACGTTGACCTGAAAGACCAAGTCAGGGAAATAAGTTTAGCTGTTGATCAAAACCAGAGTTTGGAAACATTGCCTTTTGGTTTTTTTGGACTACGGTTCCCATAATCATTTAGCCAGCATGGTGCTCCTTAACTTTAGAGGTACAGTCCTAGCATTTCCCATCTTTTTTTACGGTTAACATAAACACCGTCTTTTACTGTATTCTTCATTTCACATGTCACATTTACCGCATGTCTTTATTGGTTTTGTATGCTGCTGCGAATCATCAAAAACTAAGCAGGGTATAAATATTGGTGAGTAAGTAAATAAATAGATGGCTCCAGTTTTGGAAAGGTAAACAGCAGCTACAGGAGGCAAGCAGGGTTCAAAAACACACAAATACATAGAAAGTCTGGTTTCTGGTTCCAGTTTCAGGAAAAAACAACATTTGTCCTGAGCTCCACTCTCTTAATTTTCTTACCTTGTTTTGTTGTTCAGTCGCACAGTCGATTCCGACCCTCTGCGACCCCATGGACCACTGTCCTCCAGGCACTCCTGTCCTTCACCATCCCCCTCAACTCGCTCAGCTCTGTGCCCATTATCTCCACAATACCATCTAGCCATCTCATCTTGGGCCGTCCCCTTCTTCTTTTACCCTCTACCCTTCCAAGCATCAAGGCTTTCTCAAGTGAATCCTCTCTTCTCATTTGATGTCCAAAGTATTTTAGCTTCATCTTTATTATTTGACCTTCTAAGGAGCAGTCAGGCTTGATTTCTTCTAAGATTGACCCATTTGTTCTCCTCGCTGTCCAGGGTACTCTCAAAACTCTCCTCCAACACCACATCTCAAAGGCGTCTATTTTTCTGCACTCCGCTTTCCTAATGGTCCAGCTCTCACAACCATACATTGCCACAGGGAATACCATTGCCCTGACTATGCGAATCTTTGTTTGCACTTTAATGTCTCTACTTTTCACTATGTTCCCCAGGTTTCTCATCGCTTGCCTCCCGAGAATCAGTCGCCTTTTTATTTCATGGCTGCAATCACCATCTGCAGTGAGCTTTGATCCTAGGAAAGTAAAATCTGTAACTGCCTCTACTTCTTCCCCATCTATTTTCCAGGGACTGATAGGGCCTGTTGCCATGATCTTGGTTTTCTTGATATTTAGTCTCAAGCCAGCTTTTTCACTCTCTTCTTTTAACCTAATCAGGAGCTTCTTTAGGTCCTCCTCACTTTCCGCCATTAGGGTGGTATCATCTGCATATCTCAAGTTGTTGATGTTTCTCCCAGCAATTTTGATCCCAAATTGTGATTCCTCCATTCCTGCATTGCGCATTATGTGTTCTGTGTATAAGTTGAATAAGCAGGGTGACAAAATGCAGCCTTGTCTTACTCCTTTTCCTATTCCAAACCACTCCGTCATTCCATTTTCTGTCCTAACTGTTGCCTGTTGATTCATGTACAGATTTCTCATGAGGCCTATAAGGTGTTCCAGAATTCCCATCTCTTTAATTACTTGCCACATTTTGTTGTGGTCGACACAGTCAAAAGCCTTAGTGTAATCAATGAAACAGAAGTAGACTTGTTTCTGATATTCTTTTGTTTTTTCCATGATCCATCTTATGTTGGCGATGTGGTCTCTAGTCCCCCTGCCTCTTCTGAAACCCGCCTGCACTTCTGGTAATTCTCTCTCCACATACTGTTGCAGTCTATCCTGTATTATCTTGAGCATCACCTTGCTAGCGTGAGGGATGAGTGCAATTGTTCGATAATTTGAACATTCTTTGGCATTACCCTTTTTGGGGAGTGGAACGTATACAGATCTTTTCCAATCCTGTGGCCATTGTTGTGTTTTCCAAATCTGCTGGCATATAGAGTGCAATAATTTGATTCCATCATCTTGTAGTGAAACCTTTAAAAAAAACCATTATTTTACTAAAGAGATTGGATTGCAAAGCTTTTTTCCAGCAAGACTGCAAAGAAACTTGGTGAGCTGGAGAAAGTGAAAAAATAATTAGAAGATAAAAAAGGAGTGTTTCTGTTATCCAACTGTTTGCTTACGGGGCGCCTCCAGATAAACCTGGTTATTTGGCTAATTGGAGGTGGGATGTCTTTTGGAAAGGAAGAGCGTGGATTAAAAATTCATCAGAGTGCTAAGGATGAAGAAAGAACAATACTGACAAAAAAATGTTCGTTATTCGGGGTTCCCATTGCACAGGTTGTGGTGCAATAAAAGAACCCAAATTAAAGAGCCCTTTGCCCTCCAGTTTCGGGTGCTCCGCTTCCTTCCCGCGGTAGCGATGCAGGAGGAAAAGCCCCGTGAGACTACCTGGCAGGAAATGGGACGGGTGCATCAATATCAAGAAAGAAAGATGACTGTGCAGCCTGAAAGGGTCAGAGTCCTATGTGGCATCTGGAAGAAGAAACACATGAGTGGTGGACACTCAACTGTGAAAAGATGGAAAGATTTCTGGCTGGAATGTATGGCTTGAAGTTAATCATTTGTTGTTTTGTGCCATCAAGTCATCTCTGACTTATGGTGAGCCTATGAATGAGAGACCTCCAGAATGGCATGTCCTGAAAAGCCCTACTTTGCTCTTGCAAACTCAAGCTTGTGGCTTCCCTTACTGAGTCAATCCATCTCATGTTTGGGCTTCCTCTTTTCCCGCTGCCTCCCGCCTTTCCCAGTATGATCCTCTTTCACAAAGGGACGAACCTTTCCACAGTTCTGTAATGCTTTTACAAAACATAGGTTCCAGCAGAAGCTCTCTGCCTATCTTGAAGGAAGATGCCGGGTTGGTTGAATGTAATTGTGTTTTTGGCTGCGCAGGGACTTCCGTTCCTAGACTGGCACTTCCAGAAGCCTGGTCAGGGTGGGGGAGAGGCATAATTCCCCTTTAAATGAAAATACACCCACCTTTATTGTTTTAGCTTTTGGGGTGGGAGGGGAAAATAAGCCACAACAGCATCTTGTCATAGGGAGCATTAACTGTCTGTGGGCATCTTTGAACTTTTGTACTTTGGACGATCAGTATTTTATTGCAAGTGTTTTTATTGTGATTTTATTGTATATTGTGTACTGTTGTGAGCTGCAGCATTTACAACAGCTGCAGATGTGTTTTACAGCAGCGTGTTCGGCGGGGGAACCACCAGCTCAGCCTCCTCAGAGAACCCCTGACCTATGACATCACAGCCTAACTGTCTGACATCATAAGAATCCTTTCTTTGCCTCAGGTTTTGGCTCTGAAATCACAGGGAATGGGACGGCAGTCCTCATGCAATTTTTAGCCCACAGCATACATTTTTGCAAACTCTGTTCTCTCCCTTGGTCCTTCCCTCCACCCTCTTTTCACTGGCTCGTGGGGATCCATTCACAAATCCCCAACTTCTTGACTCACGTCAATCATGGTCCTCCAACCTTCCGTCTTGCCGGACAGCAAGGGCTCCGGGCGGGCCAAGCCGGCGTTATTGATGCATACGTCAACCCCTTGGTGGAGGGTCTTGATGGCGGAGAACATGGAGAGGATTTCCTCCTCAATGGCGAGGTCGCACTTGTAGGGAATGAGGACGCCTGGATAACCGGCACTCTGGCACTCAGCGGCTAATCTCTGGAACAGAGGGGAAGAGGAGATTGAGACATTCAAGAATTGAAATGAATAAATAAACCCAGTGGATTGAAGCACACTCAGTAGCTGACAACCGTCCTGTTAAGATATCTCCTAGAACTGGGATGGTGAACCTTGGCACTCCAGGTGTTCTTGGACTTCAAATCCCAGAAGCCTACATCTGTGAATCCACACAAATGGGCTTTCTGTGCATACACAGGGACTTGGTCTTCGTTACACATCCTGCGCTGCTGGGATGATGGAGAATCAGGTCCTTCCCTTCTTCTTCATGATTATCTTTCAGGTACAGTATTGTAAGAGAGAGATATCATCCTATCCTATTCCCAATCAGTCTTCTTTTCTCAAGGTTAAGCATGTCCAGTTCCTTTAGCCTTTCCATCCTAGACCAGGGGTGCCCAAACTATGACCCATGGGCCAGATCTGGCCCATGCTGCCAAATCATCCAGCCCACACTGCTAGAAACAGAAGTAAAACGCACATGTCCAAAATGCTGCCGCAAATGGCCCACGGCTGTCGTAAATGTGTTTACGTCAGCCACTGGTGCGTTTACGACAGCGTTATGCACACACGTGTTTTACTTCCACTTCCGGCAGGAAGGAACCACATAACCGGCCCACGGCCTGAAAAGTTTGGCCACCCCTGCCCTAGACCTTGGGCTTGGTTTCCAATCCTCTGACCATCCTTGTCGCCCTTCTCTGGACTGGCTCTAATTTGTTTGCAATTCCCGTTGATCAAATCCTTCCTTGAGCAATTTTCGAGGCTGACCTGATTTTAGCCACAAACTTTTGCTTGACTGGAAACAACTTAATTTAGCTGCATCTGTTTGTAACTCACGGTTTGAGACAGTTCGCTTTCAGGAGGATAGTTGGCAAAAGAACTTAGAAGAAGAAAACAACCAAATGGTTTCTCCATGTTCTTTGTGGCTCACTCAAATCACATGCCAACTTATATTCGGGACAACTTATAGTCGAGTATATATGGTATCCTAGAAATTATTGACCTTGGTTAAAACCACAACCATTAAACTACTTTAAAAATAGATCTTATTTTCCATCGCTAACATGGGGTGGGAATCCAGGTCTAGGACTTTGATATTTCAGGTTGGCTAGGATGCTTTAATCTCTCCCCCCGCCCCCCAAACTGTGGAATCCAGACATCATGCGATCTCTTCCGCTCATTCGGAAACCTTATTGCTGTCTTCTGGGCTGACAGGCCATAGACGGGATGTTTGTTCTTGTTAGCATCAAAGCTTTCCAGAAGATGTGGGGGAGAAAGGTCATTCATGGACATGAGGTCTGTTTGAGCTGGCGGAATAATGAATGCATCCAGCCAGCCTGGCTGTACATCTCTCTCTTTCTCTCTCTTATCTCCTGCTTCTTGCATGAAGAAAAGCAATAATAATAATGTTTTATGTCTGAAATCTCACTGTCTACATCCAGTAGGTTCAAGGAATTATTAAAGGCACCACAGATCAGGGCCATAGCCAGGATTCTTGATGTGGGTGGGCAAATATTTGTTTCTGACCCTTTGCGACCCCATGGACCATCACCCTCCAGGCACTTCTGTCCTCCACCATCCTCCTCAACCCGCCCAGCAATGTGTCTATTGCATTACAATACCATCTAGCCATCTCATCTTCGGCCGCTTCCTTCTTCTTTTGTCCTCCACCTTTCCCAGCATCAAGGCTTTCTCAAGTGAATCGTCTCTTCTCATTTGATGTCCAAAGTACTTTAGCTTCATCTTTACTATTTGACTTTCTAAGGAGCAGTCAGGATTGATTTCTTCTAACCTAAGACCTATGGGCCAGATCTGGCCCACAGTGCCATTTCATGTGGGCCCCCACCCCCTCCAAGGGTATTCAAGAAATAAAATGGCTACCCCTTTGAAGCTGTTGGGACAAAATGGCCTCCCCCATTGTGCAGGCAGGGCAAAATGGCTGTCTGGCCCTCGAAGCTGACTGAGAGAGCGTGATTGGCCCATAACTTGAAAAGTTTAGGAAGCCCTGGTCCAGACGAATGGTGGTGAATCCATTAAAACCAGGGGTCTCCAAACTTGGCTCTCCAGATGTACTTGGACTTCGATTCCCAGCAGCCCTGGTCAGCAAGTGTGCCGATTCGGGCTTCTGGGAATTAAAGTCCAAAAACACCCAGAGAGACAAGTTTACAGGACACTGCACTAAAACGATACTTAGAAGAGCAAGGGACTTGCATCTATTTCAGAATGCGACTTCAGCCATTCCTGCTGCAGAGAGCATATCTACCACCACAGGGTTGACATCTAGTGATGCGACAGTAGCAAATCCCCTCTCCGTGTTTCCTGTGATGACAAAGCATGGGATTCCTATTTGATGTTCAAGATATAATACTCCGAGATACGGAGTCTCCATTCCGAGCAACTGTGAACAAGTTGAGCTGTTTCAATTTTGCCTTTGGCGGCAGGACCACATGAACATTCAAGTCCCTCCGACTCACAAGCTTTCATCCTCCACCTTCTGATTTCTGAGATGTCTTCATCTCAAAGTCTGCCCAACCCAAAGTCAATTCCCTTCGAAGTCAAGATTACGGGACTGGCCGTTAACACTGGCAATTGCTTCGGTGTGTGTTCTAAATATAAATCTGACACTGAACTCAGATAGGAGTGCTATTTTCAGACTACATTAGGTTTCTTGAGTAAATAGCTATAAAAACTAGCTTTTCTGAGAGCCACTGTTGACCAAACTCCTGATAATAGAGCAGGGCTGGCCTTATCATGAGGTAGGGCGAGTCAATGGCCTCAAGTGTCAGATTTTTGTAAGGCTTTAACCCCCATGAATCCTAATTTGGTGATGGGACAGGGGCGCTGTTTGCCGCTTTGCCTCAGGCAGGAAAATGTCTTGTGACATCCCATATCTGTATTACAAGAAAACCATTAATGCTGAAGGCAATTTGGCGGCTGCCTTCAAAGATTTATGTATTTATCCAAGTCCGAAGCACTAAACTTTGAAACCAACCTAATTTTAACAAACACTATTGATCTAAAATGTAGACCAGGAATTCTCAACCTTTTTAAGCTGGGGGTATCACGCTTCCTCAGACAGCTCTGGGGGCTGGATAGCCATTTTGCCCTTCCTCCACCACATGCCACTCTCTGGTGTGGTAGAGGCAGTGGGTGGCCTCCACATGAAATGGTGCTTATTCAGCGTCTTCCATATCCTATAATGGAGACGGTAACCTACTGTCGGCTTCCTCTTCTTCACCCATAACCCTCCAGATGACACTCTTTTTCATAGTTTATTTCAATGAGCCTCCACTATAGTCAGAATTTGGTGCTGTTGCCTTTTAAGCCTTTGGAGGTGATGGACTCTCCTGTGCTTGAGACAATCTGAGCTATGTTAAAGAAAATTCCTGTTCAGGAGATTTTTAATGCTAAACTCCAGTGTCATGGTGAAGAGACATTGGCCATCAGTGGAAGCACAGATTGGGAGGTCAGGAGGGCCAGATGGAGTCTCAGGGGCACATATTTCCTACTCCAATGTAAAACAAAAGCAGGCTGCCCTTCTGGTTCCCAGTTTGGGCCTGAGTGGCGCCAGGTAGCTTCTATACCTGTAATAAAACAGGTGGGTGAATTTTTACAGCTGATTGTGGAAATCTTCCCTCCGCCTTCTTGTCAGGCTGACTCATTTCCCTGCCAAAAGGTCTGGCCAGCTCAAACAGCACTGAGCATGATCTCATCTCATGGTGATCTTCAACCTTGGCCATAAACAGCACCTTTGACCTTAGCCCTGCTCACAAGGCCCTATCGCTTCCTGGCAACTGGAAGGGGAAGAAATTGAAGCAGTGACAGACTTTACCTTCTTAGGATCCAAGATCACTGCAGATGGAGATTGCAGCCATGAAATAAAAAGGTGAATGATTCTTGAGAAGCAAGCTATGAGAAATTAGGGCAACATAATTAAAAGTGGAGATATCACCCTGCCAAAAAAAGTCTGCATAGTCAAAGCAAAGGTCTTCCCAGTAGTCATGTATGGCTATGAAGCTGGACCATAAGGAAGGCTGAGCTTAGACTGAACACCACAGTTCAAAGGTGTCTATTCCTCTATGCCATAGAGGAATAGACACCTTTGAACTGTGGTGGAGGAGAATATTGAGAGCCACCTAGATAGCAAAGAGATCAAATAGGTTGATCTTAAAAGAAACCAACCCCGACCGCTCCTTGGAAGGACAAATGTTGAAGATGAAGCTAAAGTACTTTGGACATGAAATGAGAAGAGAGGACTCACGCGAGAAGGCCTTGATGCTGGGAAAGATTGAAGGCAAAAGAACAAGGGTACGGCAGAGGATGAGATGGCTAGATGGCATTGTTGATGCAATGGGCGTAGAGCTGAGCAGGGTGCAAGGTATGGTAGAGGACAGGGGTGCCTGGCGTGCAGTGGTCCATGGGGTAGCAAAGGGTCAGACTCGACTATGCAACTGAACAACAACAACAACAACAGAGATCTATTCCTCTTGTGCCTTTTAGTACATACCTTTTCTCAACATCCGACTATGGTTACTCATCCAAAAAGAGTCTCATCCAAAAGGGTTTTTTCCCCCATAGCAGGATTTTGAGACATATCAAAAGTCTCTTTTCACAGCTCTGTTCGGGAATTGCATGAATAGGGGAATGTACCAAGCAAACTCAAGGGTAAAATTTGAACCCAGCTCCCAAGTTTACTAAGGGAAGTCATGGGCAAGATTTGAACCCAGCGTCCTGGTCGGTCACTCTTCTTATAAAACTACACTCTTCCAGAAGCAGAATTCAGGGCCAAATGAATGATTCACCTTTGCCATTTTTTACACCACAAAAGAGATGACAAACAGAGCTGTGGCATTATTCATTTGCCACAATTCTTCCGGACAATTTGGCTTTCCTCTTGCATGCAGCCCTACCACCCAAGGAGGTCGCTTATTAATAAATGACAGAGTGTTGGCAATTTCTCGGTAATAGGCCTAGTTAAATTAACACCAATATTGCTGGTAAATGTTTCACCACTGGCAGTTCTCACCACCCTAGTACGAAAACCACAAAGCAGAAAGAACTATACAGTATTTCCATATCCTTAGGAAACAACATGGTTCTGATATACTACAAACCACCAGCTTCTTTCTTACCCAGGTGTGTGTGTGTGTGTGTGTGTTCCAACCTAGCAGTATGAAAGCAAGAAATTGCAAGTTGATAAATAGGTACTGCTACAGTGGGAAAGGTAACACCATTCCTGTACTTCTCTGTCTAGTTATCGCTGCCACATGACCATGGAAATGTTTGGAAACACAGATGAGGTCATCCTGAGAGTGATACAACTAGCTTTCAAGAAAGGGAGACCTTTACAGCCAAGAGATTTAGGTACAGTTGTACCTCGCTTAAAGAGCATAATGTGTCCCACAGGATTGCTCTAATATGTGCTACCCTTTCCAGGCAACTTTACAACAGTTACTGCTGACTAGCACCCTGTATGCCCCCCTTTGTTGCAAGAGTTGTTTGGTCCAGTCAAAAAAGGAAGAAATCATCATCATCATCATCATCATCATCAGAGCTTGCAGAAAGGTTTCTGCTGAAGACTGTTATCTTCTTGTAGGAAAAACCCAATAAAGGAGATGTTCTCTCCAGCTTTTAAAAACATGACAAACTGTATCCTCCTAATCTTTCCCTTTCTTCTCTCCTTTTCTCCACCACTCCATTGACTGCCTCCTCCGTATTTTCCGTTCTCAATATTATTTTCATCATCCTCCCCCCCCCGCCATTTCCACCCCCCCATTCCTTCCTCCCCCTCCTTCCTGCCTTACTTCTCCCTTCCTACCCCCTTCCAGTTCTGCCCCCTTTCTTTTCCTCCCCTTTTCCCTGTTTCCGTCTATCTCCTCTTCTGCCTCCTCCTTCCTTTGCATGGTCTCTCTTCTTCCTCCCTCACCACCCCCGTTCGGCTCCTTCCTTCCTTCCTTCCACCTGGCTTTATTTCCCATCCTTCCTCCGGGCTGCTTCCTTTCTTCCATCCTAGCCTTTCTCTTTCTTTTCTTTCTCTCCTTCCCCCCCTCTTTCTTTATCCTTCCTCTTTCTTTTTCTCCTTCCCCCTTTCTTTCTCCTTTATCTTCCTTTCTTCCTGTCCTTCACCCTATTCTTTCTCTTTCCCTTTTCTTCCTTCCTTCCTCTCATCTTTCCTTTTCTTTCTCTCCTTCCCCCTTTCTTCCTCTTTCCTCCTTCTTTATCGTTCCTCTTTCCTTTTCTCCTTCCCCCTTTATCTTCCTTCCTTCCCCCTTTTCTTTCTCTTTCCCTTTTCTTTCTCCCTTCCTTCCTTTCTCTCCTTCCCCCTTTTCTCCCTCTTTCTTTATCCTTCCTCTTTCCTTTTCTCCTTCCCCCTTTCTTTCTCCTTTATCTTCCTTCCTCCCTGTCCTCTTTCCTTTTCTTTCTCTTCTTCTTCCCCCTTTTCTCCCTCTTTCCTCTTTCTTTATCGTTCCTCTTTCCTTTTCTCCTTCCCCCTTTCTTTCTCCTTTATCTTCCTTCCCTCCTCTCCTTCCGCCTTTCCCTCTTTCCCTTTTCTTTCGTTCTCTCCTCCCCCTTTCCTTCTCTTTTATCTTTCTTTCTCCCTTCCTCTCCTCTTTCCTTTTCTTTCTCTCCTTCCCCCTTTTCTCCCTCTTTCCTCTTTCCTTATCGTTCCTCTTCCCTTTTCTCCTTCCCCCTTTCTTTCTCCTTTATCTTCCCTCCTCTCCTTCCGCCTTTCCCGCTTTCCCTTTTCTTTCGTTCTCTCCTCCCCCTTTCCTTCTCTTTTATCTTTCTTTCTCCCTTCCTCTCCTCTTTCCTTTCCTCTCCCTTTCTTTCTCCCTTCCTTCTGCCTCTCTTCCCTAGTCCTCCTTTCCCTTTCGCCGCCCCCTCCCAGCCCACCGCCCTCCCCTACCTCGATCTTGTCGACCCTCCGGGCGCAGCCCACCACCTTCATGCCGTGCTGCACCAGGGCCCGCGCCGCCGCCGCCCCGATGCCCCCCGAGGCGCCCGTCACCAGCGCCACCCGGCCCGCCCAGCGCTCCATGGCCCCGGCCGGCGGGCCGGCGGAGGGAGCCCGGCCCTGCCCTGCCCCACCGCTGGAAAGCCCAACCGATGCCTCCACCCTGCCGAGACACACGGCCGAGGAGGAGGAGGAGGAAGGCTGAGTCGGATCCGCCTCCTCCTACTCCACACACACACATACACACACTAAGGAACGAAAGTGGGGATACAATCTCTCCCCTCCCTCCCCAAAGCCGGTCAAACAGGTCTTGGGGAACGAAGAGCGCTTCTTTCTTTCTTTCTCTTCCTTCCTTCCTTGGCCCCTTAAGAGAGGGGGAGATCCTTCGTGTTTGCAAGAAATTGCAAGTAGATAAATAGGTACTCAACAGTCCAGTGGTGGGCATCAGCAGGTTCGCCCCCAGTTTACCAGAACCAGTAGCAGAAATTCTGGCTGGCCCCCAGTCTATCCAAATTTTGAACTAAAGTACAGTAGTCCTAATTCGGGTGCAACAACGCTTTCCCCCTGGCCACACGCCCACCCTACCACGCCCACAGTGTGGTGGTAAAAATGTTTGGAGCCCACCACTGCTCAACACCAAGTGTTAGGTAAAGGTTGCCCTTGCTCAAAAGCCCGTCGTATCTGACTCTAGGGTTTGTTTATTGCCAAAGAACCAGTGCTGCCTGTGTTTGCAGACGTTTCTGTGGCGCACAGAACACTGTTTACCTTCCCACCGAAGTGGTCCCTATTTATCTGCTTGCAATTTCTTGCTTTCCAACTGCTAGGTTGTCAGGAGCTGGAACAAAGGCGGGAGCTCACTCTGTCTTGCAATACCCGGAAATTGAACTCCGACCTTCCAGTCATCGAGTTCAGCATCTTAACCACGTGAGCCACTGCAATCCTGTTACCAAGTGTTGGGTGGCGGTAAATAATCTGACTCCCTAAAGGGGCCAACGGCTGCGGGCGGATGAGCCCCTTTAGGTGGGGTGAGGGTCCCCCTCAGTGGAGGAAATGCCACTGGAAACCATCCTATTGGGCCCAAGGGCAAAATGAGCGGAGCAGCTCTGATTCCCAATGGTCATGGAGGTGGACGAGGTCATGCCAGATGGACTGGCTGTGAAGGCGCACCTTGGTAATATCCTCAAAGCTGCAGCAGTCCATTGTGGTCCCGGTGTCAAATCCTGCATGTCTCATTTCATACGTGCTGCAGGAGATGGCTACATGATCATCACATTGTATGGGTCACTTCGTGGAGAGCTGGCATCCACCTTAAACAAACTCACGGCAATTTTTCCTGAAACCATGTATAAAAATGTATACTCGGATACGAGTAGCAGCTGCCACTGCTGAAATAGGTTCCACTTCAGTGGGAAAAGAACAGCGTTCTCTGCGCTCCGGCATCTAGTCATGCCTGCCACATGACTACAAAAACATCTGCAGACAGACAGCCCTGGCTCTTTGGACAGGACTGCCTTTTGAGCAAGGGGGGATTTTGACCTTTAAAGCCTTCGAAACAACAGTGCTGCCCAGTAATTTCAGATGTGTGGTTCAAGGCCCGTAGCGAGCCCCACCTCCTCTTCCAATGGGAACCCCTCTCCGAGACCCAGGATTCCTAACCCAATGAGCGCACTAAGCGACTGAAAAGTGAGGATCCATTGGTGTTCAGTCACAGCTGAAATATTCAACAAGGAGACTTCAGATTCTGGGCTCGGTTGTCTTTTTAGAACAAGTCAACCTTTGAGACTGTAGTTTGGGCACCCCCGGTTTAAGCAGAGAAAATGTCAGTCTAAAATCTACCGTAGATACTTGACTATAAGTCGTCCCAAATATAAGTTGAGGTACCTAATTTGGACCTCTAAAACTAGGAAAATAGATTGCCCCAAGTATAAGTCGTGTGTATGTGTGTGTGTAAAATGCAGTTTTCAGAGGTCCAAATTAGGTACCTCGACTTATATTTGGGATAACTTATAGTTGAGTATATACAGTATATAATAGTTTTAAAGTTTTATCTCAGTGGTTTTACCCTTGCGGTGTTTATCCTTCCTGGAATTTTATGAGAGAGCTGCTACCCTGTTTTCCCGAAAATAAGACCTACCCATAAAATAAGCCATAGCAGGATTTCTCAGCAGTTGTGCCAGGGCAGGTTGAGGACCTTGCCGCCCCTCCCCGTGCCCACCCCAACATATTGAAATATAATGTATTGTCTGTAAGCCGCCCTGAGTCGCCACGGCGAGTGGGCGGCAATATAAATTTGAACTAATAAATAAATAAATATAAGCCATACCCCGAAAATAAGCCATAGTGATCGGCGTGGCTATGCAGCGCTGCGGCACAGAGCGGTAAAGAAGAGGGGCAGCCAATGGCATAATAAAAATAAGACATCCCGTGAAAAGAAGCCATAGTGTGTCTTCTTGAGGAAAAATAAATATAAGACAGTGTCTTATTTTCAGGAAAACACGGTAGATTTACGTTGTGGAGTTTATCGTCGGGACTGCTACAGTTTTATTTCATCTGCAAGCTTTTGGTCTACCTGTTCCTGACCCTGACCGAAGCAATCAAGACCAAACAAACTGTTTGGTGATGAAGGTGAAATCGGGGTGAACTGCCCTCAGAATATGGGAAAGAGGAAAAAGCAACAAGGAGCCAGCCCCAGTTCACAGCGTTTTTGAGACAACTAAACAACCGTAAATTGATGAATTCTTTGTGAAAGAAGTTAGTAAGTAAGCCCCCCCAAATTCCTACTTCTAACAAATCTGTACCTCTTGCATGGGACTCACAAACAGAAACGGGAATGCAGCATCAGATATCTTGGGAAATATATATACTGTATATACTCGAGTATAAGCCTAGTTTTTTTTAGTCCCCAAAAATGACACACACTCCCAAAGGGGAAACGGCTTATACCCGGGTCAATGACCACGAGGATTCCCAAGACCGTTTTGGATTGAGACATGCCAACAATTTAATTAATTTTACCATATTTTACTGTATATACTCGAGTATGTCTAGTTTTTTTAGCCCCCAAAATGAGGTCCAAACCACAGTGGTGCAAATTCAATCATACATTTTTTTAAAAGCACTACCACAAAAACTCAAAAACATACCCACACAAATGTCTGAATTAATTAATTTTATCGTATTTTCATGTACTGTATTTTAATTACTGAAATTCACTAGCAGCTGCTGCATTTTCCACCCCCAACTTATCCTCGGGTCAATCTATTTTCCTAGTTTTAGAGGTCCAAATTAGGTACCTCAGCTTTTATTCGGGACGACTTATAGTCGAGCATATATGGTATAGAAACTCACTAGCAGTTGCTGCATTTCTCACCCTCAGTTTATACTCGGGTCAATCTATTTCCCGGGGTTTTCAGGTCAAAATTAGGTACCTCAGCTTATATTTGGGTTGGCTTATACTCAAGCATATACGGTGTATATATATCTTGGGAAATATATATACAGTATATATAAAATCCCAGCCCCTGAAAGCCATCATTAGATTTCAAGACATTTCAATCCCTTATAAATTATAAGAATCATTATCTATCTTAAGTAGAAACATCCACACTTGATTTTTACTATGCATATTAATAAATATTCTTTATTTTTAAATTTTGCACATTGCGCTTCAACATATTACATCCAGAACATTTTTGTTTTTCTGTTTTGCAAATGGATGTCTACTTTGTAAAATCGAGCTCATTGTAATTTCTGTACAGAATTATAAGTACAATATTACCTTTTGCCACTAAGTTTTTGCGTCGTTTGCAGTTTTGTTACGTGTCACAGTTAAGACAAACATTAAATGAAATAGAAAGAGACAAGACAGAGAAGAGAGATGGCTTTAATTATGTTAGGCCTAGGTTTGCCTCAATTTGATTTTTTAAAAAAATTCCAACTAAAGATGGAGGGGAAAGATAAAGAATAAAAAATAGTTATTACCTCTGCCAGCCTCCTATAAAGGGGAAAGAAAACAGAAAAACCAGCCACACTGATTTTTTTTAAAAGTAAGATTTAGTTTAGTTGCTAAAGAAAGGGTTTTTTTTCCTTTTGGAGAGAGAAAAGGCGCCAGTACTCATCTCAAACATTTCATTGAAAGACAGAGCTGTTTATTGGGTTTAGTTCGCTCCAGCTGTTGTCAACCAGCCGCTACAAACCGGCCCCTTGTGATCGTTTAAGAGGCAGTATTTGTTAAATTTCTCCTTCAGGTGCTGTCGGTACTGTTGCCTATTGCTGTAGAAAGACTGGTTGTTGGCCATGAAGGACTGGATCTCGTCTTGCGAAATGAAGATTTCATCATCAGAGGTGCATTCGGATTCATCCTGTTTTTTTTTTTTTTTTGGGGGGGGGGGAGAGACCGGAAATAA
Organism: Furcifer pardalis; assembly: GCA_030440675.1. Classification (NCBI taxonomy): domain Eukaryota; kingdom Metazoa; phylum Chordata; class Lepidosauria; order Squamata; family Chamaeleonidae; genus Furcifer; species Furcifer pardalis. Next base: position 24,715,110 of record CP126891.1, on the reverse strand, counting down.
AACAGGGGTGAACAATAGAGAATAGAAGACAGGAAAGGTTCACAAATGCTTTTGCAATGATCCCGTGGTATAAACCAGGGGTTCCCAAACAGTGGTGGACAATTTTAGGTTCGCACCAGTACACGCGTACTGGTAGTAAAAATGGCTGGGTCCGCCCATCTCCTCCTCCTAGAAGAGGCTTTGGAGGGAGCTGGCTCCATTTCCCCTTTTATCAAATGCTTTTCCTGGGCTCCGTTTCACCCCACTCCGGAGTGGCTGGGGAGGCACTTTGGGATGAAACAGAGCCCTGGAAAAACCGTGGACAAGGGGGGAAATGGCTTCAGAGGTTCACCATAGAGTGATGAAAATAGAAGAGGCTTCTATTTTCATAGCTCTATAGTGAAGAGCAGTCACATAGCCAATAGGCTACAGCCACCCAGTCACATGACCATGGCAACAGTGTGGTAGGAATTTTTTAATGCCCACCACTGTTCCCAACTAAGACCTATGGGCCAGATCTGGCCCATGGTGCCATTTCATGTGCCCCCCACTACTCCAAGGGCACTTGAGAAACAAAACGCCCATCCATTTGAAGCTGTTGGGACAAAATGGCCACCCCCATCATGCAGGCAGGGTGAAATGGCTGCCCGGCCCTCGAAGCTGACTGAGAAAGCACGACATTGATTTTCAAACTTGTTTATCATGCCATCCTAGCCACGTGTAACTCTGTATCTGATGTGACTAAAATAATTTAATTTAATTTAATTTTCGCACTTGCAGTGGCTCAAGTCACTAAGACGCTGACTGGGAGGCGGAAGGTCAGCAGTTCGATTCCCGAGTACTGCAGGACGGAATGAGCTCCCGTCTTTGTCCCAACTCCTGCTAAACTAGCAGTTCGAAAGTAAGAAATTACAAGTAGATAAATAGGGACCACTTCGGTGGGAAGGTAACAGCGTTCTATACACTCCAGTGACTAGTCATGCCTGTCACATGACCATGGAAACGTCTGCAGAAGCAGACAGCGCTGGCTCTTCGGCCTAGAAACAGATATGAGCACTGACCCCTAGAGTCGGATACGACTGGCTTTCAAACAAGTGAAACCTTTACCTTTATGCCACCCAATCAGGGAACCCAACTTAGGGCAGCGCACGCACACACGCATGCACGCACGCACACCACATACACACCAACAACACAATACAATACTATAATGGCCTCTCCATCCTGGCCACAGGCAAATTCCAAGGGCCCTGTCTGACCAAATGGACTTGATCCACAAAAGCAAACATTAAAATACAGGAGTTCGTCTTTAAGGTGCTGGCTTGAAAAGGTTAGGAATCCCTGGTATAGACATTAGGTCTCCCTTGCTTGAAAGCCAGTCGTATTCAACTCTAGAGTTGAGTGCTCATCTCTGTTTACAGCCAAAGAGCCAGAGCTGTCTGCGTCTGCACACATTTCTTTGGTCATGTGGCAGGCATGACTAGACACAGAATGCTGTTTACCTTCTCACCAAAGTGGTACCTATTTATTACTTGCAATTTCTTGCTTTCCAACTGATAGGTTGGCAGGAGCTGGGACAGAGATGGGATCTCACTCTGTCATGCAGCACTTAGGTCCTCTGTCCTTGTCTTTATGGATTCTGGACACCCCTTTCCGCCCTGCTCTTTACTTACAAGGAGTTCCACCAAGCTTTTAGTACCCTTCCCAGGGTCGGCGGAGGAGGCGGTCTCCGGAGGGTCTGTGCTTGGAGGCGCTTTCTTCCTATGCTCCAACCAAGGCACCGTCTGCCCGGCCTTTTCTGCGCGGCAGCACATGTCATCGTGCGGTTCTTTGGTCTTGTCCCGGTGGAACTCTGTGTGGGTGGCGGTTCCCGAGGTCTCGTGATGATGTGTCTCGACAAGGCAGCTCCCCAGCTTGTGGCTCTGGAAAACACATCAGGGTAAATATCAAAATTCTACGAAACAATACCCATCTTGCTCAATCCCTGCCAACCTAGGCTGACACCAGAGTATACCACAGTTAGCAAGGCTGTGTTACAGCTTCTAGGAATCTGGAGTTTAAATATAGAAGTAAAACAATTCCATGCTCGAGTCCAGTGGTGGCGAACCTGTGGCCCGTGTGCCAGAGAGGGCACTTCCAGCCATCTCTGTTGGCACGCATGCTATCGCTTCCTCTGTCCCCTCAGCACAGAGTTCGCCTCGCCCCTTTGCCCAGCAGCCCAATGGAGCACTTCCTCCCTCCCCCAGCAGTTTGCCCCGTTCCTCTGCCCAGCAGCCCAATGGGAACACTTCCTTCCTCCCCCAGCACAGAGTTCGCCCTGCCCTTCTGTTTGGGCACTCAATCTCTAAAATGTTCACTATCACTGATCTAAACACATTGATTTAAGTGCTTTGTATAATTCCGTCTCAATATCTGGAAACTGAGGTGTGAAATCCTGCGCATGGAACAGGCTAGATTCTGAGCTGGAGGGTAAATGCTGCTTTCCCTGCATTGTGCACAGCTACCTCATTAAAAGAGCCCTGGTATTGCAGTGGTTAAACCGCTGTACTGCAGCCGGAACATTGTGAGTTTGATCCTGACTGGGAGATCCAAGGTTGACTCAGCATTCTAAGGTCAGTCAAATGAGTCCCCAGCATGTTGGGGACAAAATGTGAATTAACTTGTGAACTGGCCAGAGGGTGCCCTAAGGGCAGTAGGTAAGAGTAACGACTAATTACAAGTCAGAATCCTTTTACTTGCTGGCGCAGGGCAAGATCTACAAACTCTTTAACTAGTGGTAATTGGCGACTGCAATTTACACTGTTGTACTTAACGCAGATGTATGTAAGTAACAGGATTCTGGCCAATGGTTTTCAATCTCTGGACGCTCGGCTGTTTTGAGTTTTAGTTCCTCAAATCTTTGGCTTTCAGCCATGAAAGTCCAACCATCTCAACTCCTACAAGTCCAGAACATCTAAAGGTCCCGAAAGGTTAAGAATCTTTGCTCTGTATCCAATTCCTAGTGGTCTCCGCTGTTGACTCTCAGGAAGTCCACCTGCCTTCATTTCTCGCAGATGCTACTTTCCAAATCAGCGGTTTCCAACCTAAGGCCTGCAGGCCGGATACAGCCCACGATGCCATTTCATGTGGCCCCCACCCCTCCAAGGGCATTTGAGAAACAATACGGCCACCCCCTTTAAAGCTGGTGGGACAAAATGGCCACCCCCATCGTGCAGGTGACGGAGAGAGTTTGACCCGGCCCCCGCTTGAAAAAGGTCTGGGGAAACTCCATCCCAGTCCTTGAAATGCAGCCTGCTGGTCTTCCCTCTCGTAAGGCGCCCCCCCCGGGGGGGGGACTCGACTTACATGCTCAGCCTCACACTTCTTGCTCTTCTTTTTCTTCTTCTTGTTCTTGCCTTTCATGTTGCTGTCTTCCGCATTCGCCCAGCACTCCACGCAACTGTCCCCGTCCTCTTCTTTGTCATCACAGCGATGCACGCACGGGTCGTCACCTGCAAGAGAGGAGATGTGGGTTTAAATGGGGCTTCTTCTTTTGCAAGGGAGCGCCGCAGAGGCTGTGTTCGTCACACAAGCCAAGGAAAAGAGGATGGTGAAAAGAGAGGCATCAGTGAAGCGCTATCACCCCAGGAGAGGGAGATGGGACTTGGGGCTTCTGTGGCAATAGAGTAGACCCTACTGCTAGCGACTCAACACCGAGTGTCAGGCGCCGGTCAACTAACCTGACCATCCTGAGGACTAGCAACCTTGGGTGCCGAAGGGTGATGGTTCCCAAGTGGATTAAATCCCACTTGAATCCATCTTGATGGAGGGCAGCAGCTTCATCCATCCTGGCCTGGGGCTGAGGAGGACTTTGCATGTGCCAAAAGGGTTCAGGATCGGAAAATGACTTATGGAACTAGATCGGTGGTACTATGGGTGTCATGCTGCGATGCGGAAGGCAGATGAAAGGCCACCGCGTTATATTCTCAGGACACTCTTCATGGCTGATCGCCATGAGGATCGCCAATATTCGGCACAAGTAGAAGAAGAAGAGAGAGGCGTCAGGGAAGCGAAAGCACCCCAGGAGAGAGAGATGGGACTTGGGGATTCTGTACACTACAAGCCCCATCATCCCTCACCTGTGGCTATGTTGGCTCAAACTACGTTCCGCGGAACAATGGTGTTTCCATACCAGGTCATGAAGTGTTCCGTGTGTGTGTGTGTGGGGGGGATTTTGGTAAAACTCATCGGCAAATGTGTAAGGACACAAAGTTGGTTTTGCCTCCGTCCTTTTGGTGTGACGCATCAGCTTGCAAGAGAAGTTTGCTTTGCCACCATTTTGCAAATCAGGAGGGGCTGGCTTTGTAGCAACGTTATGTGTTATTAAAACGGAAGAAAATCCAAACCTATCTTTCCATTACAATTTTTTTTTAATTTTTAATTTTTTTTAGGATTTCTGAAGTGTTCCATGATAGAATAAGCTTAGGAAACGCCGCCCTGGCCGAAGGAATGGCTATGAACGTAGCAAACAAGTAGGACCGTTCGAGACTGATACGCAGAGCCTAGAAAGTGGAGTGGGAGAGAATTATGGAATCATAGAATCACTGAGCTGGAATGGGGTCTTTTCGGTCATCTAGCCCAACCCCCTACTCAATGGACAGATGGTTGTCCAGTTCTCTATTGAATGCTTCCAGTGTCAGAGCACTCGCCACCACTAGAGGGAGTTGGCTCCATTGTCATACTGTTCTAACAGTTAAGAAGTTCTTCCTGATCTCCGGCTCCTTACCGTTTTCATCATGGTTGCAAATCCCTTCAGTGCAGGCGACATCTGAACCCTCCCGGGACCCCGTTTCGCTGCCTTCCATGCTGGAGGAGTAGCCACAGTCGCTTCCGTTACAATGTGCAGATAAACCTAGAAAGGCACCAGGGCAAGAAATGGATGTTTAAGGAGAACAGAACGATGGTAAACAAAAGGCTTTTAGCTCACAAAACCAGAAACGCCCCAGGGTGATTTTCCAGGCCACTGTTAAAGTCGGTTTTCTCTGAAAACACATTTCAAGCTACAACCTGCCTTCAGGACATCGTGATGTGATGCATTTCCTGATTATAATAATGAAATAATTGTTACACAGGTTTCACACCTTCCGCCCACCCACTGGTCTAGCTGCAGGAAATCAAAATGCTTTTCTGCGCTGGTTAAACCTGTCCTGCTGTGTTCTGCAAATGCAAATTTTCATGGTTATTTTTAACCAAGTGGACTTCCAAACCATGGTTTATAGGGCTGGCTGGCTTAATTTTGATGAACCAGAGATAAGGGTTTAGACTAGGAGATCCCAACCTTAGGCCCATGGGCTGGATCTGGCCCATGGTGTTATTTCACGTGGCCCCCACCCCACCCCTCCAAGGACATTCAAGAAACAAAATGGCCACCCCCATTGTGCAGGCAAGGCAAAATGGCCATCAAGCTCTCAAAGCTGAATGAGAGGGTGTGACCTGACTCCTGGCTTGAAAAGGCTGAGAACCCCTGGTTTAGAACCAACACTGATAATGTGGATTTTTCCACAAACAAACAAACAAATAAAGATTTACCCCTTGTAAACAATGGGCGTGTTCAGAAATATAAGCAAGACTTTGTTACAAAACCACTGTGTTCCATCTTCCCACTCATTTCTCTGGAACTTTCTAAAGAAGTCACGATGACTTCGTAGTAGACTAGAAAAAGTAACTTTTCCAAATTTTGGGCAGAATACATGCATTGGCCCAAGCCAAACAAGTTCCTCTTTGAAGATACAAGCAAAGAACACTCAAGGTTTTTTGCCGCCTATAGGGTTGCCATAATTTTTTCCTGCCAAACCGGGACAGCCACATGACGTCATTGCATTCTTCAAACTGTGCCTGCGTTGGACAGTGCTGTCAGGGGGACCCCACAGAATCCCCATCCAGGGCAGACAGCCTTCATCAGTTTAAAATAAACTGTAGTCAAGAGGCTGTTCCTTTATTTTTGAATAAACATTTCTTGGGCCACTCTTGAAGTTGCCCTTCCTCTCCCTGAGGTCACCCCCCAATTGAGTTGGACTCGTGTGCAAATCCCACACAAGGATCCCTTGCAAGAAAGCTCTAAAAAGACGACTGGAACAGAACTGCAGCCCTTAGAGTCCCCGTTTCCCTCTGGAAGGAGAAAAGGAGGGACTTATTTGGGAAGAGGTCCTTTGTAAGAGACAACTCTTCACTTCCTATCCACAGTGTTCCCTTCCTCTCTAGGAATGCTGACTCTATGCATTTAACCCTTTGCAGTCATGTGAAGAAGAAATACTCCATAGACATAGGCATTTCTTGCTCCCTCCCTCCCGGGACTTTTACATGTTTTTCTTTCAACCGGACGGGACAGCATGAATCCGAGAAAATCCCGGAAAAACGGGACTTATGGCAACTCTAGCTGCCTACCACATTAGGCAAAACCCCAACCAGCTTCACGTAGGGTAAAAGTAAACTCGCCCTTGCTTGAAAGCCAGTTGTATCTGATTCTAGGGTTCAGTGCTCATCTCTGTTTATAGCCAAAGAGCCAGTGCTGTCTGTGTCTCCAGACATTTCCATGGAGATGTGGTAGGCATAACTAAGCACCAGAGTGCATGGGACACTGTTTACCTTCCCACCAAAATGGTACCTATTTATCTACTTGCAATTTATCTACTGGCATTTTTTTTTTACTTTTTAACTGCTAGGTTGGTAGGAGCTGGGACAGAGATGGAAGCTCACTCTGTCACGCGGCACTCGGGTCTCGAACTGCTGACCTTCCAGTCATCAAGTTCAGTGTCTTAACCACTAAGCCACCGCAGTCACTGCCACATTAGGCGAAACCCCACCCAGCTTCATCACATACCTTTCTTTATTTTAGGTGAACCCAGTAGAGCTCCCCCGGCTGGACATGTGCAGGAAGTGTTCTCATTGGTTACAATGACCTCGACGCAGCTGCTCTGCTCCTCCGCCCCACCACACGCTTTGCAACCATTTTCCAAGAAATCCTCCTTCAAAGACACATGTAAAAGGTAACTGAGACAGATGGACAAAGAGGTCCCTAAACATTACATAAGTGACACGTTTATAGGTCTGAATTAAAATGACACTTGGGGAATTCTGTTTATCGCTTTTGGTGGGTGACTTTTTGTGATAGCTAAGAAGACCTAGCATGGGGTGAGAAAGGGAGGCCAATTCTGTTAAAGCAAGGGTTCCCAACCTAAGACCTGTGGTCCAGATCTGGCCCACAGATCCATTTCACCACCTCAGTAAGTACCATGTGGTGGAGGAAGGGCAAAATGGCCATCCGTCCCCTAGAGCTGTCTGAGGGAGTGTGACCCAGCCCCCAGCTTTAAAAGGTTGAGAACGCCTGATCTAGAACATCCTGGAAAGGATTGCGGTAAGTCAGAATTGACTGGGTGGCTTGCAATTATTAATAGTTATCTGACTAGTCATAGTCTTCCTAGTAGAGATCAGTGAACTGAGGCACCCAAAAGGAGAGCCAAGGGCCGGGAGTTCAAATCACCACAGCATGTCTCGGGAGATGGGGGGTTGGCTAGATGACCTGGAGCAGGTGGGTCTGTTCCTTTCCCCTTGTGTGGACTTGGCCAAACTGGATGATAGTCCCACAGTACCACAGAAGGAGGGTTGGTGATTCACGTCTAGATATTTGATGCCTAGAAACTAGGGGTTGTTCAAATACCATGTGACCATTTTAGGGAGGGAGGGGGGTCGATCAAAAGTCACGGAAAGTCAGGGGGGGAGGGGGTTCGGCGTGAAGTCACGTGACTCCAAAATTATTGCTTTTCACATCCAGCTGGCCATAGATCTATCTTCAAACCACGAGATGGGGTGTGTGTGTTTGTCGGTCAAAGGTCACAAAAAGTCACAGGGGGGGGGTTCGCCTATTTTAGGTCACGTGGTATTTGAAAGAGCCCCTATTAAATTCCCCTTCCTCAACCTAATCTTCACATAAAACTTGGCAAGTTAGGCTGGACTGAGGGACTCTTTGGTAGACGAAGATAACCAGTGAATTTCATGGCTCAAATCAGAGTTAAAATCCCAATACCTTCTCCTGCCTCATCTCCTTCTCTTCCGCCACTTGCAACGGAGCAGGGAGTTCACACGCACACTTATTTTTCCGCCGGTTCTTCCGCTTCTGCCGCTTCTTCTCCTGTTTCAGCTCCCGCACTCGCTCCTCTTCAGAAAACTCCTCGCAGAGCTGCTCCAGCCGGCTAATGCCCTGGACTCTTTCAACGGCCATCTGCAAGGAGGTACATGAAACGCTCAGCTGGACGCATGGAACCAGACGGAGCCCCTTCTTCAAATCTGTGGCCACTTTACTAATGATGGCAGAGAGATTTTATGGTGCCCTTGCAGTGACAGGGAAGACATTTGGGGACATGCCTTTCTGCTTTTGCACAGAATGTGAAGTGTGCAATTTGCACAAACTGCCCTGAAGTAAGACATCTGGCTTGACTTGGTCCACAAAAGATCACATTTAAAATACAGGAGTTGGATTTAAGGTGCCACAACATTTTTTGTCTTTTTTTTTTTTTTTTGCTGTTCGGTTTTATCACAACTACTATTTAAGTTGAGCGATTCATGAAATTTGTGCGGGTTCTACAAAAATAGGAGATTTTGTTTGTAACAACCATTCTCATCAATACAACTATCAAAAGTAACACAACACTCTGTGGTATCCTTGACAACAGAGAGGGGAATTGTAGTTTCTCCTCTTTCCACACAAGGAGACAAGAGAGTTATAGTCCTACATTATGTCTTTCCATTAGGAAAAAAAATATGATCATTTGAACATTTGTACAAGTATTACTGTTACCTCAAAGCTTTTACGTAAAGCATCAACGCCAAGATAGAAGAGCATCTGCCACGTCTGCTCTTCGGCCCGGAGTTTTTGCCAGATGCGGTGCAGCCGCTCATAAAGATGGATGCCAAGGCAGGTCAGAACCTCTTCCTGGGCAATATCGATTGTTTTGGCATGTCTCTCTCTTCGCCTGGAAGAGAGAGGGGAATCATATTGGCTACGTTCATGACACCACCTCGACAAGGAACTCTTCACTACAGAGACTTAAGACTCTTTCACCCAAATATTACACCATGGGAGTGGAGTCATGGACATTTGGGAGTGGATCTAGATTTAGGGGACTGCAGTGGGGTTGGCTCGTGTCTGGGCAGATTATCCTGCTGTGGTAATAGAGTAGGCCCTACTGCAAGCGACTCAACGCCAATTGTCAGGTGGCAGTTAATTAACCTGACAACCTTGAGGACTAACGGCTTAGGTGCCGAAGTCCACAGGGAAGGGTGATAGTCCCCAAGTGGTTTAAATCCCACTTCAATCCATCCTTTTTTTTTTTTTTGGGGGGGGGGGCAGCAGCTTCATCAATATTGGTCAGGGGCCGATGAGGACTTTGCGTGCCAAAAGGCCTCAGGACCAGAAAGTGACTCATGGAACTGGATCAGTGGTACTATGGGGGTCATGCTGTGATGCGGAAGGCAGATGAAAGGCATTATATTCTCAGGACAGTCTTCATGGCTGATCGCCAGGAGGATCGCCAATACAGTACAGTAATACCTCGTATAACGCTAAGACTTGGTTCCACAAGTCTTGGTGTTATCTGATTTTTAGTGTTATCCGATGCATGTTAAAATCCTATGGGATGGATCGGATAACGTTAAAGCTCCATAGAGATACATTGTAACTGCACAGGCTTTAGCGGTTGTTATCCGATCCGTCCCACAGGACCTTAACGTTATTCGATCCAATTCTCCTCCCCAGATTACTTAATGTTATGTGATTTTAGCGTTATCCGACGTAAACGTTATCCGAGGTATTACTGTATCTGGATTCGGCAGAACCAAAAGTGGTCACCTTAAGAAACCACATGCGGTCCTTTGGCATTCCCCCCAAGACACACCACTTTCTAATTACATCTTTACCAGAGTGGTTCCCAGTTTAGCACATTTTTCCTTCATACACCACACTTTACCAAAGAGTCACTTCCATGATTCATATGTCAATAAAAAGACAAAACCAGGATTCTAACTTTTATAAATTATTATTTTAAAAAAGCCCAAATGAAACAAAATTGGTCCCCATCCCGTGATCTAAACACCCAAGTGAACAAAAATTATGGGGTGTGGAAAGACACGAGTAGCTTACAAAGCAGTTTATTGAAGCGAACATAGAAAACCAAAACCAAGTAAAATTATATTTAAAGGCACACATTTAGGTTTATTAATTTGCAAGAATCTATTCCACCAGAACTCAAGCCATCTGGAAATATTCTCTCTGCTTTCCTTTCAGGGAAAAAGAAATTCAACTTAATGGCAGTGGTAAACTAACTCGCTACAGCGAGTGGGCAGCAATATAAATTTGAATAAATGAATAAATAATAAACAAAAGCATGTTTTTCTCAACCGGGCCCAATAAATAAGGGGCCCAAGGCACCTCTGTTGAACCAACAACATGACTTCGCATTTCATCAGCTTGCTTGAGTATAAAAGTAAAAGCACAAATGAGATTTTATATAAAAAGGAACAATTAATAAATGTTTATCTTTTCTCCCCTGCAGCTTGAGAATTAAATTTCAATTACTAACCTATCTTTTTATCCAGATGGACATCAAGGGCTAAATCCTAGTCCTATAGAAAGTAGACCCATTAAATAAAATATAGCATGGTGAGCAACACTTATATGTGTAGACCCAATAGGTCTACTCTGCTTGGAATGAGGCCAACCCCAATTCAAGCTTATGTCTGTTTTAGATCTCATGTAGAGAAGCCTCAATTATAGAAACTGGTTTAAAAAAACAAAAATAAGCAGGTAGATGTTTTCATTACCTTCTGCTAATCCCACCCCCCCTCCTTATCATCATCACATTAGGATTATTGGGGGGCGGGGAGGGGGTGGATAACTGTCTCACTGGAATTGTATGTTGAAGTAGCTATCTTCAGTCCATGCCTCTCCACAGGGGTAAAACTACATACCCCATCATCCTAACAAGCACTGCCCATACAGGTTGGGCTTCTGGGAATTGAAGTCCAAGAACATCTGGAGTTGCCATCACGGTCCTAGAGGCAATTCTTCCCCATTAGCTCTCAAGCACACATCCACTCGGATGTCACCGCACAAAACACACACACATCCCCTCTGATGCAATTTACATTGCTCCAGAAGCTCACAGGTCACGGGAGACGCACACACATAAACAGGCCTGTGGAGCAAATCGTCGCCATCGCTGTCGCCGTTTCAAAGGAAGCAAAAGCGCTAGAGAGCCCAGTCTAGCCAATTACATACTCATACCCTCCTGCAAACTCGGGTTCGGCTCGGCCGAGGAGGTGGGCGATGAAGTCGGTCTCGCAGCAGACGTGGATGTGCCGCTCGTGCGGGCAGCAGCGCAGCCCCTCGTAGAGCGCTGCGCAGTACCCTTTCTCCTTGTTGCAGTCCAGTTCGCCGATGAGGATGGTGTAGGCCCGCAGAACCTTGTTCTTGCAGTCAGTGCAAAACCTGCGTCAAGGTCGGGCGGGGAGAGAAAGAGGAGGGGACAAAACAGCAGGAGACTTAGACATCCTTGGGGCTGCCCTTCCTGTATTCCCCAGGCAGCATCTGTAGCCCGTCTTTTCTGCTCGATTTGGTACAGAGTACATTCAGTCCTTTGCTTCAGACAGCAAAAAGCCTTGGGACAGAACTTACAGCAAGACAGGGAAACTCTATTTCGCAAACTATAGCCTGCAGGCCAGATCCAGCCCATGGCGGCAAATCATCTGGCCCATGGTGTCAACCCCAGATGTGGACGCATTTACGACAGCTGTAAACATGCCTGCACAAATGAGCCTACGCCTGTCCAAACACGTCTGCGTGTTGGAATTTTCGACCATCAACCTCTTTTTCTGGAAGGAACTTAAAAGCCCCTCAATGGCTGCTGCAGAGAAAAACCATGTTTAAAGCAAGTGGGCCAGGATCAATTTTGAAAGATTCTTTTAAAAGTTCCTCCCCTAAACAGGAAGCTCTTTGACATGTGGCCTAAGAGAGGGAAGGAAAGGGCCCTGGCCATCCGAGATGCTCACCGGTGTTTCCGCAGGTATGTTTCCAGCGTTTCTAATAGGCAACTAGAATCAATTAAGACAACTTCGTCCCGACATTCCTGGGACATGAGCTCCCACACATCCATCCAGCAACCCCTATGGAATCGAGGAAAAGGGGGGGGGGGATAATTCACTTTTATCGGAATTCATCCCCGAGTATCATCAAAAGCATGCAAGAACAAATGCAATAACAAAACCACGCATTGCAATAAACCCAAAGGTCTCCACACCCTTTCCTCATGGCAGGTTTTGATCTATAAAGCAATGGCTGGAAACCTGGGGACCTCGAGATGTTGGGTTCAAATTCCCACCCAATTAAAACTTCCTTCGAAAGCAAGGAAAGAAGCATATTAATTAATGAGATAGTAAGAAGAGACAGTAGGACAGCGATGACGAACCTTGGCACTCCAGCTGTCCTGGAACTTCAATTCCCAGAAGTCCTGATCACCAGGAGTGCGGACTTTGGCTTCTGGTAATTGAAGGCCCACAACACCTGGAATGCCAAGGTTCACCATCACGGCACTAGGACTATAGCAGTGACGGTGAACGTTTGCACTCCAGCTGTTCTTGGGACTCCAATTCCCAGAAGCCCAAGTCTCTGTGAATCCACATAAATGGGTTTACTACGCATACGGATTCACAGAGATTTGGCTTTCTGGGAATTGAAGTCCAAGAACAGCTGGAGAGCCAACGTTCACCATCACTGGCCTAGAGAAGTGATGGCTAACCTTGGCACTCCGGATCTTCTTGGACTTCAATTCCTAGAAGTCCAAGTCATCACTCCTGCTGATCAGGTCTTCTGGGAATTAAAGTTGAAGAACAGCTGGAGTGCCACGGTTCGCCACCACTGCACTAGGACTATAGCAATTCATAATTTAACCCTTTATCTCCCACGAGGCTGCCCCCTCCCTCAAAATTACAGCACCAAGCCCCTGACATTGTATTCTGGATGCAGACTGGGTCAAAACTTGCAAACTTCTTGACCCAAGTTCCCTAGATTTATTTCTGGACATCTTTTTTTCTTCTCTCGTTTCCTTACATTTTGTACCATCTAGCTTAGGAGGTGGGAGTGAATCCCAGCTTTACAGACGGCTTGCTTACGGGACAGCTTGCTTCATGGACAGAAATCCATAGGACGGTTCTCTTCACGGACAAAAATCATGGTACAGACCGGGTTTCCCCATGGCGCCCAGCTATTTTGGGCTGCTTGGGCATCCACCTGCCCCTTTCTATGGCGGTGGGAGGGTATTTGGAGTATTTCCGCTGTTTCTTGAATTTTTCATTTTGTTTTCGGTGTGATTCGGCAGCTTAAAAGTAGCGTTTGGCACTTCCAGGGTGGTGGTAGGGAAAACAGCTGACTGCCAGGCCATTACCACAGCTGGCCACTAGAGGGAGCAAAGCACGATTTCCCATAGATTGAAAATCAACTTCTCCTGTTCTTTCCACCCCCAATGCATTCCTCTGGGAAACCACAGTTCGCTTTAAGGACAAATCCCTTTAAGGACAAACTGGCGGAATGGATTAATTCACTGTATACTGGTGAATATAAATCCTTATCCAGCCAATGTGAGAGATCTTCCCTGGCCCCAAGACATCTAATTGTGGATTGCTTTCGAGGCGTGTAGGTTTACATCACAAGCAAAGCAAGACACGTCATACCCGGTCAAATCCCTGCAATTTCTTTTTTTTTTTAACCAAAAAATGCTTACCCCAAAGGTTTGGGTTTGTGTGTATCCAAGGAGTGTAACTGGCATCTTTTGTTCTTCTTACTTTTTGGAATTGCATCGATCATTTCATTCAATTTGGACCTTGAGGGGGTGGAGGAAGGCAAACAAAAAAGATAAGCAAATGCCAACGTTTGTTCCGCTTAATACAGCACCCCACAAGTTTACTCTTCAATAGGCAGCTGAAGACCTAATTCCGTACTCTTTTTTCGTTTATTAAGAGGTTATACGTGGTGCTTTTATAAGAACAAAAAGGAGTACACAGAAAGAGCCTCCTCGAAGATTGTGGTATTTCTCAACCATAATCGGGTGTACACTGGTAACGTCAACATTGTGCTGCCAGCTAATCTTTCTCACACTAGGTCGGGCGAAAGGAACTGCAGAATGAACTCACCCAAAGGTGCCTTTGTTTTGGCAGTTTCATGTCTGGCCAAGACACAGAAGAAGAGAACAACACAAAAAGAGTTCCCCGTCTTGCTGATCCATCTAGCCTTATACTGCCAGCTCTAATCGGCAGCAACGGGTTTAGGGCCAAATTCTCTCCTTGCCCTACCGGGAGATCCTAAGAACTGAATCTGGACCTTCTAAGTACAACACAGGTACTCCATTACTGAGCATACACCTCCTCCCAACTTCTTCTCCAAATGTTTTGGACAAGAACTCCCATCAGCTACAGTCAGCCCAGCCTATGGCTGTAAACAGAGGTGAGCACTGAACCCTAGAGTCTGATACGACTTGCTTTCAAGCAAGGGTGACCTTTACCTAACCCAGCCTTTACGCACATCCCATTGATTAGAAGTCTCTTTTAGCTGGAACAAGCAATCAGATTTGAGCATCAGGCTACAAGGCTCCAGAATTCTATGGAGTTCCAGGCAGGAGATTCCCCAAACTCTGCCTGGAGAGATCAGGATCCCAAAGTAAGGACTTTGGGATGCAAACCACTTTCGGCCGGCCGAGAGACAAAATGAAATTTTAATTCTTTCCTCGTAAGAAAAAGGAAAAGCTATTTTTTTTAGATTAATAAAGGTAAAGGTCACCCTTGCTCAAAAGCCAGTGGTATCCAACTCTAGGGTTCAGTGCTCATCTCTGTATACAGCCAAAGAGCCAGCAATGTCTGCATCTGAAGACGTTTCCATGGTCATGACTGCTGACCTGCCGACCTTCCAGCCATCAAGTGCAGCATCTTCACCCCCCCACAGTGCTGCCATTTTTAAGATCACACCTCTTCCCATCCCAGAGAAGGGGCAAAGTCTGCCAGCCTCTGCCTCCCCACTTACCCATGCACGTAAAAGAGCGTGTAAAGTTTCTTGGCGTCCCGCATGCAGCTCTGAGTAACAGAGAGAAGTCCTTTGGAGCCCACCGTCAGGGGTTCGAGGGCAGGATTCCCCGACTCCACCAGCTGAGAGAAGAGGCGCTCCACGCTACGGCGGCAGCCGACGCACGGGACCAGTTGAGAGAGGGCACTCAAGACTTCACGCGAGGTCACCATCATGGCGATATTCAAATCCTGCTGCTTCAGCATGCTATGCCGCTGAGGAATGGGGAGAAGGGAAAGCAGGATTAATCCATCCATCCATCCATCCTTAGCTCCATTCTTCCTCTCTTAGCTCGCTCGCTCCATCCATCCATCCATCCATCCATCCATCCATCCATCCATTTCTGTTCTAATCCTGAAAGGGCAGGAACCCAAAATGACTGGTGAAAGTGAGTTGTTGTTTTTTTAATGAGCTAACATTAATGTAGGCAGCACAAAATCTGTTTTCAACTGTATCAAGACAACGATGACAACAAAGACGAGGATGGTAGAAGAGGAAACGAGCACGAAATTGATAGAATTAATGGGGTTTAGGAAGATAGGTCCATTAGAAAGTGATTTATTCATAGCAGGTCAGACCCCTTCACATCCAGTGGGTAGCCAATCTTGGCTCTCCAGGTGTTCTTGGACTTCAGTTCCCAGAAGCCCACATCAGTACACCTGCTGATTGAGGCTTCTGGGAACTGAAGTCCAAGAACACCTGGGGCACCAAGGTAGACCACCCGTCAAGCAGAGCAAGGTCAACAAATTTGCCACCTTCCAGATGTTGCTTGACTTCAAATCCCATCATCCTCCGCCACCAACTATTCTGATTGGAACGGATGGGAATTTCCATCCAGTAACCTCTCGCAGTCCATACGTTTTCCACCTCTCTACCAACTCTCATTCCACCGGTAAGCAAAAACCTTTCTCATTCAGGCTCTTCTTTGTCGTCTCCTCCTTTAAAGTGAGCATCAATGGATTATGTGCTTCTCAGATTTTGACCCGCATGACAAGGGCATACCTGAATGAACTGCTTTAACTGTGCTCCATTATTCTGATGTCCATCAAGGTTCAACACGTTGTCAGGAAATTCCATCACCATCTGAAAGAGCACAAAAACACACACACACATGCACGTTAGCTCACTGGACGAGGAACAACATTAGAGGAGGAGATGGCTGAGGAACTCAACCTCTCCTACGTCACTTGAAAGACCCTGAATAGACTGAGGGTTGGAGACCCTAAATCAGGGGTCCCCAACCTTTTCAAGCCAGGGGCTGGTCCATGCTCTCCCAGTCAGCTTCAAGGGCCAGCTGGCCATTTTGCCTTGCCTGCACAACCGGGGGGGGGGGGGGAGCCATTTTGTCCCAACAACTTCAAAGGGGTGGCCATTTTGTTTCTTGAATGCCCTTGGGAGGGGGGGCATGAAATGGTGCCAGATCTGGCTCACAGGCCTTAGGTTGGGAACCCCTGCCCTAAATGCAAGACCCACATGCTCAAGTGGGGGGGGGGGCTGCTGACGGACATCAACATGCTGTGTGAATGTGGAGTGATGCAAAGTCCGGCTCATTTGCTGGTCTCCTGACGACTCCTGGAAACATGTTGCGATGAGGATTTGAGTTTGGTCAATTGCAAAGTCAAGAAGGTGGCTTCATTTTTGGAAGTTCAAAGTTTGATTTGGCCACATAAGATGAGAAACTAGTGACGTCTGAGGCAAAAGGAACAAGTGGCAGTGTCCTGCGAGGAAAATTCCATGTATGTGGCTGTCCCAACGCAAAACATCTTCTCGTTTCTGACCCCTCAACACATACATTTGCAAAGACTATCACTAGCTGTGAGACCCTTCAATGACCATCACTAGCCAAAGCCTAGTAAACTGTTGTGTCCACCAGTGGCCCTCAATGCACCCTCCCCAGCTATAAAACCATTATTATTTACCAATGGCCATCATTTAATACAGGGGGTCCCAATCTTCTTAACACTGCGGCCCGGACCACGCAGCCCCAGACAGCTGAGCAGGCTGGACCACATCCCCCGGAAACCGAAAGCATTTACGGCTGATGTAACCGTGTTTATGACAGCCGGGGGCCCATTTACGGCGGAAGTAAATGCGTCCACGTCCGGTGAGAGGCCACATGAAATGGTGCCACGGGCCAGGCTGCGGGCCATGGGTTTGGAACCTCTGATTTAATATATGGATTCACAAACAGAAGTATGCAGGAGTTCACATGCCACTATCATATTAATTCTAAATTCAGGGAGAGGAAAACTGTGGCAAGTGGAAGTTCTCTATGAAGGTGTCAACTTTTTAAAGTGGTCAACCATGCAGATATATGAGACGACACGCCCAGAGATATCTCATATTTAACCAGAACAATGGCTAGAGTTGTTTATAGTAGTCTCGTATGCTAATTGTAGTGGGATTCAAATCAAATCAACGCAATACATTGAAAACCAATCGGCCCGTTTTCCTGCAATTTCTTGTTCCTTGAGATCTCGTTGGCATTTTCTCCCTACAACACCACTTTACAAAGCGCCAGCAATTGCTATGATCCAACCACTTCTTGCCCGCCGGCTTCTATGACACTCAAAAGCCTTGCAGAGCTTTTAAGAGCGCTGTCATGCCACCACTGCCACACTAGAGTAAGTGAACCAACAGCTTAATTACAGCAACAAAATTATAGGGCGGCAGTTAGACATGCGTGACAGTTTAATGACCTGAAGAGGAGTGGGGGAAAGTCAATTTTCCTGAAGTGCCAATTTAGGAGGAGCACGTTAATTAAAACAAGCCACTCCGAGGCCTAACGTTTTCCTGCCCTACAAGATGAACCTTGGAGCAAAGGTGTCTCAAGGAAGGCCAGCCAGTGCCAAATGACACTAATTGGCAGGTGGTCTTGTGGCATTTCTAGTTTTGAGTCCTGCCTGGTTGACCGAAAGACTGAAAGGGATTCACGGCCGTGTGAAATATACAAACTAGAACAGCATGATGAAGGATGATGATACAGCAAAAGAGGGTGGTGGGGTTTTAGGGATCAGAAACAGGAATGGAGATAAAATGAGGCAGAACTCGGCCCTCTAAGATAATTATTGAACTTCAAAGAAGAAACAAAAGCAAAGACAAAATCAAGACAAAATCCATTTGGGGACCCTCACCCCTCCCTGTGGCACCCAAAGCCATTAGCCCTGAGTGCCAATTATTGATAACTCAATATTTTGTAATTGTAAGTGTAACTGGGATATTTTTTGAAATGTTTCTGTATTATGATGATGTGGTACCTTGTAATTGTAATTATATATTTTGTATCTTTGTTAGCCGCCCAGAGTCGAATAATAAATATATAAAAATAATCCGGGCACCACTGGAAGCTCCCCCTACCACCGGAAGTGCCAAAATCCCAGCTTCCATGGCTGTGGTAGCGTGCACAATTGCTTTGGCAGACTTCGCCGCTTCCCATGGTGGTAGGAGGGTGTTCAGAGCATTTTTGTTCCGTTTTTTTGGGGGGAAATTTGCTGCATTTTCACAGCAAAATCACGGCATTTTAGCACTTTGGTTTCTGCTGCTTTTGCAGCCTCAGCCACCGCAGCCGCTGGGGAAACCGGAAGTGCAAAAACGCAGTGGAAAAAATCCAAAAATGGAGCAAAAATCCTCCAAACACCCACCCGCTGCCATGGGAAGTGGTGGAGGCTTCAAAAGCAGCCGGGGGGAGGGATGGCGTGATTGTGCGTGGCAGCGCCACTGCGGAAAAGGAAAGCACTGGGAGGTACCATGCCTCCAGCTCACGCAGCTGTGCATTGGGGGTGGGCCCAGCCCATGGCAGGAAAACATTGTCAACCCTTGGGCTAGACCAGCGATGGCCAACGTTTTAGAGACCGAGTGCCCAAAATGCAGCCCTAAACTCACTTATTTATCACAAAGTGCGAACACAGCAACAGGGGAGGAAGGAAACGCTCCCATTGGGCTGCTGGGCAGAGGGGCGGGGCAAACTCGGTGCTGGGGAAGGGAGGAAGCGCTTCCATTGGGTTGCTGGGCAGAGAGGCAGGGCAAACTCTGTGCTGGGGGAGGGAAGAAATGCTCCCATTGGGCTGCTGGGCAGAGCCACCTCTGTGCTCAACTGTAGTTTACCCATCTGAGAAATGGGCACACACTGATCTACCAGACAACTTTGGGTAATCATAAGTATACAATGTTCTGGATGCACTTTTGCCATCCAAACTGGGGGAAACAATTTGATCTCCTGCCACTAAAAGGTGGAGACTAGTGAAAGCTACATTACTGGAAGCAGTAATTAATTACTGTCTCATATTTTGATGCAATGCAGTTTCAAAATCAAGTGGGACCATGTGCACAAACTCACACAGGCTGAAATTCAATGGTAAGTCACCACTAGAATAGGTGCATTGAATTAATGGCAATGTGGTAACTTAACGTATATACTCGACTATAAGTCGTCCTGAATATAAGTCGAGGTACCTAATTTGGACCTCTAAAACTAGGAAAATAGATTGACCCGAGTATAAGTCGGGGGTGGAAAATGCAGCTGCTGCTAGCGGGTTTCAGTAATTAAAATACGTGAAAATATGGTAAAATTAATTAATGTAGACATTTGTGTGGGTATGTTTTTGAGTGTTTACAATGACCTGAGTATAACTCAAGTCCCATTTTTGAAGCTCATTTTGAGGGCTAAAAACCCCAACTTATACTTGAATATATATGGTATACTAATACAACAGGCCTTTTTCTTATTGTCACTTGGATTTAAACCATATGAATTAATGAAAATAATATGCAAAAAAATCCTGTTAGAGAAGACTTGGGTGTGTATTATGAGTTATATATTATATTGAACACTGATGAACTTTAAATCAAAGTAAAATTTTTATGATGTGTTACAATGTGATTTAGGATGTAAAAGATTATCAAATGGGTGTTTTGTTCAGATTTATCTTTTGGATTTTTCTTAATTTGTATATTTGTTGTTTTATTTGTATTTTGAAATTTTAATAAAGAAAATATATTTTAAAAAAGAGAAGACTGCAAAAAAAAAAAACAATTACAAATTAGGGAAAGTGTGTATAAATTGCACATAAACATTTTTTGGAAATGCATATATATAATGCATGTTTTCCCTAAAATTTTACCGGTTGAAAACAACCATTGCAAAGTTGACAAAGATTACATCCAACTTTACAAGTGTTTGTCTACTCCAGTGATGGCTAACCTTGGCACTCCAGGTGTTCTTGGACTGCAATTCCCAGAAGCCCCCGACAAACACTCCTGCTGATCAGGGCGTCTGGGAGTTGAAGTTCAAGAACAGCTGGAGTGCCAAGGTTCGCCATTATTCTCTCAACTTTTTGTCTACTCATACAAACAGTCCTTGTTCGTATTTAATTTTAAAATGTGTCTTCTGCCGACTCACCCAAGAGGGAATGAACCATGGATGACTACACCAGATATTATGCCCCATCCTCCAAATTCACAAAAGTTCTCTTACAAATATAATTTTTTTTAACTAAAAAGAAAAAAGCAGCAAATTGCTAGTCCATTGATTTCTAATTTTTGCATTTTCACTGTTACGGAGGAGCTGCAAGGGTTCCATAATTTAATTTAAATTTTTTTTTGGCTTCAGATACCCAGAAGTACCATCCTGATTTTGGGCACCAGGTAGCTTGAACAGGTGGGAAAGACCCAGCGGCTGCTATGGCTTAGGTGGAAAAATACCCGGAAGTGGAAGCAGATGCTGCAAATTGTGCTCGCATGCGTAAATGTGCCCGCGACTATCATAAACACGGAAGTGGGTGCATTTAGAACAGCCAGAAATGAGCCCGCTTCCGGGAAGCATGGTCCGGCCCACTGCATAAAAAGGTTGGGAACCCGTGCTTTAATTACTTTCACTGGTCAACCAATCAACCTTAAAGGTCAAGGTCTCCCTTGCTCAAAAGCCAGTCGCGTCTGACTCTAGGGGCTGGTGCTCATCTCTGTTTACAACCAAAGAGACAGCACTGTCTGTGTCTGCAGATGTTTCCATGGTCATGTGGCAGGCATAACTAGAGCGCATGGAATGCTGTTACCTTTCCCGCCGAAGCAGTACTTATTTATCTACATGCAATTTCTTGCTTTCGAACTGCTAAGTGAGCAGGAGCTGAGACAGATGACGGGGGCTCACTCCATCCTCCAGGTAAAAGCTGGGAGAGGGGGGAAATCACCTATCCCCTCAAAAAACAAACAAACAAACCCCACCTGAAGAACGAAACCCCACTGTCAAGTACAAAACCTAAGAAGTGGGGTGGTAGGGTAGAGATACGGAGACACATCCCTCCCCAAAGGCAAAGGTATAATCCAGCTGCAGAGCAGTATGTAAAAATCAGGGGGGAATAAAATCTAAAATGCCTAGTACAGTATAGGGCAGAAATAATTGCTCTAATTTAGGCTGAAGGTTAGGGCAGAACTTTCTATATGGAAAAAAAATATCCCAGTTCTCCCTGCCTCTTCCTGTATGGTGGAATCTGAATCTTTCCGGAGACCTGCCAGTTAAAGCAAACCTGAAATACAGGCACTAATAAATTGATCTGTTTGAGCTTAGCAGTTATACCAACCGATGAAAGCGTGTCATTTTCCTCTTATGGTTTTGCAAAAGAAAAAAAAAAAGAAATAGAATTCTGCCCTCAACACGGGAGAGAAAACCGTGTGCACTAGAGAAGCGCCGGTGGAGCCAACCAGCCTTAAAAAGTTCCCCAACTGATTTGGAGGGGAAGATCCGAGACCGAGAAGGCAGTGACCAGAAATCCCTGGAAATCTTTGGCCTTTTCCGAAGGCAAAGCCCCTTCCAAGACAGTCCCCGCCACTTCTTCCAGAACACTAGCTTTCAAAATGGCTACGGTTCTTTCCCTGGTTAGGCCTTCTGTGTCTCTTGGGTGAGGGCTCCTCTCCCTTCCTCCCTTTCCCCGCATGGGTTCACATGTAATGTGCCAGAGCTGTGGCTCCCAGAGAGGAAAGTGGCGTGAGCTTTATATCCCGAAGCTCTGCAATTTTGGCTCTCCCAAGGCACAGCCCAAAGCGTTCTTGCTAAAGGGCGGAGGAAATGTTGAGATATGGAAAGGGGGGGGGGCTGCTTGCCTAGACATTGCAAAACACCTCTGGCTCTGGTGCAAGCTTGTGCACTGTGGCCAGAGGGGGTGCCGAGCCCACTCTGGGCCTAAACTCACCGTAAGGGTGTCATCGATGTAGAGGGGGATCTGCCGCCTCTCGAAAGGGAATTCCTCTTCCCCATCTCTGCAAACTGCCACCAGCCGCGCCATCGTTGCTGCTGCTGCTGCTGCTGCTGCTGCTGCTGCTTCCTCCTCCTCCTCCAAGCTTCTCGTCTGAAAACAGCCAAACCCTAAGCAAGTAAGTCCAAGCTTGGAATTCCCGTCTGCGCTTTCGCCACAAGAGGGAAAGCTGCACCCGTCACCCCACCGCCTGATTCAACACAAAGGAAAAGCCCAGGACCACACTAGGGAAAAAAGCTGCCTAGACCTAGAAGGATGCTGTAGGCTTTGAGATCTGGGAAGGTGTAATTCGAATTAGTCCCTTTGCTTAATTCTAGTCTCCTGTCATTTTCCGGGGCAACCAGAAATCTCTGGTCAGTTTCACATCTGCTGGCTGGGAAGTTCCTGGAAATCTTCTCAAATTCTGCAGCTACTGATGTCCTTGTAAACCAGGGTTTCTCAAACTTTGGATTGTGGACTTCATTTCCCAGAACCCTAAGTCAGTCCATTGGCTGATCAGTGCTTTGGGGAACTGAAGCCCCAAACCCAAAGTTGGGGAAACAGATTTCCCCCTCCCACATTTTTTTTCAGAGGGGGGCATCAAAAGCACTGGACCAATTCCCACCCATTCACAAGCGCTTTAGTTTTGAATGTAGCTGACTGAATCAGAGTATCCTAACGTCTAGCGATTTCTAGCAGATCCAAAAAGATAACAATGATTTTTTCTCAGGCCACGAAAGACACCAGAAGATGAGAGACTGCTGAGTCAGGCTCTTGCCTTCCAAACTGTAGACCGAGAAATAGGATTTGGTTAGGATGCATACATATATCTTTAGCAAGAGGTGGGGGGGGGAGGAGAACAGTCACTAGCATGCATGGCTCTTCCACCAAGATTTCTGCACACAGTGGACAAAAATATTACATTAAAAAAATTAACATGTTACAGTACATTGCGGCTTTTTATACGGAGTATAGAACAAAGATTAGAAATCCTGAAAATCCATCATTTTAGCAATTAAAAAAATATAATTTCTACTAATAAGCAAAGCTTGCAGGATGTTAAGTTTTTGCCCCCCTACAAAATGAGATCGCGTAAGAGGAATTAGCAGTCCCTAAAGGCAATCATAAAATCGCTCCTCTGTCACATAATGGCAGGGAGACACCCCATAATTATTTTTTTCCTGCAGAGGCTACAACCAAAAGAGAAACTGGAAATACGTTTCTAAGATCAGCCCCATACATATGGGTCTAGTGTGCTATGTTTTCACAGCTATATAGGGGGAGGGGGGAGTTTCACATCTTCAACTTAGAAGTCATGAAGAAATGCCACAGATACATGAAGCGGAAAGTGCAACCTTAGATCACAGTTCACTTAAGTTTGCTACACAGTCACAGCAAAGTGACGGTCAAATTAAGCTCCCTAATGAGAGCAGTGGCTCAAGTGGCTCAGACACTGACTGGAAGGCGGGAAGTCAGCAGTTTGATTCCTGAGTACAGCAGGACAGAATGAGCTCCCGTCTTTGTCCCAGCTCCTGACAACCTAGCAGTTCGAAAGCAAGAAATTACAAGGAGATAAATAGGGACCACTTCGGTAGTAAGGTAAACAGTGTTCCGTGTCTAGTCATGCCTGCCACATGACCATGGAAACGTCTGCAGAAGCAGACAGCGCTGGCTCTTCGGCTTTGAAATGGAGATGAGCCCTGAACCCTAGAGTCAGATACGCCTGGTTTTCAAGCAAGGGAAACCTAAAGAGTATGCTTGGAGTAATGAATCAGCCACATTCACAGGATTGGTCTTCTTGCAGAAATGTATAACTTCAGGACAGCCCTTTGACATTGAGTCTATAAAGTCAACCAATGAGTTGGAAACTTCAAAAAAAATATATAATATTTTTGAGTTGCGGGGGGCTAATTTTGTTCCTACAGCAGGCTTGACATGTGCTTGCAGATTGCATGTGTATCTATATCTTACAGATACAGAAGTCAAAGAGAAATCAGGGCCTTTGAAAAAGCTGTTTTTTCTCTCCGATCACCAGAGAAAAAATCCTAACCACACAGGTCTCCTTGCCATAAAACAGCTCACCAAAAAGATGAAGATTTAAAAAAAAAATTCAGTTAATGAGTAGTCAATTTGCCTCTACCAAATCTCCCAGTACTTTTCTGCTCAGACAATTTCAGGCTCTGTAAAAATCTTAACATAAACTCCCCTCTCACTTTCCACTGTTGTTTCACCTGTTTTGTAGATTTTATATTTGTTTCTAGATAATAAATGGCACATGGAGGGAATGTTGCTATGTTTTTAAGGGTTTTTAAATTGTTTTATATTGGTTTTAACTGTGTACACCACCCAGAGTCCTTTTGGATAGAGCAGTATATAAATCTATTAAATTAAATTAAATCTATTTAATTAAATGATTTAAACAGTAAGCTCCCGAGGGCAGGCATCAGCCCTTTTTGGGGTGCTTTGCATAAAATGAACACACACAACCAGTGGGGCTAAACAAACAAACTCAAGACCTCTCCTTTTCTCCCCCCAAAATTCCTTTCCCCCCCCCCCAACTAGCAGGTTACAAGTTTGGGAAAGATAGAAAGGAAGGGGGGAATTGAATTTACAAGGAAGAGTTGCATCTCGTGCTTTAAAATGGGGCAAAAAATAATAATAAATAGAGGCATGTCAAAAAACAAAATAAAAATAAAGTAAAAAAACACTGTAGCACTTTAAAGACTAACTGCTATATTTTTATTGTTAGCTTTCGTGGATCAAGTCCACTTCTTCAATTAGTCTATAAAGTGCTACAGTGTTTTTTATTTTATTTATTTTGTTTTATTTTCTGATATGCCTGAACCACAGACTAACACGGCTACTATTCCAAAAAATAGAGCGTGCCTGAAGTCAGAATACATAATAAAATGAGGAAATATTTTGAATAAGCAAATATATTAAATGAATATAAAAATATTTAAAATAAATACATGACATAAATATTAAGTGGCTTCTCTCCCCTCCCCCCACTTGGCAGTTTGGACCTCTATTTACATTCATATTTTTAAAAAATAAATTTAATTTCCTCCTCCCCCTACCATTACTCTTATTGATTGTGATTTTATGCCCCCCCCTTTCCACCCCTAATTTCCCCTTCTTGCCCCAGGGAGAGAGCGATTAACACACCTCAAAGGGGTCGAAGCGGGGTTGGGGGGAGAGGGAGGCTTTTTGGTCCCTCTCTCTACCCTTCCTTGCCCCTCCCCTCTCGAAAGGGCAACGTCAAGGCCTCCTCGCCCGGTTTTGGCTCCGCCCCTCTCCCTCGCTTCCCCCTCCCCCTCTTCTCCTCCTATCGCGAGAGGCGGAAAAGCCGACCTTCCCCACCCACTCGCGCAGACCAACCGCTCAGGAGGCCACGCCCCCATGCCCTGTATCAACCTATTAACGGCTCCGAGTAGCCACGCCCCTTTCACCCTCTTTCTCCTGATTCGCTCCCTCCAAACCCCACCCTCTTTTTTCCCCCTCTTATGTAAATATCCTCTGCCCGCTTCCCCTCCTTCCGCGCTGGAGGCCGTTATTCTACCTCCTCCTCGCGCGTTGTGGGGGGGGGGAGAGACGGGGCGGGAGTAGAACGTTCCCTCCCTCCCTCCCTCCCTATAAAAACTGAGGGAAGAGGGTCCGGCTAGTGGGCTGCCGCGCATGCGCCTCCATCGTTAAGTAACGCGGATGGATACATGCATATTGAATACAAATAGAACTCGTAACCCGCCTTCTCTTGCGGAATGGAGTAAAAAGAAGGGGATCTCGAGAGGAGTGCGCACGCGCAGTTAGTGTGTATTAGCAGTGATCCTCCGCCTCGAAAAGTAGTGCGCGTCCCTGAGGGGAGGCTTTTAATTTTTAAAAATTATCCATTTTAAGTAATTTTTTATTTATTATTTAATTAAGCGGATCTGTCCTTGGTTACGTTAATGTCCAAGAAAGGCATCTCAAATAATATTTATTTTTATTTATGACAATTATTTATTAATAAGAACATTATAGGACGCCTCTATTTCCTTTTTTACACACTCCATAAGACCGTTTCTTTTAACAGTCAATAAAACGGAGTGAGCTCCTGTCTCTGTCCCAGCTCCTGCCAACCTAGCAGTTTGAAAGCAAGAAATTGCAAGTAGATAAATAGGGACCACTTTGGTGGGAAGGTAAACAGTGTTCTGTGTTTAGTCATGCCTGCCACATGACCATGGAAATATCTGCAGAAGCAAGACAACGCTGGCTCTTTGGTTTTGAAACACAGATGAGCACTGAACCCTAGAGTCAGATACGACTAGCTTTCGAGCAAAGGAAACCTTTACCTTTACTATAGCAAATGCTAGGCTTTATAACTTTATTATTGAATCTATATAATGTACAATACTTTTATTTGTAATTTTAAAATTAATACTTGTGAGGTAGGCTTGGCCTACAGTAGGATATAAGTACTAAATTTGCATCCTTTAAACTCCATGGACATTGCCCCTCCTGTTTTATATCTTCCTCATAAATGTGCCTGCGGGGTAGGCTAAGCCAAAATAAACTGGATGTCTTAACATTGCTGATAAGAAAAGCTTTAAAAGGCAGCGAGAAATATATGAAATAAACAGAATAAAAAGAGTGTGGCACTTAATGGTGCTCCCTATCTTAGTAGGAAGAGAAGGTCCTGGGTTCAAGTCCCAGGTCAACCGTTAACTTAAAACTACCTGTTTGGGTTGTGAAATGGTAATTAGTAGGGGCCACTTCAGTGGGATTAGATCTTGGGGACAAAAAAAGGACATCTTACAGGTTTCAATTTCCTCACATTAGCCTTAGACAAAAGACAAATGTGCAGAAGAGTTTTCTTTCTGTGTTTGGAATCAATTAACCCTAAATAAAGAGGCATGGTTTGCAAAATTTTTGCCTTAGGCTGCCCAGAGAAGAGGAAAATTACTTTTTTGGCCCAATTTCATGGGCAATGGCCAGGCTGGCTGTGGTATTCTGAGCATTGGAGCCTGGAAAAATAACATTTCCCATCACTGCTTCCTTTCCCGATCATGCCTTTCAGTTTGTGCAGTGAAACAGCTCAGAAAGCAAGCCATGAGGCGGCTGTTCTAACGTGACCCCAAGCAGGGTTTCATTTGGGTGGCTTTAGGACAAGCTTGGGGACGGCGGTGGCTTAGTGGTTAAGCTGCTGAACTTGATGACTGGAAGGTCGGCAGGTTGTTGGAGACCTGAGGGCTGCATGATGGAGTGAGCGCCCGTCTCTGTCCCAGCTCTTCCCAACCTAGCAATTCAAAAGCAAGAAATTGCAAGTAGTAGATAAATAAGTACCACTTTGGTAGGAAGGTAAGCAACATTCTGTGCACTCCGGTGCCTAGGCATGCCTGCCACATGTCCACGGAAACGTCTGCAGACACAGACAGCACTGGCTCTTTGGCTATAAACGGAGGAGCACTGAACCCTAGAGTTGGATACGACTGGCTTTTCAGCAAGGGTGACCTTTACCTTTACTTAGGGCAAGCTTCAGCCATCTAATCCCCAAAATGGGAGGCAGTAAGAGGGGGGCCTACCTCACAGGATTAGTGTTAGGATTTTGGAGTTATATGGGGAGGGCATGGCTGTGGGGAAAGGCTAGATCACAGCCTCAGTGAATACCCTGGGAAGCACAATTCTGAGAAATCAAATTTTGGCGATGTAAATCCTATTTTTCTTTAATGCCTGGCCTTAAGCAGCATTGAATAACATCAGTGAGCCAGAGATGGACAGACCTGTTATGTTTTTCTTTGTACCCTAATTAGTCTCCCAGCCTGCAGCCTAATTTCTCACTATGCAATTTATTTTCAGCAGTGTCCCTGTACTAGAATCTGATGAGCTATTTGTTATGTATTTATTCCTACCTCTGTATTTCACCTTTCCACTAACAAAGGTGATTCCGTCAAGTATGTCAGCTTTTAAGTGACATTCTTCGAGATCACCTAGTAAGTTTCATGGCCAAGAGAGAATCTGAACCCAGGTCTCTGACCACTATACCAAGTTGTATCGGCACTACAGTAAGTACCAGAGTAGAAAACTGTACAAATGGACTTGAAATGTAAGGATTCTGTACAAATCTGGATTGTTGCATATAACTGTAGTTGGCTGCTTGAGGTATATAAAGCAAATGAACACACAGCAGCTGAAGACTTATACAGTATCCTGTCCCAATGTACCCAAATTCATTTTTTATAAGCAGCTTAAATGTATGAATTTTCTACCAGCAATAGCAGCTACACGAAGACTTCTATTTAGGTAAATATTTTATGGCTGATAAACGCCACTACTTAAACCACCATAAGTACAGTCTACACCAGGGATTCTCAACCTGTGGCCTGTGGGCTAGATGCGACCCATGGCGCCTCCACCACACCTGGAAGTGCCATGTGGTGAAGGGCAAAATGGCCGTCCGGCTCCCGAAGCTGTCTGAGCGAGCATGACCCGGCCCCCAGCTTTAAAAGGTTGAGAACTTCTGATCTACACATATCGGTTAAGAAGGTGGCCCTATTAAAGTCAAGCTTGCTTCTAAGTAAGAATTATAGGATTTCAGTCTTAGGCAGCAATCTTATACACTGATCCAGGAATAAGTTCCACTGAGCAAAATTAAATTTATGTGCCTGTGCATAGGATTTCAATGATAGGCCTCACATATTAAATCCAAAAAAATTAAAGAATGCTGATTTTTCCACAAAGTGAAAGAATTTTGAATTATTTAAAAGATACAGCTAGGAGCCATTACATACCTCACTAACAATGTATGAATACGATGTACTACCAGCAGTATGGCAGCTTCCTCCGGCCACAACCAGTTATACATTTAATTATGGGCAATATAAGAGACGTTAATTGCTAGTCTTAACTCAGTCAGTACTGAATGACTTACTTTATTACATAGCTTGGAAAATGGCAGATTATCCCATAATGACTTTTGTTGGCCATGATTCCACTCTAAACTGCTCATTGTTGCAGCTGTGACATCAGAAATGAGAGCCAATCTGGCTTCATTTCCTGTCATTTGCATGTCAGAACCCTACTGGCTAACTTTTTGCTTCTTCATTCCTAGCCAATAGTGAACATTAATTCAACTCGTGAATGAAAAAGGCTTTTCCAGAAGCACAAACAGAACCAGACACGTTCATATTCAGTGCTTAGTCGCTCACCATGACCCACAACAGGTATAACTTTCAGTACTCCAGTCCAGTTATTTAGTGAAGGTTCAAGAATACAGTTACATGTTAGCAAGTAATGTTAAGTCAATGACCTTAAATTGCAACATTGTGATAAAATAATTTATTTCCTCACAAGCGTGGGCACAATTCACTGAGAAGTGACAATTATATTAGACTTAACTAGATCAGCAGCATACCATTTGTCCTCCCTCTTGCACCTACTCCCCCTTCCATTAAATTACTAGCAATCTGTAGGATTCCCAGTATTGCAAGCTGTATTTTGAAAACATTGACTTGTGCTTCTCTCTGAATTTGTACACATAAGTGTATTTTAATTAAGCTAGCTAGCTCTGCTCTTGCAATTCTTACAGAGGCAGTAAACAGGTAGTAAGTATCAGGTAGTATTTATATTTTCCCATATAATTCCCATTAAATATATTGGTTGCTTAGCCTACGGCTGATTAAAGCTGCATTCTAACATCTAAGCAGCTACATATTCCCAACTCATGCCATCGCTCTTTCAGTCATTCAATGAAAATCAATTATTTATTTTAAACTGGAGGGAAGAAAACTTAGCTAGACAAAGAACAGAGGACTGGGAGCAGAATAGTTTTCCAGTCCCTACAAAACAATACCAAATAATTTCTCCCATATCTTGTTAGTTCTTAATGTCTTGTTGAGCACTAGAAGAATATATACCCTCTACAGAAGAGCAGGTTGCACATTATAAGGAGATTTGTGAGGAAAACAGGCTTAATTTATTTTATTTCAGTAGAATCTTCAGTCCTGAAACTGCTTACATTTTTGCGCCATTCCTACCAGCAAGCAGTTTATTCTGGGTTTTAATGCCCATAGTTTACAGCAGGAGTTCCCAACCTAAGGCCTGTGGGCTAGATCCAGCCCGTTTTGCCATTTCATGTCGGGGCCCCACCCCTTCAAGGGCATTTGAGAAACAAAATGGCTGCCCTTTTGAAGCTGTTGGGACAAAATGGCCACACCCATTGTGCCAGCAGGCCAACATAGCAGTCTGGCCCTTGAAGCTGACTGAGGGAGCGTGACCGAGCCCCCGGCTTGAAAAGGTTGGGGAGCCCTGGTTTACAGTTTCGGAAACAACCCAGTACAGAGATTTCAGTCCTGTTAGTAAATATGCAAAACATCGGGGACCTTCTTTCTCTCTCTGTCTGTGTGTTCCTTAAAGGTAGTCCTTTTTATGGTAAAACTTTAATATAATTACCAGCACTTTAACACAATGTTTTTTGCTTGCAATATATACATAATCAAACAATTGGTAAACATATACAGGTGTAGAATAAACATGGCTGAGAGTGAGTTGCTGTGAATTGTATCAACCGTCATATTCACAAGGCCAGTTAAAACATTTGCTAGTAAGAAATACAGGAGCTGGTTTTTGTTAACGGCACTAATCATACACCCGCTTTGACCTATCGGTTTCCTCTCCTGAGGCTCCAGATCTTGTTTCTTGTTTGTCGGGGACGGGTGGACAAAACTCCAACTACAAGGAATATCAGCCCCTTCCACCAGAAGTTTTACAAATATCAGCAGGAGGTCAGCTGCTAAAAAATAACTGAACAGGGACAAACCGTGGACAACAACCCATATGCAAAAGGAAAGATTTGCCATCCGCCGGGATACAGTGTCAACGTAAGTCTGACTTATGTGCAGACACAGAAAGAGGAGGGGAATGACCAAGAGAAAGCAGCGGATTACTTTGAGCCACTCCTTCACCGATGTTCTCTTTTTTGACAAGTATAAACCTACTTGTACGCTAGCCATATAGATGGAAAGGTAACCAACGAGAGAAAAGATGCCTTCCCTGTTGGCATTGAAAAAGCCGTCCCTGGAACCTTGGCTGTTGCTCCCATGCAAGATGAAATCTTTCAGAGTGAACCTGTCGAGAAGATATTCGTACATGACAGCAAGAGTCACGGCGACCAGCCATGCTTTTTGTACAGGGAAGAGGGTTAAAAGTAGAGACGCTGCCATTCGAACAGCGGCCAATGTGAAGAAAAAGTTCCAGTGCACGCCATACTCGGAGACGTGTTCGTGGTACTCCACTGCCTTAACACTTACCAGTCGGCCAAAGCCAAGCACGAGAAGAGGCCATACGCTAAAGAACTGCTTTGCAAGATAGAAGAATTTGTTTTGCACTGCGCCGGGTTTCAGACGGACCTCTGGACAAACCAAAGCATTTCCAAAAACAAAAGACCCGACTCCAAAATCCATCACTCCTGTTCCGTAGGTCTCAGTTTTGGCATACCGTCGAGGGTACTGGGGGAAATCCACAGCCAGGATGCTGATGGACGTCAGTACATTGACGAACACTCGGAATTCAGTTACCGAAGGAATATAGGCTGTTTCCAAAGTTGTCCTTGAGAAATCACTTAGAATTTGCTTCAGGGGTATTTTGACATAATTTGTTCTCTGGCTGTATATGATCGAAACCATCCCTACACTGAATGCCAGGATGGAGAGCAGCACCTCAGACAGGACAGGAGATAAGATCGTACAAGAGACCACCGGTGGGATGACTAGAATGGTAAAGTCTAGAAGGAAATGGCCACTTAGGGAACGTAAAGCCTTTTTGCGATGGAGGAAGTAGAAGACTATCAGAAGCCCCCTGGATAGTAGACATAATGGTGCAAGAAATAAGCCAATGGAAATCTCAAGCAAGGTCGTTCCATTAAGGTTGCTGACGAAGGCTTCTTTCACTTGCTGTTGTGACATTTTTCCTTCTCTGCAAGGTTTAAAGGACAAAAGAGAATAGTCATCATTCCACCTTTCCTCCTATGAGTACAATACCTGGCTTTCCACCCCACTCCCATTAGACTTTTACAAATGGGGGTGGGTCAGGATGAGAAAATGTTATCTCCAGGGTCACCCACTGATTTCATAATTATTCTGTAGGACTTCAAAATTATACTTATAACCAGTTAGGTTTTAAAGTTTAGGAAAGTTGGATAAAGAGTCTGATCTTGTGTAAAGCAGATCCTACAAAGAAGGCTGCATTTTCTCTCTTCTTTATGGCATGGACAAAGTGTTCACCCACAGTGAAGTGGGCGACACATTTTTAGCCATGACTGTTAAAAGTATTTTCACAACCCTAATGCAATAAATTGAAAAGCTTAACTGGATCATCAGTGGAGTATACCAGAGGATTCTGACATAAGTCTATTTTTATTTAGGCACACACACATCTGGAAAAGATATTTTAAGAAAATATTTTTAAACTATTTTTTTATTACAGTTTTCGCAGGACGTAGCAGTTTCCTCTCAAAAATGACCATAGCAAAATCATCTTAATTAATTTAATCAGTAGAAAGTTGGGGTCCTAGTTTGACACACTACAGGGTGGCCCGTAAGTCCCTACTGAATCTTTCTCTAAATTTACCACTTATTGAATCCAGGGTGTCACCAGTATTCTTGTGCTCACGTTGTCACAATACAATCCTCAAGCGTAAATGGGCTTAAATCGGCCATATTTTTCGGGGGGGGGGGGGAGGGGAAAATTTTTTTTTGTTTATAATACATATGGATGGGTAGGGACTTGTGGACCTCCCTGTATATTACACCCGATAATATTAGATTTTGAGTTTGGAAAAATGATTTAAAATACACATCTTTCCCCTAGAGCTAGATTTCTTTCTGAGCAATCACACATCTGCAAGTACAGTATATCTTCTAAGACTGGGAGAAATCAGGCTACCGACTTTTAAGGCCACCTAATGACTTAGTTAGTGCCTTCATCCTTTCCTAGGAAACGTTTCTGTGCTTGAACTCTTTAGAGGGGGCAAGTTTTAGCTTGTCGGGGAGAGGTTTCTCCGAGTAAAGTTGCTAGAGATCAGGCTCTCACCACACCCCAGTCACCTAGCATTGCAAGATCTTTCAAAACCACACCTTCGTCTATCTCAACAAGAGTACCTAAATTAAGACGACACTGCTTAGGATCTCTTGGTAAAATACAACCAGGTTAGTTAACAAACTAATATTTGTTTGCACAGCATAACTAAATAGACGTCAATAAACCACACAATGGAATCATAGCTGTAAACACAAAATGAGTCCCTAAGAAACAGCTTAAAATGATTACCTACATTATTCAATAGATGGAGTTTAGGACATGGAAATGGGATAGATCAAAATATTCTCACCTTAATAGTGCAGATTCCAGTGGAGGATCCAATTTCCTGTTTAAGAGAGAAATGCATGTAAAACCTGTTCCACTTTTTGCTCATCTTCCGTAGCCATTTAAAAAGAACAAGTAAACGAAAGATATGTTTCCTGGTGGCATTTTCATCACC
This sequence comes from Furcifer pardalis, assembly GCA_030440675.1. Taxonomy (NCBI): domain Eukaryota; kingdom Metazoa; phylum Chordata; class Lepidosauria; order Squamata; family Chamaeleonidae; genus Furcifer; species Furcifer pardalis. The sequence goes on along the minus strand of CP126891.1, from coordinate 24,681,254 downwards.
AGTTAGCCTGCTAACCACATTGCTGATTCACCAAAATGCTTAAAGACGATGGATGGTGCTGAGAAATATGAGACAAGTGCCAAAGTATTTTGCTTTCCCCCCCCCCTCCACCTCCCAAAACATTTTTTTAATTAAAATGTCAGTATCTGAATTACTAGAAAACTCTCTTGCCCTTTGTTTTCTTAAGTGGACTTGGTCCAGGAAACTCACAGTTAAATGCAAGGGTTAGTCTTTAGGGTACCACAACATGGTCTTTCTTTCTTTTTGCTGTTCTGTTTTATTTTCTCTCAGATATGCTTTCTTTCTTGTCATATCCATTTCCAGATGTAACAAGGCTCCATGATTTGCATAAGGAAGCCCTAATTTTGCTTCAGGCAGTGTGGTGTAGTAGTCAGACTGGTAAACCCAGTGGGGAGGTTTGGAAGCTCAAGTACCCATTGTGTGATAAAACTGACAAGGTGCTTTTGGCCTACCTCATAGGACAAAGTAGAGGGAGGAGGTAGGCTACCTTAAGCTCATTGAAAAGAAGGTGGAATATAAACATAGTTAAAATTAAGTAATAAATAAATCTTAATATTGCAAATAGGGTTAATACTTATTGTGGGACAGGACATTGTTGTTTCTTTTTGAGCCTTAGGTAAAGGTCACCCTTGCTTGAAAGCCAGCCATATCCGACTCTAGGGTCCAGTGCTCATCTTTGTTTATAGCCAAAGAGCTAGCGCTGGCTGTGTTTGCAGACATTGCCATGGACATGTGGCAGGCATGACTAGACAGTGGAGTACGCGGAATGCTGTTTACCTTCCCACCGAAGTGGTCTCTATTAACTTGCATTTTCTTGCTTTCGAACTTCTAGGTTGGCAGGAGCTGGAATGAAGATGGGAGCTCACTCCATCCTGCAGTATTCGTGTATCAAACTGCTGACCTGCTGCATCTTGACTACTTGAGCCCCTGCAGTCCTGTTATGTTTTATTTCTGTAGTTTTGTGTTAGAATTTTGCTTTCCAGGTGCAAAATTACAACCAGTAAGCAGAAATGACCTTTGAGGTTCTACTTGTTTCTGCAATAATGGCTTTTATATGGAATGAGAAATATCTGATGTTCAAGCTGGATTCCAAAAAGGAAGCACTGGAGATCATATTGCAAATATCTTGTGGCTGCTGGGGTGTACCAGACAATTAAAAAATTCCAGTTTATGCTTTGACTACGTGGATCATGATAAACTATGGCTTGTTCTGAAAATGAGGATGCCTGAAAATGAGGCAAGGCTGAATTTCATCCCCTTATCTCAGTGATGGTGAACCTTTGCACTCCTGCTGTTTTGAACTTCAATTTCCAGAAGCCTTGATCAGGTTTATATTCAAATCCAGGGGATAAGTTTTAACATGCTAAGCCCTATCTGTTCCATCTGAATGCAGAACACATCAAAGCTGGACTAGAGTCGGAGTCCAATGGAAGAGGAGTCTAAATTAGTGGAAGAAACATAAATTAAGATACAGTACCAGCAATTACTTGAAATGACTTATAGTGAAAGGAGAAGCTGCAGTGACTACACTTGGTTTTAGCCAAGAAGCTGCGGTTGAATAGTAGGAAAACAATCTTGACTGCAGAACTAGTGTACAACTTTAATGCTGACAATTTGGGGGGGGGGGGACCTGAAATATAGTGAAAGATTTTATATACCGTACCTTGAACCAAATGTGGACTACAGCCAGATTTATCAGAAGAAAGCAGATCGATTAGCGGAAGGTCAGCAATTAAGGAATTAGGAAAAGAGCATCAAAGGGTCAGGATCAGCCGCCATCTCGCGTGCTTGAAACCCAGGAACTGCCAGAAAGGCAAAATCAAGCCTGAACTGTCTCTGGAGTGGGGAGGAAAATAATGAATGGGAGGCTGCCCCCCCCCCACGTGGTTGAGGCCGAGTCACGTGTTCCCTCTTCGTCCCCCACGTGGGCTCCAGGCGGGAAGTTCCGCTCTTGCTGTGCCTTGCTTTCCAAGGGCAGTGCAGCACGCACGTTGAGTTTACTCCCGAGTAAGCCTGCTTGTGGCTAAAAAAGGCTGTGGTTTCGTGTAGGCTCCTTTCCCCAGTGGGTGATTCCTTGCGAAGCTGCCCGAAGAAGGCGCCACAATTACACACACGCGTGTTTTCTTGGGCGTGGATTGGGACCACCACCACCCACCCACACACACACACACACCCTGCCTTGCGCTCGAGTAGGCGCGGGATGGCAGGGAAAGCGTGGCTGGCTTTGTTCCTGGCTTTTCTTTGGCCCAGCCTTTAAGCCAGCGTGGCAAGAAGACTGAGGAGACCTTGTGATGATGGTCCGGAGGGGGAGAGAAAGAAAAGGGACCCTTCCTTTCACACCCCTTCTCGGAGGCAGGTCCGCCTTTTGGGATCCAGCCGCCCGTGCCTGGCCCGCTGCTTGCCGGCGGAGGAGGATCTCTTCCGGGATCCCGCGCTGGGTGGATCCCAGACTCAGAGGAGGGGCGCCCCATCTTCCCAGGAAGACGCGCAATCCGGCGGATTCAAACGCCTCCGGCTCCGCCTTGCCTTTCTGGCCGGTAGCCGGACAAGAGGACGTTTCCCTGCCGGGCTCCCCCCGCTTCTCTTTCTGGCCAGACCGATGGGACCAGGTAAGCCCCTCCGAGCCTTAAATCCGGCTTTTATCCACCCACCCACCCAGAGACTCGCCCCACCTGGCTACTTTCGGGGCAAGAGTGCTCCTGAGCATGTGCAACTTGGTGTCTTCCCATTCCCAGCTGGAACGCTGAGAACAGGAAGGGTAACATTGCAAAGGTGGTGGGGTGGGGGGACACATTTCTTGAGATCTTAGGATTTGTGGCTGCCCAAGAAATCTGTAAAGGATTTTTGTGTCTATTAATGTGTTGGCTGTTAAATTTTAACTTTTTTCCCCATTCTGTTGATTTATGACCTTCTGTTTGGTTAAAACGGTCTCTGTGAGGTCACTTGGAGATTTTGGAGTAGATGTGCTTCTAGTAATAATTGGACTAGTTGTAATGATTTTAATACACCTCTGGTTTTAACAGCCCCCTCCCCATAACTGCTCCTAACACCCACACTTTTGAACAACATCCAGTTTTCCAGTATCACAGGTGTATTTCTTAAATAGGATAAAAGCAAATGTGAAGACACTTTGAACTTCCAAAAATTTAGGACTTGCAGCCCCTTGGATCAGAAGGACCACAATGTATGCGTTTGTGGGGAGGGAGAAAATCCATGCTTCTGCTTTAAAAGATAGTGCTTTAACTGATTTTCATCATTAGATGCTAAGAAAGCTAAATGTGATTGTGCCCTTGAATTACTGGTACTGTATAAATTTTGGTACTTTAGATATTTATTGTAGACAAGCATATTTGGGAAACTGCTCTTTCAATGTTATCTCTGAGTAAACATGCACAGGATTTTACAGCTGCAATAAGGGTGTGTGTGTGTGAGAAAGAGAGAGAGAGAGAAATAAGATTTGAAAAGATTCTTGTGGAGTCTGGAAATTCACAGGGTGACCTTGGGACCAGTTGAAATGTTCGAAGCGGTAGCCATATTAGTCTGTGCAAACATACCTGAGAGTAAACAAAACAACAGCAGAGAAAAAAGCCCAAAAATATTGTGACACCTTAAAGACTAACTCCTGTATTTAAATGTGAGCTTAAGTAGATTTGGTCCACGAAAGCATATGCGCAGTAAACCCATTCATGTGGATTCACAGAGACTTGGGCTTCTGGGAATGGAAGTTCAAGAGTACCTGAAGTGCCAAGGTTCGCCATCACTGGTATATAGGGTGCCTTTCTCCTGGTAAGGAGCAGCCAAAGACAGCTCACAGCGTTAGAACAAGTAATACTAAAAACACAATAAATTACAGAGTAAAAGCTACTAAACTATAGCCTTAAGTTATTCTGTCACATCCACTCAGCTGCTTCAGGCTGTCTCGGTCAGATCCTGCTTATCTGATCTGTAATCTGCAGGCTAGCCAAAGAGTTTGGGTTTCTGGACACCTTCCACTGTGGGCAGGCTTTTACCTGGCGGTGGAACAGAAATGTTAAGCCTGTCAAACACGTCAACCTAGTTGGGTCTTTGAACTTCTTGTTGACAAACCAGTGAACCGGCAGCCCTGGGCTCATGCAGACCTTGCCAGTCAATATTTTGACGCTTCAGAGTGCTGTTTTGGAAATGCAGTACATATATTTTGGTTAGTTTAGCTTCTTTCTCCTGTGACATCCATGAGCATGATGGTTGCAAAGTTATGCTTTGGTTAAGTTTCAGAGTTAATGTTCTGTTGTATTGGAATTCGTCTTCTCGTGCCATATCTGATTCCAGATATTGGCGATCCACATGGCAATCAGCCACGAAGACTGTCCTGAAACTAATAATGCAGTGGCATCTCCTCTGCCTTCCGCATCGTAGCATGACACCCATAGCACCACTGGTCCAGTTCCACGAGTCCCTTTCTGGTCCTGAGCCCTTTTGGCACGCAAAGTCATCATCATCAGCCCCAAGCTAGGATGGATGAAGCTTCTGCCTTCCGTCAAGATGGATTCAAGTGGGATTTAATCCACTTGGGGACCATCACCCTTCCCTGTGGACTTCACTAAGGCTGTTAGTCCTCAGGGTTGTCAGGTTAGTTAACTGCCGCCTAATGATCGGCATTGAGTTGCTGGCAGTAGGATCTACTCTATTACCATAGCAGGATAACCTAGCCAGACTGGTGTATTGGAATTACAGTTGTGTTTATTTCTTTTTGTGTACTGCTCTGAGTGCAAAGTGGTGGCTGGTTCCTGCCAACCTAGCGGTTCGAAAGCAAGAAATTGCAAGTAGATAAATAGGGTACCACTTTAGTTGGAAGGTAAACAGCATTCTGTGCCTGCCGCATGACCATGGAAATGTCTGCAAATGCAGACAGTCTTGGCTCTTTGGCTATAAACAGAGATGAGCACTGGGTTGTGCTGTTCTGGTGCCGGGTCTTGGCTGTTGGGGTGGGGGCCGGACATCGCCCCCCTGGTCAGCCCAGCCAGCCTAGCCCCTGGACTGCCTCTGGCCGTTTTTGAACTTTTGTACGTTGGACAATCAGTATTTATTGTGTACTATTGTAAGCCTCCTAGAGTCATGTTTGTTGATTGGGTGGCATAGAATTATTATTATTATTTCATGTCAGAAATTGTTCTGGGTTGAAAGGATTTTTGTGGGAGAAACTGCTCAGGGGATGCCTAAATGAGGCTCCTTTCATGTCCCCAAGAGCTGGGACAGAGACGGGTGCTCAATCCGTCATGCAGTACCCAGGTCTTGAACTGCTGACTTGCTGGCCTTCCAGGTAACAAGGTAAGCTTCTTAACCACTGGTCCACTGCAGCCCCATAGTACAGAACTTATATTACAGTATCTTATTCAGTCATGTTGTTGTACAGTGTCTTTCCCAAAATGAAATTAAGGAAAAATTAAAAGCAACCATTACATGGTTAGCTACTTTTCCATCTATGCAAAAATGCTCTGGAGGGCTTCCTCCTCTCCTCCCCTCAATTGTTTATACCAGCCAGGAAACTTGCATTTATGGCCAGAGGAAAGCTCTTCGTAACCATCTGGGAATCCAAACAAACATTAGTACAGTATATCCTAATATGTCTTGCAAATAAATATTTTTTTCTGAACTAGTCTCTCGCTTGCAAACGTGTCTCCTCCTCCAATTAATGTTGAAAATGGCTATTCTGGCCTTGCCACAACCTATGGCATTGGCTGGGTTTAGAGGTTTGATATCAGCACTACCACATCTGGTTTGCCTAAAATTGCCAAATTCCTGTTCAAGAAGCTCACTGCCTCTGAGAAGTTGTAAAATGGGAACGCCCTGAATTGGCCAGGGCATGTTTGTTATTCCTTCCAGAACTGTCGCTAGCATTGCATCAGCAGGCCCTGGAAAGTTAGAAAATTGGTGGCTGTTTTTTACAATGTGATGAGTTGTAGTTAAGCTGCGGTACATAGATTCTCCCTGTGTGCCTACACAAGTACTGTATGTTGCATCCAAATTGTAGTTATGATGCAGTTTACTAGAACTGTTTTAAATAACCATCTTTGTTATTTTTAGGGCCGTCCTATTTTCCCTCATTCCGTATTTCTTTGTTTTAAAGGCTCTCGCTATTGGGGTTCCATCCAGTCACACTTTCTCTTGCACAAATGTCAGCACAGCACAAAATGAGGAGGGAAATGTCCAAGCAGGTACAGTATATTATAACAGTTAAGAGGGTACATTTTAAGAACTGGTGCTTTGGCTGAAATGCTCTCCTGTGTTTTGAAATTCTCTGATATCTCTGCTTTACAGGGAAAAGGCACTAAGGGAAATCAGGTGATCCATCCCAACGATGACAGTCACAGTCTTGGGGAAGAAGTTGCATCATTTCTGAGTGATGAAGAGCAGCTCCATCTCTTTGACGACCTTACCAAAGTGAATCCCATAACCACAAAGACCGGTATAAGCTCAAAACTTTCCGAAAACTTACAGGAGGGCAGAACTTCTTGAAATGGAGGATGAGCGAGTGGAAGAGCATTAGACTTCCGGAAATCAGTAACATCCCATCTCCTGGTGATGGTGAAAATTCCCAGACCCAATAAAAATCCCTTCCTTCCAAGGGTATTTGAGAAACCAAACTGTTGGGACAAAAATGCCCCCCCCCCCATTGTGCAGGCAGGGCAAAATGGCCGTCTGACCCTCAAAGCAGACTGGGAGAGTGTGACCACCCGGCCCCCAGCTTGAAAAGGTTGGGGATCCCCAGCTGTAGAGAGAGACTGTGATATTCAGGCTGGGCAGGCAGCTTTGGGCTGAAACAGATTCCTGGAAGGCTTTCTTTGGGAGGTCCCGGTCCCCCTTCCTTGAAAAAGTTAACTTTTCCTGCCTGTAAGTCAGAGATGTGGTGCACAAAATTAACTTTGATGGAGACCATAGTTTGAAGCTCACTCCATGCCTTTCAGAAGCCCCTCCCTTCCCCACTTATCTGTTGTTTCATCAGACCTGGGGTGGCTCGGTGGTTAAGAAGCTCGCCTTGTTAGTTGGAAGGCCAGCAAGTCAGCAGTTCAAGACTCGGGTATTGCACAACAGATTGAGTGCCCATCAATTCCCCAGCTCCTGCCAACCTAGCAGTTTGAAAGCAAGAAATTGCAAGTAGATTGCAATAGGAGCCACTTCGGTGGGGAAAAGATCTTGGGGATATAAAAGGAGCCTCATCCGGGTTTTTCCCTGAGTGGAGTTTCTGCAGCAAAAATCCTTTCAATAATTTCTGACATGGAATTATTATCAGAAATAGGGAAAGTTAATATTTCAAATGGCCAGTCAATAGGCTGGCTGAGGGTTTGGAAATGAACTCTGCATTTATCCTTTATAAAAAGAAGAGTGTTTGCCTTGTGGGAGGTTTGAAAGGCCTGCTTCTCCGCCTGGCCTGACCCACCCTTTTCCCTTCCTCAGTCCTGAAGTGCCTGCAAGCGCGACACGCCAACCACGTGTTCTACACCAACGCCGGCTGCAGCCTCGTGGCCGTCAACCCGTTCCGCCCCATCCCGTCTCTTTATTCGCAAGAGCTGATGAAGGAGTATCACACTGCCAACTGCCTTCAGGTATGGGGAGGGGGACCCAGGGAGAAGAAGTGGGGCTGGGGGGGAGCTCCGGTTGTGGGGCTGGGGGGGAGCTGCGGTGGCTCAATGGTTAAGAAGGTCACCTTATTAGCTGGAAGGCCGGCAAGTCAGCAGTTCGAGACCCGGGTAGTGCATGACAGATTGAGTGTCCATCTCTGTCCCAGTTCTTGGGGACATGAAAGGAGCCACATTTGGGCGTCACCTGAGTGGAGTTTCTTCCACAAAAATCCTTTCAACCCAGAATAATTTTTGACACTAAATTAAAGTTAAACCAGAGTTTCCTGACCTTCATGGTTATTGATTAGGCAAACTAGCATTGTTGGGGAGCGCAGGCCAGCCATACCAAAAAGGGCTCCACGCTCTCCACTTCTTCTTGAAGGCCCTAACAACAAGCTTAAAGTGCTCTGGGGGCACAGTGGTGAAACAGTGTACTGCAGCCAAACCATTGTGAGTTTAATCCTGGATTCAAGGTTCTTCCAGCCTTCTAAGGTCGGTAAAATGAGTACCCAGCATGTTAGAAGCCCCTGTTGAAACCTCCCTGACGACGGTGACTATTCCTTAACATCCACTTGTGTGCTTCCACTTATTTAGGAATTAAAGCCTCACATTTTTGTGGTGGCAGAAGAATCCTACAGGAATGTTCAAAGCCAGATTCCACCAGTAAACCAGTCCATCATCGTTAGTGGTGAAAGTGGTGCTGGGAAGGTAAGGGGAACCACGTGCTTTAAGCGTCTCTTCTTCCATGGGTGGCGGCAAAATGACAGCTACGGTATCACAGGGTGGCCTATTTGTGTGAATGACGGGCATGCCTCAAAATGCAAAGCTTTTTGAATGTGAACCACATTCCCTGCAGTTTGAGAACTAGAGTTTTGCAATGAGACCTAACCTAGCTGATTGCCTGACATTCTAGTTTGCTAAACACAGGGAGCTCTTTAGAATAAACTAATATTTTCTGGGTTTGTATATACAGTACTCAGAAAAATGTGTCTGATTCAAACAAGAGATTGGCATATTACACCAAGCAGATAGTGGTTGTGGTTCATTGAATTTTCACTTCTTGTTGTATCTGAACCTCTTCCTGCATAAAATAGGTAACATTATTTGTAAGCTAGCTGCAATCTTAAGTTTATGGGCTGTGGGTTGTTATAAATTCTGGCTTGTTTAAATCATGCCTTGTGTTTATATCTCAAGTCAGAGCTTAGAATATGAGGTACAGTGAATCCCCCACTTTACAGAATTAATCCATTCTGCAGGGTTTATACCTTATAGCAGTGTTTCCCAAATGCTGGTTTTTGGACTTCAATTCCCAGAAGCCTAAGTCATTTCCCCAAAGCACTGATCAGCCAATGTACTGACTTAGGCTTCTGGGAATTGAAGTCCACTAGTGGGCTGTGTACCCCTTGTTGGGAACCACTGCCTTATAGTGATTTCCCCTTAACACAAACTGCAGTTTCTCATAGGAATGCATTGAAAACCAATATTTCCGTTTCGGAGGTTAGAAAGAAGCCATCAATGACTGGATGGTCAATGAAGACCATCAATGACTGGATGGAAAAATGTAAAGATAGAAATGTACGAGAAAGATTATATCAAACCATGGAACTAAATTGGTTTGAGAAAATCCAAATAGAAAGACAGGATAGGGATTGGAGAAAAAAAATTCCATTCAGGGTAGAGATTTGAAGAAATAGTTGAGCAATTAAGGCAGGAAAATATTAAACAGAAAGGATTAGTAAAAAGATTATATAATCTACTTAATAAAGAAGGAACAACCCAGAATACATGAAGAGAAATATGAGAATCAGATATTGGAGTTAAAATAGATGGATTAATGTGAAATAATATATGGGCAGGGGGAATTATGAAAAATTGAGCAATTGGAATTAAAGAACATCGTCACAAATTACTATGGAGATGGTACATGACACCAATTTGGATTGATAATACTTGTTCAAAAAATGTTGGAGATGTAAAGTTGAAGATGGGACCTATTTGCATTTATGGTGGCATTGGAGAGAGAGAAACACTATTTGGAAAAAAAATATTTGATGAAATCAATAAGATATTACCACCAAAAATCTGCATCAATCCGAAAATATTGTTACTAATGGATCTAAATGATATTAAAATTGATAGAAATAGAAAGGAATTAGTAATAATAATGGTAAATGCAGCTTTAGCCGAGGGTACATTTACGGCAGTAGGAACCACGTGACTGGCCCACAGCGTGAAAAGTTTGGGGACCCCTGCAACCTAAGTTGCAAACTAATTTCCCATGTATGACAGTCCAATAGTGTAAACCCCTCTTGCATGCTCTTGTCAAAATCATCTTTCTCTTCTTTCACATGAACACCCAACTGCTTTATTGTGGCTGATAATCACTGCTCCATTTCTAGACATGGACATCCCGTTGCTTGATGAAATTTTATGCTACCATTGCTGCTTCGTCCGCCATACCAAAAAGTAGCATAACAGTGGAAAGAATAGAGAAGAGAGTGTTGGACTCTAATCCTGTGATGGAAGCTTTTGGTAAGAACATCTATTTGAGCAACAAAAAAAACAGTGACACTTTGGTTAATATGTTTGCACACTGTATTAAACCATAGTTTATGTTAACCATGGTTTGTACTGAAACCATGATTGTACAACAGACAAACCATGGCCTTTAAGTTGCTCCTCTCCTTTTCTCTTGCGTTTACTGAACCACCCCATCTGGATACAATGGTTCGTTTGGACTGGTGGTCATAACAATAACTAGTCAGTTCTAATGCCGCACCAAACTAGGATTATTATTTATTTATTTATTTATTATATTTATACCCTGCCCATCTAGGGGATTTTTCTACTCTAGGCGGATTTTAGTACAAATGAATTTCCAACTACCTTACCTGTTTCCCACTTTGGCTTAACTTTACAGGGAATGCTTGTACGCTGCGGAACAGCAACAGCAGTCGCTTTGGGAAATACATCCAGCTCCAGTTAAACAGGTATTCTTCTTAAAAGGCCCCCCCCCCTTTATTGTGATGAAGTGGTAATTAACAGCTTAACCAGTTAGCTAAACCAGAAAAGACATTTCAGCCTTTTAGAAATTGAGGCCTTTCAAAGGCTAAGAAATCACCCAGTGAAGGTGGAGTGACTATTTGGAGAATGCCAGAGACCAAATTTGGCTCCAGAACCTGAAGGTTTCCAGCCCTGCAGAAAAGCGTAGTGGTATACTGTGTCTGCCCATGGAAGTTCCACTTAATCATCACAGCCAACAGATGTATTTGTTGAATGATCTGCCCTCTAAAACGTAGCCAGCAGGAATGGAAACCAAGAGTTCTCTAAACATGCCTTTGGATATCAGGAACAGACTTTTATGGTGGAGGATTTATATGGTGGGTTTATCGTTGTGTTTCATCCTCATGTTCTCCAGATCCCAACTCCTAACCAGCGCTTCCATTCAGACGTTCCTGCTGGAAAAGACCAGAGTGGCTTATCAAGCCCCACAAGAGAGGAACTTCCACATTTTTTACCAGGTCAGTGCCATCAACGTATCTATTGGTTTTTAATCCAGGTCTCCTGGTGTTTCTGTTTTGGGTTGGCAAGTGGAGGCTGCACAATAAAGTCACACTCTTCCTTTGAGGATCCCAATTCTTCCAGGGATCTCAGTTCTACTGTAATTTTACACAGCAATCTTACCCTGGCGAGAGGGGGAGACAACATACACCAAACCCCCCCCCCCCCAAAGGATATGCCTTTCTGTTTAAACATTTGTGCCTATAGTTTTTTAAATAACCCTCCTGGCACAGTGGCTAAACGGCTGCACGGCAGCCAAAACTGCTGCTGTTGTGAGTTTGATTCCAAGGGCCTCAAGGTTGACTCAGCCTTCCATCCTTCCAAGGTTGGTAAAACAAGGACCCAGCAAGTTTGATGCAAAAAATGCTAATTACCTTGTGTACCAAAGAGTGCACTAAGCACTATAAGGTGGTAAGGTCACCTTTGCTCGAAAGGCAGTCATATCCAACTCTAGGGTTCAGTGCTCATCTCTGTTTATAGCCAAAGAGCCAGCGCTTTCTGCATTTACAGACATTTCTGTGGACACGGGGCAGGCATGCCTCAACACCCTAGTGCACAGAACGCTGTTTACCTTCCCACTGAAGCGGCAGCTATTTATCTACTTGCAATTTCTTGCTTTGGAACGGCTAGGTTGGCAGGAGCTGGGACAGAGACGGGAGCTCACTCCGTCGTGCCATACTCAGGTATCGAACTTCGACCTTCCAGTTGTCGAGCTCAGCATCTTAACCGCTTGAGCCACCACAGTCTCTGGGGTGGTATAGAAGTGTTACTGCTATTGCTGTAAGTTTGATTTCTGTGCAACTGAAAAGTGCTTGTGATGTCTTTAAAAGTTGCATGTTTTCAATATTTTGGATTTCGTTTTATGCATCTGGAACTGAGAAGGAATGTATTTATTTATTTATTTCATTTGTACCCTCCGAAGACTCAGGGCGGCTTCACAACTAAAAACAATTAAAACACATACATAAAAATTAAAATTCAAGTTAAAAATGTAGATAAACAAAACCCCTAGAAATAATGAAGCGGATGTTGTCCGGATGAATGTTCATATGATTCGAAATGGCAATTTGGTTTCATTCTGGAATTAACCCTTCCAGGTATAAATGCCAGCCGCGAGGAGCATGGGCTTCTGAGTTTTCTCAAAGGTCTAGAAAGGTCTGTAAGGCTCTTAGGAAGATGTTCAGATTTTCTGACTTGACCCTCTCGCTTTCCAGATTGCAAAAGGCGCTACCCGAAAAGAACGCCAAGAATGGAATCTCCTGGAAGGCGCAGAATTTTCCTGGCTGCCAAATTCTGAGAAAGCGCTAGAAGGTACGTTTTAAAAACCTGTGCGGTTTTTTTAGGTAAAAGAAGAGGGAGTTTAAGAATAAAGTAAACAAAACTGTTGTTATCCCTTTTAACATTCTGCTAAAAAACATCAACAAAACGCACTAGACAGAAACATTTGGGAGATCTCAAGTCAGCATAAACAAGTTAAGGAAGATTTTTTAAATGTCTCACTTAGTCTTTCAGCTGCTTAAAAATAACTTACCCCTCCCACCCACCCACCCCCGGGTTTAAATAGCTTTGCATCCTTCTGTTGGTTTTCTGGCTTTTTGCAGTGTTACTGCATTGCATGCTTATTTGAGTGGGATTAATTTGACATAGGACTGTGGCGTTAGTGGTTTAATGTTTATATTAAGTTTTATTTTTATTCACTGTGAGCTGTTTTGAAAGTCCAAAACAGAAAAGCAACTTAAATTGAAGGTTTTATGGGCTGGGGCTGATTGTCTAAGTACTTAACCAGAAGCATATTTGCTCAGAGGTTAGACACCCTGTGTTCAGAGGACTCTATGCCTAAATAATGTGTCTCCCTCAGGATTTGGCTATACAAATTGAAAATTAAAATTTAAAAAATTATAATTCAGAATAGATATAAGAAAAATCTGATACTGTAGGGGTTGTCAGTTTATATGTACAATAATCTACAGTCTCTCTTGTCCTTGAGAACCCTTCTGTAGATGAACTTGATTTGGACATGATGCTCACGTCATAGTTTGCACAACAATAGAGAGGCCTCAACACCATAATGTGTTCAAAGGCAGATGACAGTTTGTTTATATCTCCCAGATTCATAAGTAATATCAGCCTACAATTTTGCATCATCTGTGATTTGCCACACATGGTTTGCTAGCCTGTTTCTCCCACCTTTAGAACTTGGTTTGGCAGCCATTTAGAACCCGGGCTTTGTCTTTCTCCCCTTAGAGGACTGCTTTGACGTGACCCGAGAAGCGATGATTCACTTGGGAATTGACCACAGCACACAGAACAACATTTTCAAGGTCAGTTCAAAGTGCAGGGTGATAACTGTTAGGTGGTTCCGTTTTAAGCCATGAAGACATCGTAGGTGCATGACTGTGGGAGAATTTGCCTTTCTTTTTCTGAGGATCATCTTATGCCAAGGACAGGGAAGTTCATTTTGTCCCCCTCCAAGAGATTCCCATGGGTTACATTCTTCCCATGTCTTGATCCCATCCAACCAGGCGTCAGGGTCATTTCCCTAAATCAGCGCCCCCACATCTGGCTTAAAGCTTCAAGGAGCATCCATGGCTTCCTGCCCCTCTCCCTGGGAATTTTGGGAAAGTTGTTTGTTTCCCTCGTCCTGAAACATGTCTTTCTGTTGCAGATTTTGGCAGGTCTGCTTCACTTGGGCAACATCCAGTTTTCAGAGCCGGAGGACGAGTCGCAGCCTTGTGGACTAGAAGATTGTTCCAGAGGTGAGAAACTTAAGATCCTGTCCTGTCAACTGCTTCGGTTTTTAGTCGGTCCTCATGGCCCAAAGGTAAGAAAGAGAGCTAGGCGGTAGGCGGCTGAAGTCCCGGGCGCAAAACAAAAAGCATTTACTGCCATCTAAAGGTCAGGGGATGGTGGTGGCTTAGTGGAGAACATGCTGAACTTGATGACTGGAAGGTCGGCAGGTCAGCAGTTCGAGCCCCAAGTGCTACACTGTGGAGTGAGCTCCTGTCTCTGTCCCAGCTCCTGCCAACCTAGTAGTTCGAAAGCAAGAAATTGCAAGTAGATCACCTCCATACAGTCAGCAAAAACCGAGACCTGGAACAGACTGTGGCTCAGATCTTAATCGTCTGATTGCAAAATTCAGACTTAGACTAAAGAAAATAGGGAGAACAATTAGGCCAGACAGGTATGACCTAGACAACATCCCTAAGGAATACACAGTGGATGTGTGGAACAGATTTAATGATTTAATTAATAGACACCCCTGGTTTAAGAGAGAAAATTGCAGCCTAAAAAATCTATCTCATCCTGTTGCAAAACAGATTGCAAGGTGCATTTTGCTTCTGCTTCCAGTGGGAGGAACCACGTGACTGGCCCGCTAAACCACATGACCGGCCTGCTGAACCACGTGATCGGCCCAAAAAGTTTGGGCACCCCGCTTTAAGGCGCCACAGCGTTTTCTTTTTTCTTGGTTTAAAACACAGACTAATACGGCTCCTCTCTCGAAATGTCCACTAGAGTTTGCAAAGACTGCTTCCAGGGCGTTCCAAGTGCCCGTAGACGACCTGCTGGAAACACTGAGCATCCGTACAATAACCGCCGGCAAACAACAGCAGGTGTTTAAGAAGGCCTGTGCCGCGGGAGAGTGTGCCATGAGGAGAGATTGCCTGGCCAGAGTCATCTATGCCAAGTGAGTGCTTCGGCTGGCCTTTCTGTTTCCTGCACTGCCTGCCTTTCAGAAAGCTCTTTCTAGCCTTAACACCAGCCCTGTAGGGTAGACCAGCGTGGAAGAGGGGAGCACGAACCTTCCTTACCCAATCAAGATTTAGCTCCTGAGTGTCCCATGTTCCAGATCCAGTACTTTATATCTGCTAGTAGCAGGAGCCCTGGTGGCGCAGGGGTTAAACTGCTGTGCTGCAACCAAAAGGTTGTGAGTTCGATTCTGACCAGGGATCAAGGCTGACTCAGCCTTCCATCCTTCCAATGAGGACCCAGCATGTTGAGGCAAAATGCTAATTTACTTGTGGACTGCTCAGAGAGTGCATTAAGCGCTATGGGGGCAGTATAGAAGTGTGATTGCTTTGCTTTCTGCACTGGTGTCAGGTCAGCATCAGTGTTGAAGTGCCATCCCTTGTTTGAAGAGCAGAGTTTAAAATTGGCTCCATGTGCCTCATTGTGAAGCACAAAGTAAGGATGATTAGCATTGCTACCAGAAAACAAGCAAAGAGCATGTCATACTCATGTAAATACTCAAGTACCCTACCTTAGCTCTACACCTTCCAGTCCTTTGTGTTTCTCTGCACATGTTCTGTGTACTGGCTTTGCCATTCTTTAACTTGCCTCCAGTATAACTTTGCAGGTAGATCTGGGGGGGGGGGTGTAAAGTGACCCCTGTACAAGACAACCACCCACACATCCTTTAGCTCCTTGTTCTCGTCCCTTCTGTCTCCATCTCTGCAGCTGAGTCTAGGGGCACATTTTCCCTTTTCATTGCAGGATCTTTGACTGGCTGGTGGCCGTCATTAACAGAAATATCTATGCAGAACCTTCCGTGTGGAGCAATTTCATAGGTACCTTCTTTTACATTCTTCTTGCATGCAGACTCTGTCTGTGTATCTAGATCAGGGGTTCCCAACTGAAGGCCTGTGGGCTGGATCTTGCGGAAGAAACTCCACTCAGGGGACGCCCAAAAGAGGCCCCTTTCATGTCCCCAAGAGCTGGGACAGAGACAGGCACTCAATCTGTCATGCAGTACCCGGGTCTTGAACTGCCAACTTGCCAGCCTTCCAGCTAACAAGGTGAGCTTCTTAACCACTGAGCCACTGCAGCCCCAGATAGATAGATGGATGGATGGATGGATGGATGGATGGATGGATGGATAGATAGATAGATAGATAGATAGATAGATAGATAGATAGATAGATAGATAGATAGATAGGCAGACAGATAGGCAGACAGATAGATTAGATGGATAGATAGATAGAGAGACAGACAGACAGCTAGATGGATCGATAGAGAGGCAGACAGACAGCTAGATGGATAGATAGATGGATAGATAGATAGATAGATAGATGCACTTTAATTCTACAACCTGCATAGCAATAATGCAGGATCAGAGGTTACATTCTTGTTTTGTATAATACCAACAACTGCTTGTTTGAAATGAAATAAATATGATTTGAGACATTGCACTAAACAGTTCTTGGTATCGTCAATAAAAACAAGTGCCTAAAAATATAAATGTAAAGAAGAGGAATGGTTTGGCACATGTATTCCATTATTCTTCCTACTTTTATTGATAAACAGTTAAATTAAAAACAAGTTGAAACTCTCCCAGAGTAGCTTACAGAGACTGCCGCGATATTGATCTGGGCTTTACTGACTTAAGACCAATGATTTGCCCCCTCGCTTTCCTTCCCTATCAACCCGCAACCCTCCCAGGCCTGCTGGACGTTTACGGCTTTGAATCCTTCCCAGACAACCACTTGGAGCAGCTGTGCATCAACTATGCCAACGAGAAGCTTCAGCAGCATTTTGTCAGCCATTTTCTCCGGGCCCAGCAGGTGAAGCGCATTTGAAGAACTCTACCCTAAAACCGTGCTGCAGTTGCCAGTGTTTAGGTGGGGCTGGGAGACTTGGAGTAATGTTCAGTCTTCCTCACCTTTGCCTTGATCGCTGCGTTTGTTTCCCCAGGAGGAATACGCCACAGAAGGTCTTCAGTGGTCTTTCGTCAACTACCAGGATAATAAAAAGTGTTTGGATGCGATAGAAGGCAGTCCTGTCAGCATCTTCGCTTTGCTGAATGAGGTGAGTCTGCTGTTCTGGTATCCACTGTGGTTTGGCTTGGTCTTCCCTCATTTACCCATGAGTTTTGAAAACTCATTACTTTACACCAGACAATCCCCAAGTGTCGGCCGGCAGTGAAAGATGCCTATATAAGGTGTGACCTATCTGGATGCCTTCCTTTTTTAGTGTTCAGTTGCACAGTCGATTCCGACCCTTTGCGACCCCATGGACCACTGTCCGCCAGGCACTTCTGTCCTCCACCATCCTCCTCAACTCGCTCAGCTCTGTGCCCATTGTGTCTACAATACCATCTAGCCATCTCATTTTCTGCCGCCCCTTCTTCTCTTGCCCTCCCCCTTCCTCAGCATCAAGACCTTCTCAAGCGAATCCTCTCTTCTCATTTGATGTCCAAAGTACTTTAGCTTCATCTTTACTATTTGGCCTTCTAAGGAGCAGTCAGGGTTGATTTCTTCTATGATCTAACTATTTGTTCTCCTCACTGTCCAGGGAACTCTCAAAACTCTCCTCCAACACCACATCTCAAAGGCATCTATTCTTTCCTTATGGCCCAGCTCTCACAACCCTACATTGCCACTGGGAATACCATTCATTCATTCATTCATTTATTATCCCGCCCCAATCAGGCAAACCTGACTCTAGGCGGCTTACAGAAAAGGGAAAAACTATACATTGCTTTGACTAGACGAATTTTTGTTTGCAATGTGATCTCTCTACTTTTCACTGTGTTCCCCAGGTTTCTCATCACTTGTCTCCCAAGAATCAGTTGCCTTTTTATTTCATGGCTGCAATCCCCATCTGCAGTGAGCTTGGATCCCAAGAAAGTAAAATCTGTCACTGCTTCTATTTCTTCCCCATCTATTTTCCAGGGACTGATAGGGCTTGTTGCCATTTTTATCCTACCTCCCCACCTCTCTGACCTCTGTCAGTGCACAGGACTGGCAGCAAACCTGGGACCAAAATAAGCAGACGCCGGTCCCTTGGTTTCGTTCAGGAATATATTGTAGTACTTGATTACATCAATGGTCACAAAAATAGGCAGTCGCCGTTCGCAAGAAAGAGCATGTTCAAAGCAAGAGCGTATAAAACAAATAACCTGTCTGAATCGGAGCCAAAAGGGCCACAGAGGGAGGGAGGGACTAGAAATAAGGAGCTAGAGAACCACAGTTTGTAATGCCTCCCTGGCTTTCCCTTTGCAGGAATGTCGCCTGAACCGCTCCTCCCACCCCCGGCAGCTTCAAACACGGATCGAGCTTGCTTTGCCTGACCATCCCTGCGTCCGCCAGGACAGGTTTCGAAAGGAGCCCAACTTCGTTGTTTCCCACTACGCAGGCGATGTCTGCTATCAGGTGGAGGGCATGGTGGAAAAGAACAAGGTGCGCCCTTTGATGGTGACCATATCATCGCAACCTAGACTTGAGGTCAGATGTGTATCGACTGCCCCAAGGGGAAGAAGCCTAGTCGCATGATGGCGAATCTTGGCAGTCCAGCTGTTCTTAGGCTTCCATTCCCAGAAGCCCAAGTCTCTGTGAATCCACACAGTACATCCATTCGTGTGGGTCACAGAGACTTGGGCTTCTGGGAACGGAAGTCTAAGGACAGCTGGAGCGCCAGGGTTCACCATCACTGGCCTAGTGGCTGAGATTTGAGCAGAAGAGGGGAAGGCAGAAGCAAGGTGGGAAAGACTGGTTTTTGGCCACACTGGCTGTAGGTTTTTACCAGTAAGTTAAAGGTAATCATCGCCCTTGCTCGAAAGCCAGTTGTATCCAACTCTAGGGTTCAGTGCTCATCTCTGCTTATAGCCAAAGAGCCAGTGCTGTCTGTGTCTGCAGACATTTCCATGGACATGTGGCAGGCATGATTAGACACCAGTCGTGTTACCTTCCCATCAAGGTGGTCCCTATTTATCTACTCACAATTTGTTGCTTTCCAACTGTTAGGTAGGCAGGAGTTGGGACAGGTGACAGGAGCTCATTCCGTCATGCAGTACTCGGGTCTCAAACTGCTGACCTGCCGACCTTCCAGTCATGAAGCTCAGCGTCTTAACCACTAAGCCACCGGAGTCCCTTTTTTTTTTACCAGTCGCAGGGCAAAAATTAAATCATTTCAGATCTCTGGAAACGACGTCTTCTCTCAGATCACGGGCTTGGAAGTTCCTTCCGGCCAAAGGCTGGATTTAATTTCAGAGATTTTTTTTTTAGAGGCTAACGTTTGATGACAAGTTCCGGCCTCAGGCCCCAAAAGGGCCCCCAAAAAAGACCTTCACATCTTCCTGTTGGTAATGAAGTCCTGAGGGAGACAATTCAACCATCCAGAGTCGCAGGGGAACCTCTAATGCAGCTGGACATCACTGAGCAGTTGTAATCTTGGACAAGGGAACCAAATGCCTGTGGCACGGAGAGGTTGAAAGGCCAGATTTGGCCCTAGGGCTGCCAGAATTCTCCACTCAGGATCTTTGAAGTGGTCCAGGATCCTGAAGCTAATTTTTCTAGCTAAGGGAATTTGCCTTCCATCCAGAGTTAAGAGCAGAGTTGATGCCACTTTGACTACTGTGGGTCCATCCTAGGAGTTGTAGTTGGACAAGGAACAGACATTGAAGGAGGATATATGGCTGAGGAACTTGACCTCCCCTACGTCACTTGGAGGACCCTGAATAGGTTGAGGGTCGGAGTCCCTAAATGCAAGACCCACAGGCTCAAGTGGGGACTGTTGGCAGACAGCAGCACAGTGTGAATGTGGAGAGACACAGAGTCTGGCCCATTTATTGATCTGCCAAAAGTACGCATCAATGAGGACTTGGGTTTGGCCAACAGCAAAGCGGAGAAAGTGGCTATGTAGCAAAAAGTCACTCCCCAATGTGTCCCCATTTCATTGTTTTTTCCTTCCTCCCCCCAAATTCTCCTTCGTTTGTACAGCTGGCTTTTAGCAGAAGCCTTAAGCTCTACCTCCATGGGGTGATTCCATTGTTCTTTCTTTCAAATAAAGGACCCTGTTCCCCCGGAAATAATTCTACTGCTCCAGCAATCCAATGACTCTTTGCTTCAGAAATTATTTCTTCCGAGCCAAAAAGCGAACTGCAGTGATTTCAAGATGCAGACGAAGCCGGTTGTCGTTACAGTGGTCTCCAAATTTAAGGTTTGTTTCCTTTGGGTGTTTTTAGTCAGATAGAACACAGTTTCAGAGCTTATGAACTAGAAACTTGAATCCAATGCCTGTTTCACTTGCCTTGTTGAGGAGACTTGACTGCACCCTCCTTTCCTCTCTTTACTGCTCGCTCATAGGGCTCCCTAGAAGAGTTGATGGGGATCCTGTACAGCACTAGCCCACACTACATCCGATGCCTCAAGCCCAATGCTGACTGCAAAGCATCGCTTTTTGAAAGCAACCAGGTAATGCTGGCCTCAGGCATTAGTGAGTTGAGGGTCTACAAGGTGTTTGCTCAAGCGAGCAGTTCTTGATTGATTACCTACAGAGCAAAGAAGGAAGTGTGGGCAGTACTGGTGGCAGAGCTTCCCCTGCTGATCCAAAAGTCATGATGCCCCTGCTGATCCAAAAGTCATGATGCTTTGATGCTGCCCCTGCTGATCCAAAAGTCACGATGCTTTGATGCTGCCCCTGCTAATCCAAAAGTCATGATGCTTTGATGCTGCTCCTGCTGATCCAAAAGTCACGATGCTTTGATGCTTTCAAGCATTGGTTCCCGTCAACCTCTGGCCTCAAAAAGGGTTTGGGAATCAAAACCCTGTCATAGCAGCCTGCTGGATTGTGAGGCGTCCTCAGCTGGTTGAAGGGGCTTCTCTGGAAAACCTTGTCATCTACGTACAGTGGCTGGTGTTCCAGAAAGCCATCGCCACAACCAAGACGTCAACACCTCTCTTGTGGATGTCTGCCATCTTTCAGTGGACAAGACTGCACAGAACAGGAACCCAGTGGGTTGAACAAAGCATAGTTGAAGCGGGTTCCCGAGGTAGTCTTTACAGCTACCCCAGTAAGGTAGAGTAGCATGATCACTGGCCGTTTGTAGATGTAGAACAGGAGTTCCCAACCTTTTCAAGACGGGGGCCAAGTCACACTCTCTCAGCCAGCTTCAAGGGCCAGACGGCCATTTTGCCCTGCCTGCATGATGGGGGCAGCCATTTTGTCCCAACAGCTTCAAAGGGGATGGCCATTTTGTTTCTTGAATGCCCTTGGAATGGGTTGGGGGCCACATGAAATGGTGCCGTGGGCCGGATCCAGCCCATGGCCCTTAGATTGAGAACCCCTGATGTAGAAGCTAAAGATAAGAGCCTGGTGAGAGTCAAACGAAACATTTTTGATGTTGTAGCTCAGTCATTTATTTGCTACTGTGCATCTCTCCTTAAAACCTCACAGGTTCTCCATCAGCTGGAGGCATGTGGCATTGTGGAGGCCGTTAACATCAGCGCTGCTGGCTTTCCGATTAGGTACGGCCACCGAAATATTTCATTCCCTCCCCTTCTTGGTTTAGACTTCCCTAACATTAGATGTAGAGCCCTGGTGGCGCAGTGCTTAAACTGTTGTACTGCACATTAAGCACTACGGGGCAGTATGTAAGTGTAATTGCTATTCATCACTCGTAATAAACCAGTGTTTGTGACTTAAAGTCAAAACAGACAACCAAACAAACTGTAACTTGGTTTGTTTTGGGTTTATTTCTGTTTAGCTCTTTTTCACAATAAACGGTGGGTCTTGATGCACAAACACAGTGTCGTCATGATTTTGCCACAATGATACCCTCCATGGCCCTTCCTTGTTTTCTCTATTAGGCTGATCTTTCTTCCTTCTCCACTTTGGGCAGGATTTCCTTCGGAAGCTTCCTCGAACGTTACAGGGTGCTGAGAAAACTGCAGAAGCGGAACTCCAAAGCCGTGACACATCAAGGAAACGGCTTTCCCTGCATGATAGGAAATGGTATGTTCTCAAACATGAGTCCTTCTCGTGAAAGCATGAAATCTGCCTGAAATTAGCCAGTCTTTCCAGGTTGCCCGATCTCTCCTTCTCTGTCATATTCATTCTTCATTTTAAGGTGTGTCTCCAGCTAAGGGTGATATTTATGATAATTTCTCAATTTTATGTAAAACAGAGGTGGGCAAAGGGAATACCTTTGGACACTCAGAGCCTCCAGGGTGGTACATCTGTGAACTATGCATAGCGCGGAGAGAGCAGATAGGATGCCTTTTCTCTGCCTCATCAATCTCTGGGTGATCCTCTAAAGTTTATTTATGTGACATTGATTACCATAGGGCAGTGATGGCAAACCTCGGCACTCCAGGTGTTCTTGGGAGTTCAATTCCCAGGAGCCCAAGTCTCTGTGAATCCACACAAATGGGTTTACTGCACTTTCGCGCAGTAAACCCATTCATGTGGATTCACAGAGACTCGCGGCGGTAGGATGATATCCACCAGTTTGAATTGCATTCGCTAGTCAAGCCTATTAGGCTATTGGAGTACAGGCAACTGTCCTTCTGCTCCTCTACCGAAGTCCCCACAGACATCCAGTTGGATGCAGTGAGATACTCAACGTAGAGTTAGACAGGACTGCCTGTAGAAATCCCAGAGGTAAAAGTCACCCTTGCTCAAAAGCCAGTCGTACCTGACTCTAGGGTTCAGTGCTCATCGCTGTTTATAGCCAAAGAGTCACCGCAGTCTGCGTCTGCAGACGTTTCTGTGGAAATGTTGCAGGCACGACTAGACACCAGAGCCCACAGAATGCTGTTTACCTTACCACCGAAGCTGTCCCTGTTTATCTACTTGCTATTTCTTACTTTCGAACGGCTAGGTTGGCCGGAGCTGGGATAGAGACGGGAACTCACTCCGTCGTGTAGTACTCGGGTCTCGAACTGCTGACTTGCTGTCTTCCAGCCAGCGCCTTAACCACCTGAGCCACTGCAGCTCCTAGAAACCTCAAGAACCCGGGTCCTATTTGTCGGGACTTGTGGGTGAGCCTTCAGTGTTGCTTTCCCCTGTACCTTTCAGCAATCAAGTTCCAAGTGAGAGTGTGTAATACAGAGATTAGGAAGAATGAGCAGGTCAGGTTTTACTTTGACAGGGTGCTGGATTTGGGGTTTCTTGACACCGAAATGGGACTGAACAGTCGCCTTTTATTTAGTCTTGATTAAACGTGAAAGAGAGCCACAGGTCTTCTCTCTATGGAGGAACCGCTTGTTACTGCCTTTGGGGCCCTTCTCTGTTATGTTTCCATCCAACGTCTTTCCCTCTGGGCTTTTGGTCTCTCTAGCTCTCCCAGGATCCTCCTCCTCTTGGCAAAGCCTGCCTTTCTTTACGGGAGTCTCTCTTCTCTTCCAAGCGGCGACCTTCTCTCCTCTTTCTTTGCTTTAGCAAAACAAGGCCCGGTGGCAGAGGTAAGCCTAGATTAGCAAAGGCGAACGTGGTAGAGTAGGGCCTTCCAAAATAGAATAGTAGTGCTCCTTCCGCACAGCGAATCGTCTGTATGCAATTTATCCAGCAAAAAAGAGGAAGGTTGAGAAGCTGAATTCTACCCTCCCTGTTTTTCTCTGCTCTCTATAATGTAATGGTTAGAGCGTTGTTATCCACAATTCTGTTCTTGGACTTCAATTCCCCAAAGTACTGATCAGTCACTGTACTGACTTAGGCTTCTGGGAATTGAAGTTTGGAAAGTGAAGTTTGGGAAACACATGCGGGTTAGCAAATATTACTTGGTTCCTAATCATCCTCAACTACAACACTGTGTCCCTTTGGTCTTGAGTGGCCATACATAGAATATGTCAAAACGAAGAACCGCTCCCATTAGAGGATTTTAAACCGCACCAGTTAATAAGGAACTCACGTGCGATTGATTTAAACCCCACGATGTGCAATGGGCCAAGATCCTGCCTCCATTCCATGCCTTCTGGCCTTCAGGAGCTATAGATGCATTGAGATCTGTTCAGTGACTGCAAGGTTGTTTGTTTTTTAAAACTTCAAGAGGAACATTGAAAAGTTTGTTTTTCAGATTCTTAGAAGTTAGGTTGGATACTGCTCATGAGGGGGCATGTGAGGTTGTGGCCTAGAATTCCCAAGCGTGTGGTGTTTGTTCCCCAATAAGATATTATTAGAATGGGCACTTTTCCCTTTCTGATCCTTTCTGATCCTCATAGGTTGGGGAGCGACGCCTCCTTCGGAAGAGGAAGACCACACTTTACGCTCTACCGTCCAGGAAGTCCTGCAAGAAATCTGCCCCTCCGCTTCCTCCCTTGCGCTGGCAGAAGGCAGGCCCTGGGCTGCACCGTTTTACTGTGGCAAGACCAAAGTGTTTCTGACAAATCCGACGGTAAGCAATGGTTGTGAGTATTGGAGGAGAAGCCCTTGATTCAGCCCTGGGGAGATCAGGGGGGTCTCGCTAGGAATGTGACTGAGCGTACATTGAAATTCTGTACATCAAAACAACCCACCCACCCTTGTCCTTAAACAGTCATTTCTTGGGAATCTTTGCTTGAAGGAAGCAAGTTCCATGGGTGCAAAGAGGGATGTTAACGTGGTGATCCTCTCGTTTTCCACTGCAGCTGGAGCGGCTGGAAGCTGACAGGGCAAAGTTCTTGTCCCATAAAGCCTTCTGCATCCAGTGTTGCTGGCGGAGATTTAAGCACCAGAAGCGGGCGAAAGAGAGTCATTCGGCTACGGTCATCCAGTCCGGTGAGATGGGGGGGGGGGGGAGAATGGGGGAGTCAGGGAGGGAAAGGGGCTTCCAGACACTTGGATGGACTCTAGAAAGCCCTTCTTAATGCCATTTCTCTTCTCCTTCCCTGCGACCCCCTAATCTTCATTAGCCGTTCGCTCTTGGCTGGCCAGGAATCACTTCCGGAGGCTACGGAAAGCAGTTAGGCTCATTCAACGGGCCTGGAGGAAATGGCAGGTAAAAGAGCCACACCAAGTCATTTTCTTTACTTCGTCTTTGACCCCTTTCGGGTGTTGAGGGCAGAGATAAGGTTCCTGTTCTAGGCAAGGAGGGGGGAACCTTCCCAGCAGATGTAAGGAAAATAAACAGGACCCCTGCGGTTCTTAGCTCTGCTGGCTGGGCAGAGGGAGCTAGAGCAGGGAGTCCCCAACCTTTTCAAGCCAGGGGCCGGGTCACGCTCCCTCAGTCAGCTTTGAGGGCTGGACGGCCATTTTGCCCTGCCTGCACGATAGGGGTGGCCATTTTGTTCCAACAGCTTTCAAAGGGGTGGCCATTTTGAGTGCCCTTGGAGGGGGTGGGGGGCACATGGAATGGTGCCACGGGCTGGATCCAGCCCATAGGACTTTGGTTGGGAACCCCCAGGCCGTAGCTTGGGCACCCCTGTCCTATATATATACTTCTATATGTCCTATAGGTATGTACTTATGAGATCAACTCAGTAGAATAGACTCCCAGAGAAGAAGCTCTATCGTTTGCTTTCCCCAATGTTATGATTAAACAGAATCAAAAGTTGCAGGTGGAAATCATTATTTGAAAGGCTTGTGAATATTTATCCCATGTCAGCTTATGTTTTTACAAAGCAAAACATTAGAGATATTGTGAATAGTAACAGACCAGCCTAAGTAAAAGATGGGGTGCTAAGTGTTTCCTTGGGAACAGTTGTCTAAATAAAAGTTTTTTGAAGCTGTTCCAATATTCATTAAGTCTGATTAATGTGATTACTTAAGTGTGAAGAAAGGCAGTGCATTTCAGAAGCGTGAAAATCCACCTGCAAGCGTTTCTCGTCTTGTTTAGCCGAGGAAGATGGACTCTCACATTCTTGGGGTTAATTCTGAGTGGTTAATTCCACTTCCGCCCTTCCTGGTTCCTCATTTGCTCACACGGAATGTTTTTGCCTTCCGCAGGCCAAGATGGACAGCTTGGCAGCAGAAGAACTGGACGGCAGCGATGGAAAGTCCATCCTGTCTTTCTCGAACCCGACGGGCCACGAGCGGGAGAACAGCTTTGCCTGGCCCTTGGGTGGACTGATCCAGTTCTGGCCTCTTGGCCTCGTCATGACGGTGGGGGGGCTCCAGAGAGAGGCCGCCCTCCTGACCTGCCTCCGGGTTCTGCAGAGGACGGGTGCCTACAAGGTGGAGAGCAGGCCAGCACTGCCCGGCGTCACCTCCGTCCGAGCCCTTCCCCAGGTAAGTGAGGCTTTTCCCTCTTCTGCAGAACTGAAAAGTGGAGACTGGAGATGTCCTGCTTCTTCTCTCAGGCAGAAAAACCACCCTTTCCCCCCTTCCTCCCAAGAGCTTTTATGCAGCAAAGGTTAGGCAGTCTCTTTTTTCCCCCATGGCTACCTTCTGGGACTGTGGTGGCTAAGATGCTGATCTTGACAACTGGAAGGTCAGCAGTTCAAAACCCGAGTAGTGCATGATAGTTAGCTCATGTTTGTCCCAGATCCTGCCAACTTAGCAGTTCAAAAGCAAGGAATTGCAACTAGATAAATAGCACATAACACCATGTATAGCACTGTGGTGTGGGTAAGGGTTGGGTGGTGGTTAATTGTCTGTTGGCTTGTTTTACTTCATTTTGATGTGATGAAAATAATAATAATTAAAAAAATTTAAAGCAAGAAAGTAAAACTAGATAAATAGGTACTGCTTCGGCAGGAAAGGTAACAGGTCTCCGTGCACTCCGGTGTCTATTCATGCTTGCCACATGAGCACGGAAATGTCTGCAGGCTCTTTGGCTGTAAACAGAGATGAGGACCTAACCCTAGAGTAAGCTACGACTGACTTTCTAGCAAGGGTGGCCTTTTCCTTCTTGCAGGCTGGCTGCTCACCTCCGTTTTGCACCCAACCTTTCCCCAAACGCTTGTGTGTATTTGTGAGGGCAAAACTCAACATAAAGGCCATTCTCAAGCCATTTTGAAAGTGAAGCATATGGTGTATATACTCGAGTATAAGCTGAGTCTTTTAACTGGAAGACAGAATCAGAAGCCAAACGCCAGTATTTCACCCAGGTTTGCTTTCCTACCCCGCAGGGCTCTGTCAAGTTCCACTGCAGGAAATCTCCACTGCTCTACGCCGACACTCGGCCGCACACGCACGGCAGCACCATGACCGGCCTCAACCTGATCCTCCTCGACCGCCGAGCTCTGCTCGCAGCCTGAAAGTGGACTTAGGACACACGTCTTATTTAACTCTTCTTCCATATTTTAACAATGCCCCCCCCTTTTTTTTCCAGGCAATCTGGGGTCACACAACACCTGGACATGGGGTAGACGGCAACAAAAGCAAAGTTCTGGCCTGGGCCAAAACTTGGGAATTATTTTTTAAAAAAATAAACTTTTTTTAAACAGTATCATCTCCATTCTGCAGTTGTTTAAAATATATGTAACTGATTGCAATGCCCCCATTTGAGGGGAAAAAAAGAACAGGATGAAAGTAGAGCTTATTTATCGCAAAGTGCCAACACAGCAATGAGGAAGGAAATGCTCCTATCGGCCTGCTGGGCAGAGCGAACTCTGTGCTGGGGGGAGGAAGCGCTCCCATTGGGCTGCTGGGCAGAGGTATGGACTCATGTTAAAAACAAGAGGTCGGAGCACGAGAACACACAACAGTTCACTTTAAAGCAGGGCTGCGCAAACTATGGATCCAGCTCCCGGTGCCAATTCACTCAGCCCATGCCACCCTTGTCGCTCCCATGCATTTTTACTTCCACTTCCTGGAGCGACAAAGGCCAGCTAAATTAGCATCGGGAGCTGGATCCAGTCTGTGGGCCGTAGTTTGGGCGCCCCTGCTTGAAACAAATCCAGGGCAATCGCACCTTCTGCTAGGACAGTCCTTCCATGATGCCGAGGGAACCCTCTCACCCCACCCCACCCCATGACGGACGAAGTCCCTCTGTTTCTGCTTCTCGGCCCACGTCAGTCAGGGAGTCTGTTCTCCTTCTCAGGGGGCTCCACGATTTGGAGGCAGCAGTCAGCAAACTCCACAAAGAGGGGCTCCTGCATGCACGTCTTCAGGAGGGCATTCTTGTCTTCTGCTCGGTCTACCTGGACAAGCAGCTGCTGGAGGTGGGGGTTGTAGAGGAGACCTTTGAGCTCTTCCGATTTCCCTAAATTAAAAGAAGACACAGAGGTCCGTGAACTGGGAGATTTGTGGCCCTATGGTTCTCTTGCACCATGTTGGTCCGTATCATAATTTCGTGTCAGAAATTATTCTGGGTTAGATTTTTACTGGAGAAACTCTGCTCAGGGGGAACACCCACATGAGGCTCATGCCCCCCCAAGATCCTTTCCCCATCAAAGTGGTACCTCTTTCTCGACTTGCAATTTCTTGCTTTCGAGCGGCTAGGTTGGCAGGAGCTGGGAAGGAGACGGGAGCTCAAACCGTCATGCAGTACCCGGGTCTCGAACTGCCAGCCTTCCAGCTAACAAGGCGAGCTTCTTAACCACCAAGCCACCACAGTCAGTCTTGGCTGACTGACTTGCCTACAAGGTTGGGACCTTTGCTCTGGGGTAGAAGGTTCGAGCCCCGGCATCTCCCGAGAGCTAAAACAAGCAAACGGGGCTGGGGCTGGACAGGCCTATGTCCTAACGTCACAAGGCAGTACGTTTTCTTCGTTAACTGGAGCAAGACTCTCACTCGGGGCTTTGCCTGGAGAAGGTTTTGATCTGGGAATCTCCATTTGCGAAGAGATCAAACTCTAGGTCTTGGCAAATACCCTTCCAACTGTCCGTGAGGACCCACGTTTGGACTTTCCTGGGCACTAATAAACCCCCAAGTCTTGTTAACAAAACCCAAGAGCTCACCTAACAGCTGAAGTCTCTGAAGGGCCACTTTGTCATTCTCATCATCCTCTTCTGTTAAGATGTCATCCACAGACCAAGGGCTTCCTAAAGAAAAAGCAGGGAGGGCGCAAGCAGCAAAGATTAGCCGAGGTCAGCTTTGAATGGGAACTGGACAAATGTATATAGACCTGTGATGGTGAACCTTGGCACTCCAGGTGTTCTTGGGCATCAGTTCCTAGAGTGCCAAGATTTGCCATCACTGTTAATAGGACATCAGTCATGGGGGTCTGCTATCCCACAGACCGATTTCAAGCCTAAAAGGCCCCTTTCAAATACCACATGGGCTAAAATAGGCCACTTTTTGACACAACCCCTCTGACTTTCTGTGATCTTTGACCGATTCCCCCTAAATCACATGGTTTGAAGATAGATCTATGGCCAGCTGGATGCAGAAAGCAAATGATAGTTTTGCAGTCATGTGACTTCACACCAAACCCCCCGCCCTGCCCCCGGTGACTTTCGGTCAACCCCTCCCCCCCTAAAATGGTCACATGGTATTTGAATGAGCCCCCAAGCACTATTCTCCTTCCTGTCCTGACGGCAAGATTCCTGGTGTCAACACTGGACTGGCGACTGGAGCCACAGAATACAGTCAACTGAGCATATAAAAATAATAATGAGTCCATGTGCCTCAATTATTTGACCCAGAGAATTGGGGACTTTGGCCCTAATACATAATTTTGTGTCACAAATTAATCAGGGACGGAAGGGTTTTTGCTGGAGAAACTCCGCTCAAGGAATGCCCAGATGCTCCTTTCATGTCCCTGAGATCTTTCCCCTCCCAAGTGGACCCTATTGATCTACTTGCAATTTCTTGCTTTCGAACTGCTAGGTTGGCAGGAGCTGGGACAGAGACAGGTGCTCATTCAGTCAGGCACTACCTGGGTCTCGAACTGTCAACTTGCCAGCCTTCCAGCTAACAAGGTGAGCTTCTTAACCACTGAGCCACTGCAGTCCCTTTGGCCTTGAAAATCACTGGGTGAACTCAGTACCGTATATACTTGACTATAAGTCGCCCCAGATATAAGTCAAGGTACCTAATTTAGGCCTCTAACACTAGGAAAATAGATTAACCCTAGTATGTCACGGTAAAAAATGCAGCAGCTGCTAGTGAGTTTCAGTAAGTAAAATACATGAAAATATGGTAAAATAAATTAATCTAGACGTTTGTGTGGGTATGTTTTTGAGTGTTTATGTTGACCCGAGTATAAGTCGAATGCCATTTTTGGAACTGATTTTGAGGGCTAAAAACCCGACTTATACTCGAGTATATATGGTAATTCTCTCTCTCTCTTTCAGCCTGAGGTTTTGTGTAAGTAAAAAAGAAATAAGAATGGCCGGCTGCCTCTAACTCACCGGACGAAAGAAATACAAATACAGTAATACCCCGTATAACGCGAGTATCATATAGCGTTAAGACCGCATAACGTTACAAGATTTTCGGAAAAATCTTGTATCGAATAACGTGATTTTTAACGTTATATGATACAGTCGTTCTTAGCAGCAGGGTGGGTGGAAAGCTGAACGGGTTTCTCCGTTCAGCTTCCCAGCCACCCTGCAGCTACGGAGGCAGGGGTGGGGAGTCTGGAAAGCTGACGGGGGGCTCCCCCGTCGACTTACCCAGCCACCCCACAGCTGCGGAGGCATGGGCGGGTGGCTAGGGAAGCCGACAGGGAGTCCCCGTCAGCTTCCCCAGCCATCCTGCAGCTGTAGATCGGGTCCTCTGATCTCTCTGGAGGTGTTTCTGGGCTTCCCCGACGTCCTGAGCCAGTGCAGCAAGCCAGAATGTCAGAGTTCGAATCCCGACATTCTGGCTGGCTGCACTGGCTCAGGACGTCGGGGAAGCCCAGAAACACCTTGGATCGGGTCCCCACACCTCCCTGGACCCGGCGGGGGGGTCAGACACCCCAAAATTGGTAAAAAAAAATGGACTTTTTTTTTTTTTTACCAATTTTGGGGTTTCTGACCCACCCACCCCCGCCGGGTCCAGGGAGGTGGGCAGACACGATCCAAGCTTTTTCTGAGCTTCCCCGACGTCCTGAGCCAGTGTAGCAAGCCAGAATGTCAGAGTTTGAATCCCGACATTCTGGCTTGCTGCACTGGCTCAGGACGTCGGGGAAGCCCAGAAACACCTTGGATCGGGTCCCCACACCTCCCTGGACCCAGCGGGGGGGTCAGACACCCCAAAATTGGTAAAAAAACGGACTTTTTTTTACCAATTTTGGGGGCTCTGACCCCCCAGCCGGGTCCAGGGAGGTGTGGGGACCCGCTCCAAGCTGTTTCCAAAGTTCTCCCACCTCCCTGGAGGCTGCAGCAAGCCAAAATGTCAGGATTCAAATCCCGACATTCTGGCTTGCTGCAGCATAAAAGAGGGTGGGGGAAGTTCAAAATTAGCGCGCATCGGGTCTCCCGACCTCCCTAGAGCTGATGCGCGCTAATTTTGAACTTCCCCCACCCTCTTTTATGCTGCAGCAAGCCAGAATGTCGGGATTCGAATCCTGACATTTTGCCTTGCTGCAGCCTCCAGGGAGGTGGGAGAACTTTGGAAACAGCTTGGAGCGGGTCCCCACACCTCCCTGGACCCGGCGGGGGGGGGGGGGGGGGGTCAGAGACCCCAAAATTGGTAAAAAAAAAAGTCCATTTTTTTTACCAATTTTGGGGTGTTTGACCCCCCCGCTGGGTCCAGGGAGGTGTGGGGACCCGATCCAAGGTGTTTCTGGGCTTCCCCGACGTCCTGAGCCAGTGCAGCAAGTCAGAATGTCGGGATTCGAACTCTGACATTCTGGCTTGCTGCACTGGCTCAGGACGTCGGGGAAGCCCAGAAACACCTTGGATCAGGTCTGCCCACCTCCCTGGACCCGGCGGGGGGGGGGGGGGTCAGAAACCCCAAAATTGGTTAAAAAAAAAGGATGTTTTTTTTTTACCAATTTTGGGGTCTCTGACCCCCCCGCCGGGTCCAGGGAGGTGGGGAAACCCGCTCCAAGCTGTTTCCAAAGTTCCCCCACCTCCCTGGAGGCAGCAGCAAGCCAAAATGTCAGGATTCAAATCCCGACGTTCTCGCTTCCTGCAGCCTCCAGGGAAACAGGGCTTTTTTTAACATTGTGTGTTCAATGTATCGCACAACGTTAAAAACCGGATAACGACGGGACTTGTGGAACCAAGTCATAACGTTATTCGGGGTACTAGTGTATACCTAATTTTTAAAAATCTAAACTTAAATACATTAAAATAAGGACTAACAGTCATTATCACTATGGTGTTATTTAAATCAGTTGTAGATTTAAAGAAAAACTAGCTTATTTAATCAATCACAAAATTAAATCGTTTTGTTCCACAATAGAAAACACTCCTTTTGAACAAGAAATCCAAGAAAGTGATAAATACCTTCAGCATTTAACCGTTTCTCCCTCCAAGTCTCCTGCGAAGCATCTGAATTTGAAGCCTGCAGGCTCTGGTCAGCTTTGGACCTGCATTGTTCTGTTCAAATGCCAAACACATCCCATTAACTCCAAGCCCAGAGGTGTGAAGGTGAGAAAGAAAGGTTAGCCGGGGCCTCCTTTGTGGTAGCCCCACAAAACTTTCTGGCTGCAGAGGGAGAGATTTGGAAGTTCTACCCCACCGTTGCGTCTCCCAAAAGAGCGAGCCAGCCAGTGTAGCGTTGAGTTAAGACCCAGATATTCCCCCCTAGAGCAGTGGTTCCCAACCTTTTTATGGCCACGCCCCACCTAGGTATCTCTAAAATTCTGACATATAGTTCTTATTCATGTGGAGAAATCCTAAAGGGGAATTCATTGTTAATAACTCGTTCTCAAATTGCCCCCCTAAATCAGAAATGACTTGACAAGGCTTGCGCATCTTGATTAGCTACGCTTATTAAGACAGCTTGCTGGGTCATGGAATGCTGCGAGTTTGAGTCCAACATCTGGAAGGCCTCATCCAGCCCTGAACGAAGAGCTGATGTCAGTGGAAGTCAAGCTAGGAAGGCCCAGCTGTTGAACCTCTAATTTTTACCACCGCATCAGGCTGAGCAAGCAAACTGGGTCTTCTTTCAGTATCGAAAGTTTGTACGGGACAGAATTTGGAATTAGGGGGTCTGTAGTAGAAAAACCTCTGCAGGATCACAGATTACCCACTATGCAGTGGTGTGGCATAGCAGGGGTGGTCGTCCCTGGGCGGCACTTTTGGGGGGCGGGGGGCAGCAAAATTTCACAATAAGCAATAATATCTTGTAATCTGAACTAAAAATTTGAACCATTTAATTTCATATTTTTGTCATACCTGCAATTCAGACTGATTAAAATGAACCTAGAACTTTTTATTATTTAACCTGTGACGGAACCGGGGATTCCCCTTTCTTTAAATGAGTGTTGTCATCTCGCTCGCTCTAACGACTGGCAACATCGTCTGTACTAAAACCAGTTGCCTTGCGGTAGTTACCTATGTTTTATTTTGTCCTCGGATTGTTCAAAACAAACATTCAGCGAGAATTAATTCTTTCATCTAAAGAATAGAGTCCAATATTGTCTAATAACACCTGCAAATTAGGATACGGTGCGAGGAAGTCCCTTCAGGGAAGACCGTCCGTGACGGCGAATTTGGCCTACGCCCCGGGCGGCAGATACCCACGCTACACCACTGCCACTTTGGCCAAATTTAAACAAGCCACAGGTAATGCAGCTTCCCCTCCTTGTCTGGGGAGAACAATAAATTAGTGCCAACCTGAAAGTGAGGATTTGCAAAGTGTCTGCTCAAAATTCTGCTTATTTGAAAGGGAGGGGGGATTTCCTAAATATAGCAATAGTAATTACAGCCTATATACCGCACCCCTAGCAGTTAGTGCACTCTCTGGGCAGTCCACAAGGTAATTTGCACTTTGTCCCAACACACTTGACTACTCATTTTACTGACCATGGAATGATAGAAGGCTGAGTCAACCTTGTGCCCAGTCAGGACTGAACTCGCATCATGAGCAGAGTTTTGGCTGCAGTACAGCGATTTAACCACCAGGACTCATGCAAAATGAGCCACAGCTGCAAAGCCCAGAAATTACCTAAGACAGTGATGGTGAACCTTGGCACTCTAGGTGCTCTTGAACGTCAATTCCCAGAAGTCCTAATCAGCAGGAGTGCTGACTTGGGCTTCTGGGAATTGAAGTCCAGGAACACCGGGAATGCCCAAAGTGTGGCAACACAGACCCAAGAGAAGAGGCATAACCTTGACTGCTGTTCTGTCTATGCACAATCCAACCCACCAAGTTCAATAAAACTTCCAAGTTCAGTCACAGAAGTGCAAGTCATCTTTCGCAGGGGGAGCAGGAACTCAACTCACCTTTGTGTGTCTTGTAGCAGGGCACAGAACAACTGAAATACACAAAAAAGGAAATTAAGCCATTAGCCCCAGACATCAGTAAAAGGAGAGGTGGGTGCTTGTGCTAGATCTGTGACGGCAAACCTTGGCACTCCAGATGTTCTTGAATTGAAGTTCAAGAACACCTGGCATGCCAAAGTTCACCATCACTTTGCTAGAGTATCCATTCTCCCACTTAGGATACAGGTATCGGTGTGACCCCTGGAAATGTTACTTTTCCAGACTACAACTAGCCATTGTTGTTAAAATAAAGGGAAGGTCCATCCACTCTTAATTAGTGACTCCTCTAGGTTCAAATCCAAGCCCCAGTGAGGAAGGACCTCGATTCTGAGAAAATGGGCTTGTCGGCCTTCAAACTCAGAATCTCTTTTTATTTAATTATTTATTTAATTATTAGTTCAAAATTATATTTTAGCAGTTTATTTGCCTTTTCAGGTTCTTTCTGATCCTACAGCTCCGATTCCTGCTGCCCCAGCCAACTCCTAAGTTTTAAAGGTATAAATTCCAAGTTGCTGCAAGTCAATTCTTAGGGTTCTGGTTTAACAGGAAGGGGAAAAGGGGCCCACACGTGGGTTGTCC
This sequence comes from Furcifer pardalis, assembly GCA_030440675.1. NCBI lineage: Eukaryota > Metazoa > Chordata > Lepidosauria > Squamata > Chamaeleonidae > Furcifer > Furcifer pardalis. The sequence goes on along the minus strand of CP126891.1, from coordinate 24,646,555 downwards.
AGATGTTGAACTCCAATTCCCATGATCCTCTGCCAATGACTAAGACTGATGGAAGCCGCAGTCTGAGAGCATCTGGAGCGGTGCCACACCTCCCCTGCCTCGGATTAAGAATCCAAGGCAGTTACCCCCAAACAGAAGTGGTGGAGGGCATCCTTTGGCCAACCACTTAGGCTCTAAGTCAGTGGTTCTCAACGTGGGGCCCAGGCCCCACAGGGGGATTTCCATTTCCCAGAAGCCTCAGTCAGTCCACTGGCTGATCAGTGCTTTGGGGGATTGAATTGGGATTCTGGGAACTGAAGTCCAAAGGTTAGGAAGCAAAGGTAAAGGTTTCCCTTGCTCGAAAGCTAGTCGTATCCGACTGTAGGATTCAGTGCTCATCTCTGTTTCAAAGACGAAGAGCCAGCGCTGTCCGCTTCGGCAGACGTTTCCATGGTCATGTGGTAGGCATGACTAGACACAGAACGCTGTTTACCTTCCCACCGAAGTGGTCCCTGTTTACCTACTTGCAATGTCTTGCTTTCGAACTGCTAGATAGGCAGGAGCTGGGACAGAGACGCTGCTCTAAATTAAGAGCTCCTGAGCATACGCAAAGTGCCTTCCTCCTCTAACGCCCATACAACCCATTCCTGCGGGCAGACCCGCGAAAGAAACAACCACAAATCCACCAACCCCCGACCCAAGCAACACGGACTGCAACTCCTATTATGCCCTGCCAAGACGGCCAGAGGGGATAATGGGAGGTGTAGTCCGACGCCATTTTATGACTTGATGTCCCGGACTCACTATCTCTCCCGACAAGCCGGGCAGCGGTATTTAGCGACGCTCCGGCCTCGGCAAACGACGCAGCCATTGCCACCGACTCCCCGCGGCTCCATGGCGGGCGGCTCCTAACCTAAGGCGCCACGTGGGTGGGAGCCTCACTCGCTTCCGGGTCTGCCTCCTGGGCGGAGCTTCGGCTCCAAGGCCGGCTTAGCCGAGCGGCCGAGCTAGTCGATTGCTGCTTCAGAGAGTACAGATTGATTTTTTATTTTTAGTTTAAAAATAAAATGCCAGGGCGCTTGATAGAAAGAAAACCAAAGCTGGGAGTTCAGTCCGCCCTGCTTTGCCTCCTTGACAAGGGGCTGGGTTTGATTGAAGATACCCTGGATTGCCAGAAAGACAAAGAATTGCAAATCCAACCTAATTTTTTTAAATACAGGTAGTAGCCATTTTAGTCTGTGGTTCAGGCATATCAGAAAACAAAAAAGTAATAAAACAGTAATAAATCCAACCTAGCAGTTCGAAAGCAAGAAATTGCAAGTAGATAAATAGGGACCACTTCGGTAGGAAGCAGGGAAGGTAACAGCCTTCCCTGCGCTCCGGTGTCTAGTCGTGCCTGCCACATGACCACGGAAACGTCTGCAGAAGCAGACAGGGCTGGCACTTCGTCTTTGAAACAGAGATGAGCACTGAACCCTAGAGACAGATACAACTGGTTTTCGAGCAAGGGAAACCTTTACATCAAATCAAGCCGGAACTGTCTTTGGAGGCAAAAAAAAAATGATGACGTTGAAACTTTCCTATTTGGACACCTCATGAGAAAGCAAGACTCTTTATCTTTTCCAAGATAATAAAGATGGGAAAGGTGGAAGGCAGCAGGAAATGAGGAAAGCCAAATGTGAGATGGATTAACTCCCTCACGCCTTTGATCTTACAAGAGCTGAGCAGGGATGTTGAGGACTGGACTTTTGGAAGATCACTCATTGATAGGGTCGCCATATCGTGTACCAACAACAAGAGGGTCCCTTCTAGCTGTGCAGGTGTAAGATGATAACCCCCCCCCCCTTTTGAAGGGCTGAAAATAAAATATAGTAATCCCAGCCAGGAAAGCCAAAAGGTTGTAAATTCAATCTTGATTAGGCATTAAGGTTGACTCATCCTTCCATCCTTACAGTACTGTATATTCACAGGAAAGACCCTGAGAAGTTAAGGGTAAAACCCAACAGTATTCCATATATGGGTTAAGATCCACTGCAATCATTTTTTCCACTGAAATGCAAAATTAACTATTTAAACAATACAGTTATGAATATAATGAGTTGTTTAAGAACCACTGCTTACTAAAATGTTGACATTTTAAAATGTCGGTCCTCCGTTCTGATTTGACTGGGGTGGTGTCTATAGTTTTATGGTGTTTGATTTGCTCTATTTAACGTCGTGAGCTGCCCAGAGTGGGAGTGTATACCTCTCTGGGTGGGGTATAAGCCTAATAAATAAAAATAAAATAAATATTATTCTTATTCATTTGTATAGTCCACACCTCCTTAAATAAGTTCAAAGCAGTGTAACTTCACCTACATGAGCCAGTGTTCCAATGGAGAAGGAGTTCTTGACTTTTTTAAACCGGGGTCACACTACCTCAGACAGCTTCAGGGGCCAGACAGCCATTTTGCCCTTCCTCTACCACATGGCACTTCCTGGTGTGGTGGAGGCGGTGGGGGCCCCACATGAAATGGTGCCATAGGTCACATCTGACCCACAGGCCGTAGGTTGAAAATCCCTGCAATAGAGCATAAAGTGTACGTACTGCATCCATTAATACATGTGCAAATATACAGTACTCTCATTTCAACTTTTCTTTAAGCAGATTAAACCTATGCTATTTGCTGTTCCATTTTTTCAAACATTTTCACAAAAGAAACTGCATTTTCCTGCTTTATTAGATAAGCTGATCATATACAGGGCAGGTATTAATGGAAGCAAAACATTACTGTAATGAATTGAGTATATACTGCAATCAATTAAACAGACATGGAATCAAACCACATTAACAACAGAAACAACAATAATTCTTCCTCAGATCAAAATACTGCTTTTATTCTAATAGCAGGGGTGGTGGTGGACTGGTCATAGTCCTGTTGGGGGTTTACACTGGTGTAAGTGTTACTACATGAATCAGTGCAGTGAATTGCAGTTTACATTTATCATTGTATACCAAATCAAATGACCAGCATGAAATGAGGAATGCAAGAGATAACTTATTAACCCATGACAATTCACTACTAAAATTTAGGCAATTATATTTAAATTAAATCCCCCAGAATGATTTTGCCAACGTCCTTCCCTAGACATTACTTGAACAGCAGATAGATCTTCTCGTGTCTCTATCCCCTGTGAAAATACAGTTCACTTTAAGATCTTATATTTTCAGCATGACCAATGGTTTTCTTCCAACTGAGTACATACATATACTGTACATTCGCCAGGTTTGTTCCAGTGCTAGATAGGAAATACTGTACGTTTATCCTCATCTTTCTTTCGCTTGGGAACTGTCCGGGCATTTTGGTGCTGAAGTTGGTCAGCTTTGGAACCTTTAAAAAAAATCTGCATTCAGCCCCAGATGACTGCAGTGGCTCAAGTCACTAAGATACTGACTGGGAGGCGGAAGGTCAGCAGTTCGATTCCCGAGTACTGCAGGATGGAATGAGCTCCTGTCTCTGTCCCAGCTCCTGCCAACCTAGCAGTTCGAAAGCAAGAAATTGCAAGTAGATAAATAGGGACCACTTCGGTCGGAAGGTAACAGCGTTCCATGCGCTCCGGTGTCTAGTCATGCCTGCCACATGACCATGGAAACGTCTGCAGAAGCAGACAGCACTGGCTCTTCGGCTTAGAAACAGAGATGAGCACTGACCCCTAGAGTCGGATACGACTGGCCAACTGGCTTTAGAGCAAGGGAAACCTTTACTATATTCTTTTATGCTACAGCTCACAGAACTGTAAAACTCGTTTCACCAACAGTCTAAAAAAGTAGTCCAAAAAAATTAACTTTACCAAGTTGAGATCCGCCAAGAATGAGCAAAAGAATCACACTGATATATAGTACTGCCCATAGCGTTTAGTGCACTCAGGAGAGGGGTGGTGGTTCACAAGTTAATTTTACTTGTACTTATTTCACTGGCCTCGGAAGGATGGAAGGATGAGTCAACCTTAATTCCTGGTCAGGATTGAATTTACAACCTTTTGGTTGCAGGAGAGCAGTTTAACCCCGGGCTCCTAAAAAATTACCTGTTCCCTGCATATAGAGATGTCATACTGCAGCCCTACCTCGGATAAAGTTGCAGTGAACCTAGTAGTACAGTACTTCTAAATAGGTATGTATAGACACATATACCTGGAAGCAGTGACAGACTTCACGTTCTTGGGATCTAAGATCACTGCAGGTGGTGACTGCAGCCATGAAATAAAAAGAGGCTTACTTTTTGGGAAGAAAGCTATGGCAAACCTAGGCAGCATAATAAAAATGTAGAGGCATCCTGCCAACAAAAGTCTGCAGAGTCAAAGCAATGGTCTTCCCAGTAGTCATGTATGACTGTGAGAACTGGACCCTAAGGAAGGCTGAGCGCAGAAGAATAGACGCCTTTGAGATGTGGTGCTGGAGAAAACTCTTGAGAGTCCCCTGGACTGCAAGGAGATCAAATCAGTCCATCCTGAAGGAAATCAACCCCAGCTGCTCCTTGGAAGGACATATAAGGAAGCTGAAGTTCAAGTACTTTGGCCACCAAATGAGAAGAGAGGACTCACTTGAGAAGGCTTTGATGCTGGGAAAGATTGAAGGCAAAAGGAGAAGGGGGAGACAGAAGATGAGATGGCTAGATGGCATCGATGAAGTGGTGGATACAAATACAAAATACAAATCTGGGCAGGCTTCATATGATGGCAGATGACAGAGGAGCCTGGCATGTGGTGGTCCATGGGGTCGCAAAGGGTCGGACCCAACTGTGCAACTGAACAACAAGAAGACGGTATAGGATTGAAACCAGAGTCAGACATCAATATGGATATTTTGAGATGCTTGGATGAAAATCCCCAGGCTTCTCATCCTTCCAGTGTTGGGTAATCTCACACCTTCCCTATGGCCTGGACTTCGATGCGATTGTTAGAAGGACCTTTCAGAGACTTGAGCCTGCGACCCAACCTCTTCACATTGAGAGTATAGATGATGGGATTTCCCAGCGAATTAATGGTTATCATGATGGCGGTCAGGTTTCGGAACACATAGATACCTGGAGAGAGGTCGCTGAGGCAGCGCCGTGTGACAAAATCAAACACGACACCTGCAAAAAAGGGTGTGTAAGATACCAATGTCAGGACCCAAATAATCACGCTTGTTTTGGCTACTTGGACCTCAGCCACGCGGTAGGTGGAACGGCTTTGGCGAAACGTTCCCATTGACATCTTGTGCTTCCTCAAAAAGCTAATGATGCTGATGTAGGTGAAGAATGGAATGATTAAAGCCACTGAACTGTGAGGCACGGTGATGAAGACGAGATAGTCAATGCATAGAGGGCTGTAAAGAGTTGAGATGTTCTCCTTTCCCAGGCAATTCCACCCCATCAGGGGCATGAATCCTAAGAGGAAGGCAAACACCCAAATGACCACAACAACCCCTAAGATCTGGTTTCTAGTGATCCGGTGCCTCACCCACGGACTTTCAACCACGGCCAAGTAGCGCTCAATCCCGATAGCGACTAGGTTGTAGATGGTGGCCAGGATTGACATGATGTAGAAGCTGTAGGCCTTGAGGACTTCATGCGTACCAACGATAGTACTTTCAGGGTGCAGAATAAATATTGTGGCAATCCAGAAGCCGGAGGAACTAGAAAGGAAGTCCGAGATGGCCAAGTTGCAGAAGAGAATGCAGATGGGTTTGTGCAGGTCCTTAGCGTACATCACCACCAGGATGACAACACAATTGAAGACAACAGAGGTTAAGGTCATGGCCATTTGTGGGACTCCTAACCAAAGCACCAGGTGACTGCTCCAAGCCTCCGTTGTGCTGTTGTGGCAGTTGTGGTGTGTAATCATGGTGGGAATCAGAACTGGAACATGAGGCAGCTCTCAGAAGGGAACTTGGCTCCAGAGACTGGGGGTCAGAACTTAGGGTGGGAGCCAGGAATTTGGAGACTAATGTCAGAACTAAAAGATGATGTCCAAATCCAGGAGTCAGTGTTGAAGATGGGAACCAGAAGTCAGAGATGAAGGACTGAGCCTGGAGTCAAAGCCCAAAATTGCAGCCAATCTTGAAGCCTGGAGACAGGACACAATGTCCAACAGAAAGATGATGCTTGAAGAAAGTCCAAGTAGAATGTCCTTTCTTGCCACTCCAGGAAAGCAAGTGAAGAAGACCCAACGGCCAGTTTGGGCAAGTAGGTAGAGCTAGTCCAGAGCCTGCCCTAAATGCCTTGTTACCCGAGAAGAGTACAGCTCTGCTACTGAATCGCTTGCAATCAAGGTCCTGTGAACTCGTCCTCTCTGTTCCCATGAATCTTGATTATGCCACCCGAATTTTACATTGACACAGATCCGTTTATTCCGTTGTCTTGCAGCTGGATACCAGCCTCCAGCTTTGCCAATCCAGAGGGAAAACTCCACATTGTACACTCCTGTTTCTAGAATACCACCCGGATTTTGGATTAAACGTTAACTCTTGTGCATCATAGCATTTTGCTTATCATCTGGCTCCCCTGAGGTTGCTAGGATGAGTTTAGGTAGCAATAGCATCTACTAATTTCTCTGTTGATTCTTGATCAGGAGCCTCAATTTGGCTGCCTACAGTAGAATCGCGCTAATAAACTAGCAAACATTAAACCTCCTGAATTAAAAACAGGCCCTTCCTTATATACCCACAACATAACACACACTACATACATACACTGCCTACTGTTATATTCTAGAATATTTTAATGCATGCACTGAAATCCTGTTGCATGCCGCAGTACATTACTCTAGAGTAGGCTCATGGGTGGTGGTTTAGTAAGGGACTGCAATGGCTTAGTGGTTAAAACACTGAACTTGATGACTGGAAGGCCAGCAGGCCAGCAGCCCGAGACCTGAGTACTGCATGACAGAGTGAACTCCCATCTCTGTCCCAGCTCCTGCCAACCTAGCAGTTCGAAAGCAAGAAATTGCAAGTAGATCAATAGGGACCACTTCATTTGGGAAGGTAAACAGCGTTCCGTGCATTCCGGTGTCTAGTCATGCCTGCCACATGTCCACGGAAACGTCTGCAAACACAGACAGTCTTTACCTATAAACAGAGATGAGCACTGAACCTTAGAGTCAGATATGACTGGCTTTTCAGCAAGGGTGACCGTTACCTTTACTTAGGCTCATGGAATCAGTGATTTGGTGAGCCAGCTCCTACATATATCCCACATATATATACAGGTCTACTTTAGTCATTCCTTATTTTAGCACTGTAAGATGCAACTAGAGTAGGCCCAATTAAATTAATGGAATTTATATGGAGGAGCTGATTTAACCAACTCCCCTCACCCAATAAGCCTACTCTATTGCAATTTACTATTCCAGATTTTTTTGGGTAATAATCTGATTTTTTAAGCCGTTCTTTCACTCTATTGTTCTTCAGAAATTTTTGGGACCAATAAAAGAGACCTTTTTTATTTTATTTTAAAAATTATTTATTTATTAAAAAATCAGGGGACTGGTTTTCAATGTCACAAAAGGGCAGGAGATTTATAAACTTGTTGCGGTTCTGCCGCTCCTTCGACCGGGAAAATCCAAAATCTTCCTGTCCGATGTCTACTCGTGGGAGACAGGCAAGTGGGTGGCAGGGCGGTGAGAAACTGTTCATGTACCACACAGTAGAGGGTGGTGTTTCAAAAGAAAACCTTTCAATGTTCAGAGTTGTGTCTGTGATTCTGGAAGATCTCGTGCAGGGAGTTGACTGGACCAGCATAAATTCACAAGTAGCCACAAATATTTACACATACACCGCCTTGTATCTTTAGGGTAAAGGTAAAAGTCGTCCTTGCTCAAAAGCCAGCCATATCCAACTCTAGGGTTCAGTGCTCATCTCCGTTTATGATCAATGGCACCTGCCAAATGGATTAACCTATCATGATTCGTATCTAGTTACTTCCAAGCTCTGCTTGCGGAGCGCCAGAACTGAAGGAAGCCCAGACTCTTTCCATGCAAAACTCGCTTGGCCTAATCTTTCTTCATTCCAGCAGTGGTGGCTCAGTGGTTAAGAAGCTCACCTTGTTAGCTGGAAGGCTGGCAAGTTGGCAGTTCAAGACCCGGGTACTACATGACGGATTGAGCACCCGTCCCTGTCCCAACTCTTGGGGACACGAAAGGGGCCTCATTTGGGCGTTCCCTGAGTGGAGTTTCTCCTGCAAAAATCCTTTCAACCCAGAATAATTTCTGACACAAAATTATTATTATTAAGAGAGAGGAGCACTGAACCCTAGAGTTGGATACAACTGGCTTTCATGCAAAGGTGACCTTTACCTTTACTCTCTCAGAAAGTATCAACGACTGCTCAGGAAAGACTCAATCCAAGCCGAATCTGCCACCGGAAACACCCTTTGAGACCCAGAGTTGCATAACTGCACAGCGAGATCCATGTTTGACTTGTAGGCTGAAGTCAGGAAAAGACAGACTAATCCCAGAAGCAGATTAAGGCTGTCCAGACCTGACATGTATGCTCAAAAAGGCTGCATGGTGATGACAGGGGTGCCTTAAGAGTAATCCTCTGCTAACATGCCTCAGAGCATGGCGTTCTGGCAGATTGTGGTTGGGCTGAGAAAAATAAACAAATGCTTCCCAAGAAACTGGTTCTACATCTCCTGTCCCCGTTCTGAGGAACCAACTCAGCGTTGACTCAGGGATTTCTGGTGGTTGCTCCCTACCTCTGGAAACTCTCTTCCAAGGAAGGCTAGGATTACGTCTTACCTTCCCTACTTCTGTTGGTAGCAAAGAAAGACCACTTTTCACTTGCAAGTTCAACAGATGTTGAGGAAGGGGCTTTCAATCGTAAAGGATGCTCTATTGTAGATCCTTTCTTCATCACTGAAACAGATCTCCCAAGGGTCGGCCCCGTCAAACAGAGAACCGTCTTCTGGTGGCTCTTCAGAACAGGTCTGAGCTTCTTAATCTCATGGTTAAGGAGCTCGCCTTGTTAGCTGGAAGGCCAGCGAGACGGCAGTTCAAGACCCGGGGACTGCACGATGGATTGAGTGCTTGTCTCTGTCCCAGCTCTTGGGAACACGAAAGGAGCCTCATTTGTGCATCCTCTAAATGGATTTTCTCCAGCAAAAATCCTTTCAACCCAGAATAACTTCTGACATGAAATTAGTATTAATCTCTGGTCCTCCAGATGTTTTGGACAGCCGTTCCCAAAAACCAGGCTGGTAAATAAACACGTAAGGATTTGTGGGATGGATGCCCTGGCTGCGCAGTGGTAAAACTGCAACCAAAACGTTGTGAGTTCAGTCCTGACCACAGCTCAAGGTTGATTCTGCCTTCTATCCTTCCAAGGTCGGTAAAATGATTACAGCAGTACTCTTTAATGAACTTGTGAACCCCGCAGAGAGTGCACTAAGTATTATGGGGCAGTATATAAGAGTGATTGCTTTGCTTTACAAAACATGTTGAGGGTCAAAGGTGAAAACCACTGACCTAAGCATAGCAGTTGTATCGACCTGTGACAATATCATTTTTGGGGTGGTGGTGGCTGTTTGTTTTATAAAGCCTCTCCATCTGTGCCGACCAAATCACCAACTACAAACCATATTTCAAACTTCAGTTCCCAGCTGTAAACACAACTTTCACAGTCTGTAAGAGCCACACGATGTCCAGTTCAGAGAGAGAGAAAGGAGTAAATTATGGGGAAGAATCCAAGGACATTCATGGCTATAATCCAACTCCTTTTTTTAAAAAAATGAAAGATTAGGAAATTATATTCAGCCCATTATTTCTAGTAAACATTGTTTGAAAATGTTGGAAGGGAGCACAGAGAGAAGAAACATTGGAAGGAAGTAGAGAGATAAGAAATAGGGACAGGACATCAATAAATCAGTTCAATATGTAAACAAAATAAAAAAGAACTCCCCCCCCCCCCGAATATCGCCCTCTTCCAGTGCTTTTGGATATAGATAAAGCAGCAGAACTATAGGAGAATACTAGAAGTGATTCAAATCTATGTTGACAGAGCCAATTCTATTATTAGGCAGTCTGTGACAAAGTGACTAGTGAATTTTGTGGATGGAATCTGGAATTCCTAGTCTAAAACTCCAACTAGGACAATGGTGGCGAACCTTGGCACTCCAGCTGTTCTTGAACTTCAGTTCCCAGAAGTCCAAGTCTCTGTGAATCCACATGAACTGGTTTAGTGCATGTATGCAGCTGTTCTTGGACTTCAATTCCCAGATGCCCAAGTCCCTGTGAATCCACATGAATGCGTTTACTGCGCATATGCGCAGTATGCGCAGTAAACCCATTCGTATGGATTCACAGGGACCTTCACTTCTGGGAATTGAAGTCCAAGAACAGCTGGAGTGCCAAGGTTCACCATCACGGAACTAGGACATCACAATACATGTGGCATTTTTAAATACTTAAACAGCAAGCAGACAGAACTTAGAAAAGTTGATTCCTGTTGAGTATTATCTCTTAGCCATAGTACTTAGTACTTACATTTATGGGTGAATACCTTTGAATAGAAAAGTTTGTGGTGGCTGAGTGGTTAAGGCGCTGAACTTGACAACTGAAAAGTTGGCAGGTCAGCAGTTCGAGACCTGCTGGGGAAGGCGACAGCATTCTGTGTCTAGTCATGCCTGCCACATGTCCATGGGAATGTCTGCAGGTGCAAACAGGCTGTAAATGGAGATGAGCATCCAACCCTAGAGTTGAATACGACTGGCTTTCAAGCAACGACGCCCTTTACCTGCCTTTGAATCTAGTTGGGTTTACTCCTGAGTAGCCATATACATGTTTCGGCTACACCTACACCTTTCATAAGCCCTCGTATTAAGTTATGTATTTTTATTTTTACAAGAAATATGTTCTGCCCAATTGGATGCTACTTCAGAACAGATCGAAGTGATTCCAAATTTATTGATCTGATGCCAAGGTTGTACTGGAGCAATGGGCACATTGGGAACTACCAGATGTTGTTGGTCTGTGGCTTCCATCATCCCTTGCCACTGGCGAAGGCTGATGGACCTTGTTGTATATCATCTGGAGGACCCCCATAGTTTGGCCATAAAGTTTCACTGGCTATGAACGACACACAACAAAACATAGCAAAAGTCACAGCCTAGTTGTTGCCTTACCCAGTTTATGTTCCTTTTGCCTCAGTTAAAGCAGATTAAAGTCTTCCTTTTTGGCCCTGAAAGAAAAGACAATATTTTGTGATCTTTTTCCAGCTTTGCAGTTAGGAATTCTTGTTGTTTTTTTCCCCCTTGACAACTCAATGGAATTCACATATTTTGCTCCTTGATGACCTTCTTACCAACCCTCCTTTAGATGGTAAGCAATTCCCACGCTTTGAGCATAACAGAACTAGGAAGGGACTCATCCAGCCAATCCTTAGCACGGCATGAGCCAAAGGTCTTGTATATAGCTACATACATGGCTGGGGAAGAAGAACTGGCAGTACCAGGAGAGAAGTAAAGAGATCTAAAACTGGAATAAAATTGTACTGCCACCACTCTGCCTTCTTCAGTTTTGTTTAAAAACCAATATTCATGTGTTCATATGTTCCGTGTCTAGTCATGCCTGCCACATGACCATGGAAACATCTGCAGAAGCAGACAGTGCTGGCTCTTTGGCTTTGAAACAGAGATGAGCACTGAACCCTAGAGACAGATATATCTGGCTTTCGAAACCTTTACCTTTACATTATGTGTTACACAGAAAGAAAAATAACAGTTCAGAAGATGAAAGTGTAGTCCAGGAGTTCTCAACCTTTTAAAGCCAGGGGCCGGGTCACGCTCCCTCAGACAGCTTTTGGCGGGCCAGACGGCCATTTTCCCCTTCCTCCATCACATGGCACTTCCTGGTGTGGTGAAGGCGGTGGGCCCCCCCACATGAAATGGTGCCATGGGGCGTATCCGGCCCACTGGCCACAGGTTGAGAATCCCTGGTGTAGACCTTGACAGCCCTTTCATTTAGATAATTATTGAACAAGTGATGATAAAAGTGCACCAGGATTGAAGGCATATGGCAATTATTACATGCTACCAGTTCTAATAAATGTCAGTTCTAATAAATGACATAAAATTAAAAAGAGAACAAAGGCATTGACTCTAATTATTTTCACTTATCCAAACACATAAGGGTGGTTAAATGTTCCCCCCACCCAGCTCAGCTCTCATTTACAAACCTGGCTTTGATGGTAAGATATTGTGTGAAGCCAGTTACGCAAAGAGGAGGCCGCTTGAAAGGAAGAAACTGTATTCTCCCCTTCCCAGTTAGGCTTGGGCTTAAAGTTGTATATTGGGAACTAACATTTCAGTAGTTAATATGGGGTACACAGAATGAGCCTCCTCGAAGACTGTGGTATTTCTGAACCACACTTAGCCGTACCCTGGTATCGGCAACCTTGCGTTGCCGGCTAATCTTTCTCACACTAGGTCAGGCGAAAGGAACTGCAGAATGAACTCACCAAAAGGTTCCTTCATTTTGGCAGTTTCACATCTAGTCTAGACAAGGAAGAAGAAATAGTTAATATGCCAATTCCAATTTTAATTCTTATTTTTCCACACATTTGTCTGCTGTTATTTTTTTTCTTTTTGTCTTTGTTTTTAAGCATCTGTTTATAGACACAATGCTGTTGACTGTCTCAAACAACATTTAACAAAGACAGAGTTGGATGAGTTGTGACTGAGTTGTGATCAATTCTGCATCTTCAGCTAGCAGAAATATATACTGTTGACCCGAGTATAAGCCAGGTCCCCTTTTTGGGGCTTATTTTTGGGGCTTAAAAACTCAGTTTATACTCGAGTATATACAGTATATATTTCCCAACAGAATAGTGGATGTTTTCCAACAGTTACATTCTCTTCAAGTGAAGCTTCAAATACTGGCTGGAAACTCATGTTTAAGAAGCTTCCTTTGTTAGCTGGATGGCTGGCAATTTGGCAGTTCAAGACCCGGGTACTGCATGACGGATTGAGTACCTGTGTCTGTCCCAAATCTTGGGGACATGAAAGGAGCCTCATTTGGGCATTCCTGAGCAGAGTTTCTCCTGCAAAAATCCTTTCAACCCAGAATAATTTCTGACACAAAATAATAAAAGTGCACCCCATTTACAAACCCCATCCATTAAAAGAGAGAGAGATTTTTTTAATTATATAAGCCAGCAGGCGGGGGGGGGGAGGGTGTCCATCACCCCTCCTGAAGGGTAAAGGCAGGATCAAAAAGCATGGCAGGATGACAGTTGAGTTCATGTTGTACTACGATTGTCAGGGTGTTTCCTTAAGGAAACCGATTGGAAGTGCAATTCAAAACAAGACAAGACAATAAAGGGAATTGTTCCTTCATGCATCAGATCATAAATACGGTACTCAGGAAGGTGCTGGTCACACAGTTTTAAAGCTGGATGAGGCCAATTCACAGAGAAGGAAAAGCGATTTGTGGTTTGAGGCCACATAGGAGTGGATACTATTCAGAGGCTGGCCCTACTGTTAGGTGGACTGAGTAAGCCATCTCAGATATTTAGAGATGGGAACAGAAGGTCAGAGGAGAACATGGGGTACCACTCTCCGCATCTTGCCTTCTGGTGTTGAACATGGCCAGTGCTAAAGAAAGATTTGATCTCTAGTCCAGTTTGCTCCCCCGAGCCACACATTGTGATAAGCGGTTCCTGTTTTAAAGCAAAGTATTTTGGCGCAGTAAACCCATTCGTGTGGATTCACAGGGACTTGGGCTTCTGGGAACTGAAGTCCAAGAACAGCTGGAGTGCCAAGGTTCGACATCACAGGTACAGGGCCACAGTGTTGGACCACATTGGTTCTAAGCATCTGGAAAAATTGCTGGCTCCTAGTCCTTCATTGCTGCCACTGCATTACACCGGATATCCCTTAATTACGTGCTGTCAAGTCAGTACGATTTATGGATTTTCTTTCAAAGGGAAAAAACCAAAAAAAATCAGAAGTGTTTTCCCCATTGTGTTCTCATAGGGGAGCCATTAAGGGACTATGGAGGTTGTCCAAAACCACATCAGCTGCCCCTTCTCTCTGAAGGCACCGGCGAGGAACTGAACTGCCAGCCTTTGGCTCCAGAACAAGATACTGTACCTAACTCACTATCCAGCCAGCTTCTTCTTCCGTGTCTAGGCCAGATGCGAAACTGCCAAAATGAAGCCACCTTTTTGGTGAATCCATTCTGTAATTCCTTTCACCTGACCTAGTGTGAGAAAGATCAGCCAACACAACAAGTTGCCATTGCCCCCTCTGAGGCATGCCCAGTTGTGGTTCAAAAATACCACAACCTTTGAGGAGGCTCTTTCTGTGTACTCTTCCAGTACATAATACACTCCTCCATTTACCCTCAAAATATTTGCTTTCGTGGTGTATGAGGTAACACCGAACCCATCCAAACAGCTCACTTATGTAACTTACTTTGCACCCGTGAAATCAGTCCTGAAGCTTTAGTGTCTACATGATGTAGAGTTGAAATTGTGTCAAAACACTTGCTATCCCAGGGTGTGGCATTTTTGTTCTGTTTTGCTCGAACTTATGATCTGTCCACCGCCACCCATAGTACTACAGCGATACATTCTCCTCTGCATGCTTTGAGGATGTGTGTGTCATTTGGTGACATGCTCTGAAAGGTGTATTTTATCCTGCTTAATCTCCATCTTTCCACTCCTTAGTGTCATTCCTGTTTTTTCCTTGATGTATTGGTTCTTCCTTCCTTTGGGAAACCAGAACTGGACTCACACCCTGAAACAGAGAAGTTGAAAAGCATGAAGGTTTGGTGATGACAGCTAGTTAAGAACAAGGGTGACGTAGAGAGGACAGGCAAAAAGAAGAAGCCATTACTGTTGAGATGGAGATGTCAATTCCAGGTAGGTAGACCAATGGTGCTGAATCAATGGCATGTGTGCCTCTCTGTGGGCACGCACACCATCACCCCAGCACAGAGTTTGCCCCACACCTCCCATCAGCCCAATGGAAGTGAAGTGTTCCCATCCATCAGCCCAATGGAAGCACTTCCTCCCTCCCCCCAGCACAAAGTCCACCCCCTCCTCTTCCCATCAGCCCAATTGGAGTGCTTCCTCCCTCTCTCCAGCACAGAATTTGCCCCCAGGCCAACTGGGGAGAACACCACTCTTTGGACAAAATCACTGTATCTGATCTCATTTTCGGGACAATTGCTTTTCTATACCAGACCCCTGATTGGGATTATCACCATGTTGGAACGGCCAAGATCTCGGAAGTTAGAGAAGTGGGACTCCTTGGTTACCTGCTCAAAAAGGTAACCAGGTCAGCTTGGAAGAAGAACTAGAAAACAAACCAGGAAAATGAAGACCATGGGACAAACCAAGACAGAGGTAGCCAAAAATAAAGATCAAAGACCAAAAGAAGAATATAGGCATGTCGGGAAGACCTCATGGTTCTAAAAAGCCTGACGTCAATCAGGAAGTCCTTTGATGTGCTTCCATTTCAGGGAGCATCTACTGGTACCCTAGGAAGGTGTACTTCAACAAGAAGGTTTAGAACCTCCAAATCAGAGGGGCAGCTCCTCAACAATTCAATATTTACTTATTTATTTATTTATGCCAAGGTGAAAAGAAGAAAGCCCAACCCAGTCATCCTGTCATCTCCATATGTTGGCTATCCCAGATGGAGCCAATGAACTCCAAAAATAAAAACCAATGAAAACCAAGAGAATTCAACCCTTCCAATAGACACTTGTGATGATAAAGTTTAGGAATCTTCAAGAAAGTCCGAGACAGTAGGCAATAGAGTTCAGAGGATTTAAATATAAAAATACACACACACACACACACACACACACACACACACACACACACACACACACACACACACACACACACACACACACACACACACACACACATTATCATAGCATGCAAGACAGTGAGTTTGGGAATCTTCAATAATTCTTGCTTTGATCCTGCAAAGCAATTCTTGGGTCCTTTTGAAGAGAAAGGAAGGATATACGTATTTAAGGCAAATAAATAAATTCTTGCGGTTTGCCTCCCTCCATGCGCAAGCCTTTGAAAGAAAAATATGCAGATCTCTCCTCACAAGCTTCAGACAGTGCAACCCCTAATCAAGAACAATTGGAGTTTCAATTAGCCAACATCTGCATAGGGCTGTTTATTCCCCTGCCATCCCTGTTCTAACCCAGTGATGGTGAACCTTGGCACTCCAGGTGTTATTGGACTTCAATTCCCAGATGCCCAAGGCAGCACTCCTGCTGATCAGGGCTTCTGGGAACTGAAGTTCAAGAACACCTGGAGTACCAAGGTTCGCCATAACTGTTCTAACCTATGCCTTGTGCTTTTCTCAAGAACACCATGGTCCAAAAGCTTTGTATTTCAGGTTCTCCCAAAACAAAAATTAGGGCCCCTGGGAATTTCAAGTGCCACTATCTTCTCAAGCCAGAAGGAAAAAGCTACTTTTTATTATTGCACTGATATTTTGTTTATTCAGCTGTTTATCTCCCCCCCAAACAGGAAAGCAGAGGAAAATCAAGCTGTACCCATAACCGTAACACTGCGGTGGCTCAGTGGTTAAGACACTGAAGTTGAAGGGTGGAAGGTCAGAGTTCAATACCCGAGTACTGCAGGACAGAATGAGCTCCCGTCTCTGTCCCAGCTCCTCCCAACCTAGCAGTTCGAAAGCAAGAAATTGCAAGTACTGTATATACTCTAGTTAGTATATACTCTGTATATACTCGAGTATAAGCCTAGTTTTTCAGTCCCAAAAATGAGCCCCCCAAAGGGGAAATGGTTTATACTCGAGGGTCCCAAGACCATATCGGACTGAGACGCACCAAAAATTTAATTAATTTTACCATATTTTCATGTATTTTGATTATTGAAACTCACTAGCAGTTGCTGCATTTCCCATCCTCGGCTTATACTGGAGTAAATCTATTTTCCTGGGTTTTCAGGTCAAAATTAGGTACATTGGCTTATATTTGGGTTGGCTTATACTCAAGCATATACAGCAGATAAATAGAGTACCACTTTAGTCGGAAGGTAAACAGCATTCCGTGCCTGCTGCGTGTCCATGGAAATGTCTGCAAAAACAGACAGCACTGGTTCTTTGGCTATAAACAGAGATGAGCACTGAACCTTAGAGTTGGATACGACTATCTTTCAAGCAAGGGTGACCTTGACCTTTACCCCTACCTGCAATCGTGAATGGAAAAGAAATTAATTGGACAGCAATTTGCTTTATTTGCCAGGAAACATTTATCATGGGAAGAAAAGAAGGGAAAATGGAGAGGGGGAGAAAAAGGAAAAGTTTCACTCAACTAATAAGTTAACGAGTCAACCACACACAGTATTTTACACAGGCTACCTCGGGGCCAGAGGAAAAATCGCGCCACTTTGACAGCAGGCGCTTAAGGGGTGTGGAGGAAATGAAAATGTATGAAAGGGGGGCAGAAGTGCTACTACACTTTATAGCTGGATGGCGGTGCTTGTTTTTTTAAAATAAAGGTGGAGTTCCTCTTTTGCTCCTTATGGCGAGGAAAGGTGATCCTGTATAAAAACCCTGGAATAGATCAGTGGTCCTGAGTCAGTCCTAGCACATCCTCAAAGTGTCATCTAGAAGAAAGATGATGAAATTCTTTCCCTGCCTTTTCTGGCTCTCTTTGTATTCCCTGACGGCAGCTTCAGAGGGTAAGTTTTCTATCTGCATTATTATTGCTCAAGGACACTGGTCTTGTACTCTTTATTTTGCAAAAAAATATTATTTCTGAAAGATCTTTGCAGCATTTCTTGCTAATGAGGAGGATGATAGATTCTAATAGTTGCCCCCATGGTAATAACGATCAATGATAGATAGCAATGTTTTTCATTTTCAACATCTCATTCAATTTCCATTTGATCAAGCCTTTATGGGTGTAATAATATATTTATTGCCTGGAAACTTTGGATTATTTCTTTTCCGACGTTGCAGTTTCTAATAAGGATGTTTAATTTCAAAATGTATTTTCTATGTAAATACATACATATACAAAGGGTGCCAATGAAATGTATATGCATTCTAAGAAAGGATATTTTGATTTGTCAAGAACAAATCCTGACATAATATTATCTCTTTTTATGTAACCACCTTGGGGTACTTTGTCAAATATTTTGCTGAAGTCAATTCAACTTTGAAAAGTAATACATGAGTAACATTTCATAAAATGTGTCTACATTTTTGCCATCCTCTGTGTGCATATATACACAGACATATATATATTGTATACATATTTACACATGTATATAAATATGTATATCTTTCCATATGTATATAAATATATTTACTTCAGTCACTTTTCTGTTGCAATTTGCCATCGTTTTATTAGGATTTTCCATTTGCTTTTTGTTATATGGCAAACTCTCCTGGGTATCAGTTAAATGAAGCGGTTGAATTTAAGCGACAGATATATTAACAAAAAGAGTCACTCAAAGATCGGTTGGAAATGAAGGTCAGCTGTTGTTCCAAGGGGCTGCAGTGGCCCAGTGGTTAAGAAGCTCGCCTTGTTAGCTGGAAGGCTGGCAAGTCAGCAGTTCAAGCCCCCAGCACTGCATGACCAAGTTTCTCCCTCAAAAAATCCTTTCAACCCAGAATGATTTCTGACACGCAATTATTATTACCAAGTCTCCCTGGTCCAATTGCATTTTGCTTGACCATATGGGTTGCATGGGTTGCAAAAGGGAAAGAGAGACAAGGAGATTCATCCAAAATCTGACTCTATCTTAGCTCTCAAATAAGAAAGCAATGCTTTTAGTTTATGAAAGCCTATAGTAGACCTTGGTGATTCCTTCCATTAGGGGAAGAGGTGTATCTCCATGAACCTGCTTGTGATACAGAAAATTTGAAATATAAAACCTTGGCATTTCCATTAGAAGCCCTGGAGTTGAAATGATGGGAAAGTTTGTTTTCTGCCTGAATCCCTGGAAAATTGGTGTCAGACACAGCTAGAAACAAAAATATGTTCAGCTTCCTCAGAATTAAATTACTTATTTAGTTACATTTCTATCCCACTTTGCATTCATTGAGTTTATCGTGGTCTATATGGCCAACCTGCCAACCTAGCAGTTCAAAAACAAGAAATTGCAAGTAGATAAATAGGGATCACTTCGGTGGGAAGGTAACAGCGTTCCGGTGTCTAGTTATGCCTGCCATATGACCACAGAAATGTCTGCAGAAGCAGACAGTACTGGCTCTTCAGCTTTGAAACAGAGATGAGCACTGAACCCTAGAGTTGGATACGACTGGTTTTCGAGCAAGGGCGACCTATATAGTTTCTTCTTCCCTACTTTCTCTTCATAACATGCCTGCAACGTAGACCAGGCTGAGATAAAGGGGAGGAAAGGAGTGTCTGGTCTAAGGTCACCCAAGAAGCCTGATGACTCGTTGAGGACTAGAACCCCAAGTGCCAGTCTAGTTTTCTAGCCACTAATTGACAGGGAGAAGCTGCCTTCTGCCTTCTTAGAGGCCACTATATTCTTCAGAAAAATGCATTTTATTTCACAATTATCTCCCTTCTCCTAGAAGAAAAGTCTAGCCATGACTACAAACCAAACCTATTCAAGCCCAGCTACCGTATAGACATTTGATAAAGATACTTGACACCCACCAGTCTTACATTATTATAAACTATCCCCAACTCCTCAAACTGAGCCGAGATGAAAACAGTGTCTGAATGTTTACTCACAACAGCATCTGTCTGGGTGATTCCTAAGACTGGACTGAGTCTTCAAAATCAACAGGATGGATCACCATGGGTGGGATATAATGCCTCCTCCCCTTAAGATTTTATGCTTCTACCTCGTTTTGTAAGAACTGTACAAACTTTAATAGACGAACCTTTGCCATTCAAGCTTTGAGATCTAAGCATTATACATTAACTAACACACTGAAAGAAGAGATAATTAAAAACCAACATCAGCATGGGAGAAGTTCATAACCAAGGGTCGTTGTTTATCACATAACTTATTAACAGCTAACGTGTTGGATATCGGTCCATTTCCAAGCACAATTAAAAGTTCAGGGTTTGACCTATAAAACTGTAAATGGCTCGTGTTTTCAAGATAACTACCTATGAAAGAAAATAATATTTGTGTGCCGTGAAGTCAATTCCAGCTTATGGTGACCTTTTCCCAGGTTTTTATAGCTAAAGCAGGTCATGCTCTCAGTCAGCTCCAAGGGTCAGACAGCTATTTTGCCCTGCCTGCACAGTGCCCCCCCCAAGCCATATTGTCCCAACAGCTTCAAAGGGGTGGCCATTTTGTTTCTCAAATCCCCTTGGGGATGGAGGGCCACATGAAATAGCATCATGGGCCAGATCCATCCCATGGACCTTAGTTTGGAAAACCCCTGCTTTAATTTATGATCAACTGCCTTGGGTCCTTTTTTTAGGAGGAAAGTGAGGTGTTAATTTATTCAATAAAATAAATAAAACAACTCACAGTGATGAGAAAGTGATGGAATGGCGCTTTTTTTTTGGACCACAGTTCCCAGCCAAATGTGCCAGTGGGGGGTGGGGATTCTGGGAGGTGTAGTTCAATAAGAAAACTTTGTACAAGAACATCCAAATAGCTTTGCAAAAGAACATAAGAAAAGCTACACTAGATAAAACTAAAGGTTTGGAAGTTTGCTCCATGGGCCTGAAATATCAAGGAACAGGGTCTTCCAGCTCCTCCCTGAAGGCATATTTATCGAGAGATCCTAATTAAATATTAAATTAATTCCAAACCACCTCCCTTTGGTTTAGAAAATACTGATATGTTTGCTTCCAACTGTGTGTGGTCACTTTCAGCCTCCAGATCTCTCCCAACAGAAACCAGCAGGCCACGGACTGAACAATATATATGTCCTTCATAATTAGATGCCAGACCTCATGGAACGCTGTTACCTCTCCTGCCAAAGCAGTACCTATTCATCTACTTGCAATTTCTTGCTTTCAAACTGTTAGGTTGGCAGGAACCGGGGCAGACGACCGGGAGGGGGGGCGGGGAGGTCACTCTGTTACACAGCACTTGGCTCTCAAACTGCTGACCTTCTGACCTTCTGGTCGGGACGCTCGGTGTCTTAACCACTGAACCACCACAGCCCCCTCTCGTAACCGGATGTAATTCTAGGTATGAAAATACAGCTTTCTGCAGCGTGTTGGCTGCCAGATTTTGGTAACAAGAATCCCCCCAAAAAAGTTCTTTCTCGTATTCTATCGTTGGGTCACGTGAAGAAAGAGAAAGTTCTGAGAATTGTGAAAGGGCAGCAAAGAATTGTCAAAGGGCTGCAAATGCCAGTGCATTCTGATGTTCATAGGTGGAGGGGGGCACTTGACAGGGTGTCCCCCCCTCCCCCTCCCCCCGCCTTTGCCTCCTGGGAATAATTAACTTGGTTTGTTTGAGCCAGTTTAAAGTCCGCCTGCTTAACCCTTCTTAAACCGAGATTATATTTTGCTTCTGGTAGAGATAGTTAATGAGCAAGTCAGAATCTTCCACCCTTTGCTTCTCCCCAGCATGTCTGTCTTCCCTCTGAGGACATCCCTAGTTTGTTTGTTTGT